>JALBCR010004241.1:0-72500 GCA_030710515.1 Abscondita cerata
TCATTGTACTTCGTTCAGTTACGTATTGCTATGTTATTAAAGAACGTTCTTTCCAAGATAGTTGGAGTTTTAGTGTTTTTTGTGCAATAAAAGACGATAAAATTTTAGCAATAAAATTTTATGATGGAAAATTTAAACGGTGAAAGATATTGCGGTCATACGACCTGCGTTATACTTTAAGAAATGGAGAGGCGACTTCGCTTGGTATCAGCAAGATGGAGCACCTCCTCATAACTTTGGGCGTGTTGCTGACCATCTTTACGACATGTTTGATGATAGATGGATTGCCAATCAAGGTCCGTTTCGTTGGCCAGCACGCTCTCATGATTTGGCTCCCTCTAGATTTTGGTATTTGGGGTTACATTAAAAATCAGGTATTTTCCAAACCTGTTACGACAAAGGAAGAGTCTTACTTGCTTTTAATTCTCCTAACACCCGACCATATTTCCAGAATTTTCAAGACGTAGCTTAATGAAAAGGATTCATAAATGTTTAGAAGTAGATGGAGCTAATTTTGAACACTTATTATAAAATCTTTTATTTGTTTAATATTACATTTAGTTATTTTTGTGTAGTTATAAGTTATCTAATTAAATTAATACAAAATACCTAATCAACGTTTTTAATGATATCCATAATTAATAATCCTTTTCAGGCTATTGGTTACTTTTCAGAATTAATAACTTATGAAAAAATATCAAAATATCACCTAAATAATGGAAATCATGGCCTACCCTTTACTAATGTTGAAATAATCAAGTGTTGTTATGTTTTAACAAAGATAATGAAATATCTCAAAACTGGTTGGATTTAGGTATAGGGAATACTGATACCAAAAACGAATTGGCTTAAAAAATACAGAGAAAATGTAATAAATACAGGGTGTTCTATTTAAAGTAAGCAGCTTGTAAATGATTTAAATTGGCCACGGTGGCAGCTAAGTTTTAAACACTCTGTATGAAATATCAATGATTTGGACACATGGAGTTAACGGGCAAGCGCTTGTTGTTTATTAGTTACAATTTCACGTCACTAGCTTGTTATTAATGGAGATATCGGTATTCAATGTAGACTAGGATTTTTTCAAAATTTTTAAAAAAATCGAAATATCTCGAAAATACTTCATTTTTTGGTATAAAACATTGTTCAGCTGGGTACTAACGAACGAAATGAAAAGTAAAATACAGGCGATCGAAATGAAATATTTAAGAAGAGTAAAATGAATCACGAAGATGGATAGGATCAAAAAATGAAATAGTGAGAGAAGAGCTGAAATAGGAACCTGTTTTTGATAGTAATAAAACGGAACCAATTAAGATGGTTCGGACACCTATGCCGAATGGGCGACGAAAGGCAAGTTAAAAAGAGTATGGGAGACGAGAATACAAAAAAAATAGGAAGAGAAGACCCAAGAAGACCTCGAATGACGAAGTAGCAGCTATATTGAAGAAGAAAAACTTAAGGTGGAACGAAGAAAAAAAGCAAAGAACAAGAAAGTAGAATAAAATACATATTGTAAACTTACCTTACACCTTACGGTATACAAAGTAAATGTATTTCCACACCTTAGAACAACAGGCTGAAAGCGTTCTGATGCTTCTGTCGCTGTCTTGACGGTTGGACCGCATTTCGTTGCGACACAACACAACGCGTCAGAACGCGTAACATCAGATGAATGTGCACGCCGTTCATTTAAGTACAGGGTAAGTTTAGCTGTATGATCCATCCAGTGTCGCGACACAACACAACAATGTGTTTCTACCTTTTAGTCTTTGAATTTCAAGAAAACGGCGTGTAGTTTCATCAAATAAAAAATTGAACAACAACTTAATTAAAATTTATTTGCAGCGAAAAAATGAAGCACCCTAACTTAAGTGTACGTATAATAATGGAGTGTATTAAATTGTTCCTACCCTATAAATAAACAAAATCATATAGCACAATACCGAAACCAAATCATAAAACAAAATTACACAAACATTTCCAGCCAAAAAAAAACAGAAAACGTATGTATGTGGTGTATCCTACAAAACTAGTGTGGATGTATCGAGTGTCCGCGAAGATCTGTAAGAAAACAAAAATTTAAGCAAAAAATTGTTGTTGCTGTTGTTTGATGATTAGTACCCAAATTGCGGTTAGAAAGGAAAACACAGTTCAAAAACACATATTCATTTAATAATTTACTCATCAGCGTCGAAATAAATAGTAACTTACATATTATCGAAAAAAATCATTTGCTTATATTGATTTTCTAGTTACTTTGTCTTTGTAGTTCTTCGATGAAAGACCGTAATGTATTACAATTAATGAAACAACGGTAGCGACACAAAGACAAAATGCTAGAGACTATTTGGCATACACTTATGCTTGTATATAATACTTTCTTCAGATAATTTAAAATATTTACATATAGCTGTGGTACAATACATACAATATGTATATTAGTTAAAAGTGTTTTGCATGTATTTGTATGTATGTATTCTCATGTATGTATTTTTGAACGTGTAATAAGCGTGGGTGGTAGAAATGATGTCGGGAGTTTTTGGAGTAGAGGTGTAGTAATAATAGACAGAGACAGCTAGCTTTGCTAGAGGCAATAGATAATTGACTCAAACTAATGTTTATTACGACAACGTGTATTGTATAGTAAAATAGCCGATTCAGCCCAAGAACACTAAAACATAAGTACACTGCGACGATTGGCGAGACCATCGTGAACTGCGTAAAATTTGATTTATTTTTTTTATTTTTCGCTAAAACAGTGATTACACCTAAAAATTGGGTAAGTGTTTGAAATTTTGGGTTAATACACGTCTTGGTCCTCGTTATTTTGACACAAAATAATACTTATGTTTATATAACTCTCTTCGTACTATGCAAACGCCATTCGAAAAAAGAACGTTCGATTTCAAACACCCACACAAGTATAAATAAATCCTAACAAGACTATAGTACGAACATTGTAATACTATTAGTAATCTAAACTAAGTGTCTTTTACAAATGAATTCGGTGGTTTAAATTCCACCCAGTTGATTAGTAGCCTCCTTACTAAGAACGTAAACATAAAAAAATCAACAAAGTTGATTTTGCAAAAATTATATATAATAACAATAGTCTCTAGAGAGCGACTTTTAACTACGCAACAACCATTATTGCACATGTGATTATGGCATACACACAGACAGACACTACGTTACCATTATTATTATTAATTATTGACATCAAGTTATGCAAAGCATGCGCCCAACCTCGCAAGTTTGTCTTGTATGTTTTTGATATCTGAGCTGGACACAAAACTGGGAAGACGTTAACTAAACTTTTGTATAATATTTATGTAGAACTATTTTTTGTAATCAAAAGTGAGATCGCTTTATTTTCTTCATTTTAGGGATAGAAACTAATTTAATGATTGGTTTTAACACTCTATGACTCGGACCATCGTCAACGCGTCAAATTGTGAGAGAAACTTTAAGCAATAGTAAGTAGAAAAATACTTAAAGTAAGCCCAAAAATACAATATTTTAGATCATTAATTCTATGATATGTGTTATAATATGTAGTCAAAAATTGAATATGTTTTATCATTTAGTGTTAAATTCGCTAAGCGAATAAATAATAATGAAAAAATTACCTTTTTTTATTTTGTGTATGATTTTGGATGTATATGTGTGCAAGCAACTATAAATGAAAGGAGGGGGGGGGGGGGATGATATCGCGGAAAAGGAACACGAATTACGCACTACATTAAAAAACTACCTAACATTACGTCGTTGCAAATGAATTATGTGTTTAACACGCGTTTTACTGTATGTAGTTAAGATTATTTTACATCCCCGATATGTACGTACTTAAATTGTTGCTTTACATTAATTTTCATCAAAAAAGATGGGAGAAAAAGTTTTACATCAAAAATGTTATAAAAATACATTGTTGATAACTTCGTCCGTTCCTAACACTTGTTAACGTTAATTGTTTAATATTCTTTTTATTATTAACGAATCGTAGTTAATGAATCCACAAAATTAAACATATTAAATTATCATCTTAACGTCAACGAAATAAAATTAATTAATAATGTATATATCTAAAGTATAAAGGGATCACCACTAAGATTGATTAAAAACTACAAAAGTGCATATTTATTTTTAAGTACCTAATTAACGATCATATGTGCGATAGGTTTGCACTTTTATTATCGCAAATGTGAACGTTTTGTACTATTTAATGGGTTCTGTTTAGATATGTATATTGGTCTTTGAAAGGGGAAAACGAAGGGTTTATTCTTGATCTTGCTCCATACGTCTCTCGCCTGACCCGTTGGTTGACGAGTTGCTATCACCATTACGTATTGACATGGTGCGAGACGACGAAAAGCACAACTTCATTATGAATGGAAATTTAGTACCTATTAAAACAATAAACATTATTCCAAACGAAAATCTAATTAATTGTATAAAAAACAGTAAAAAACAGTGAGATAATAAAGTTTGCAAGTTATTTTTGCTCAAAAAAGATCGTTGAAGTAAAAGTTGTATAAAAATCTAATTTAGAACTTTGTTTCAAAAAAATTGTTTTCTACAATTAACATATAAAAGATATTCATAAATAAAAGTTACGTGATTAACCATATCTCTAATTGTATAGTTGAAGTAAAAGTTGCAAAATATACACTACAACTTTTGTTTAGAATTATGTAGATAATTATTCCAACCGACGGGTTGCTCTAGTAATGCTCGTATATGGAAAATGTTTAAATTATTATTAAAATATGTTTAATCAAAACTTGTGTAAAATTAAATTAGAAACAAACATTACTTGAACCGAGACTTGAAGAAAATTTGCCATAAAAAATATTCTAAAAATACTTTGACTCAACAATTTTGCCCTTCATTACTCGTTTCAGAATTCATTAGTAAAGAATTTGACATCTATTATTACAACTAGGGCAATATGAATCAAACATTTTCCTAGGTGATAATAGTCAATACCGTGTAAACGAGAAAAAAATCAATTTATTTAAAAAATATCTATCGATGTTTTTAAGTCGAGATAATTAAAGTATTTTTAAAAAAATTATTTATCTTCGACTTTGATGCGCTACACTTTTTGGGACACACTCTACATTTCAAAATAATTTTTAAAATGTAAAATTTATCAACGTACAGGGTGTGTCAAGATGATGGTTCGTTAGACGTTTACGGAAAATTAGACATAGAATTTTTCTGAAAATTTGGTTACTTGCACAGCTGGCCCTGATCTATCGATTTAATATATTTTCAACGTTGCAACGTTGCCGCTCATATGGAAATGTGGCAACAACTTTGATATTTCAAATGAGATACTCTGTATATTATTATATTTTCAGATTCTACATTGAATTTGTGACGGATTTTATGGAGGTACTATATACCAAAAATTGATAGTTTCCGAGTTATTCAATTTTTCTGAAAAAAAAAATGACAGATGAGACGGCATTTTAAAAAACCATATCTTTGTCATTTGTCAACCTAGGGTAATGAAAATTCGTATAACTCATCACTAAATATTCTTTTTGCAGAAAGTTTGATTAGATTTCATTCTCCACGTACAGGGTGTTCATGAAACTCACTCGCTCTTCTTCAAATTCAAGCCAGTATATGTCACTAATTTTAAATATTTGTTGACTCATCTAAAAGCTTGAGTAATTATCTTTCATATAATAATAAAGTTCCCTATACCCAAGTGCAGTATTTTTCGTGTTATTTACACCTTTATGATTTTTGAAACATACGAGGTAGATCATTTTGTTCATGTGGAGAGGAGCACCTTGTATTCCTTGAGTTAATCAAAAAAATTTGATCTAATTCTCTGAAAAACATTGCTCATATCTGAAATGTAGCCCTAACACGGTTTCTGAGGATTTTCTTAATTCTATTCAAAGTTACCGGAAATTAATAGTCAAGATTGCCATGGAAGAAAAAATGCTAGTAACTACACGCTTCATATGTCTGTTTACGAAGGAGCTGTCAGTAGTTAATTGATAGCTATCAAAATGGCACTACAAATGGAATTTACGAATGAAGATTATCTAAATCCCTTAGTTATTTATGGACAGTGTAATCGCATGATTGATCGAACGTGTCGCGCATTTTCGGAAAGATTTCCGGAAAAGCCGAAGCCCAGCAAAAACATAGTAAGGCGTGTCATAAATAATTTACTTAAATATGAATCTTTCAAGGCCCCACTAGTAAAGCAAAAAACCGATCGTAGACGATGAAGAAACTGAAATATTGGTTTTAGCATCTTTACGCCACGCAGAAGTTAATTTGGAGAGTATCTTTCAAAAGTGTCCACAGGATTTTATCAAAACATAAATGGAAACGATTTCACTACACCAAGGTTCAGCATTTGAATCCTGGAGATCTTTCTTTGCGTGTTGAGTTTTGCGAATGGTTCTTGGTAAAGACACAAGAAGATTCAAATTTCTGTGGAGACATTATTTGTGTGATGAAGCCAAGTATCGGTATCGCTGATGATAACAGCTTAGCTGTTGAAACACGTGTCCGAGATAAGTTTTTGGTGCAGTTTTTGGTGGTTTTCTGTTGGTTAAATAGACGCTGCAGTTGGTGTTCCTTTCCTTTGATCTGCAAGAATGGTATGTTCAACTGACATAATAGTCAATTTTGGGCAGAGGAAAATCCACATGTGGTCCGTGAACAAGGATTTCAAGGAGAGTGGCAGTTTAAGATTTTTTGTGCTATAAGCACTTCACCGACTCCCAGAAAACGATCAACTCCGTGCCTGGTTCCAACAAGATGGTGCCCCGCCGCATAAGTTGAGAGCAGTAGGCGATTTATTGGATGCTACTTTCGAGGATCTGTGGATTTGTGTATGTAATTTTTGAATGAGCCAACAGAGGGCTGACCCGCTGGCCTGCTCGTCGTTCTCCCGACTTGACCCCATTGGATTATTTTTTTTCTTTTAATGGTATGTTGAAAAGAATTCATAAATGCTTGGAGCTGAATAGCAGTGTGTTCGAACATATATTACAATATGTAAATTAATTCCTATTTCAATTACAATTTGTTTTGTTTTGATCTGTTTTCATGACAACCATGCACCACTATGCATTCCCCGAATTTCAAAATAGAACTTAGAAAACCACAAAAAACAAGTTACATGAGACAAATGAAAAATACAGGGTGCTCTCTCCACATGAACAAAATGATCTACCTCGTATGTTTCAAAACTCTGAAAGGTGTGAATAACACGAAAAATAATGCTCTTGGGTACCCTATTATTATACTCCAGCTTTCAGTGAGTCAACAAAATACGGGTGTTCCATTTAAAATTAGTGACTTATACTGACTTGAGTTTTGAGGAAGATCGAGTGAGTTTCATGAACGCCGGTACGAGAAGAAGTCTCATCTGTCATTTTTTTCAGAAAAATTGAATAACTCGGAAACTATTTAATTTTTGGTACATAGTACATCACATAAAAATCTGTCACAAATTCAATGTAGAATCTGAAAATATAATAATATACAGAGTGACTCATTTAAAATATCAAAAGTTGTTGCCACATTTCCAAAATGAGCGGGCAACGTTGCAACGTTGAAAAAATTTTTAAATCGATAGATCAGAGCCAGCTGTACAAGTAACCAAATTTTCAGTAAAATTCTATGTCCGATACTAAAATAATAAAAGTTGTAAAAACTCTTTATTGTTTCCTTATAAATATCCTTCCCGTTTGTGGTGATTCACCTGTATCCGAAATACAAACTGTTTTTAATTTAATTCTTCATAAAATTAATTACAAAGTTTTGTTGTAAAATTGCGAGATATAGATAGTTTCTTTTGAATGGTTTAGACAATGTTATGTTTGAAATAATAACACTATTCTGGACTTCCATTGTCTATATTTTATTTTAATAGAATAAACACAACGTTTCAATTGCTGTTGAATCTGCAATCGTCTTCAGATCTTAGTCTACGGTGTCCCCCTTCATTAACTTTGTACACTTGATCGCTTCACTAACTTTGTATTAGTATAAGTTACAGTAGAGTTTAAGTTTGTTAGTATTCACCTGAAGACGATTGCAGATTCAATAGCAATTGAAACGTTGTGTTTATTCTATTAAAATAAAATATAAACAATGGAAGTCCAGAATAGTGTTATTATTTCATAGATAGCTTTTCAAACGAATTTCAGGAACTTTAACCACAAAATAAATTTTTAAATGGAACTAATTGAACTTGAAAAGTTTGAATACTTTAACAAATAATTTTCGTAATCAGAAATAATTAAACCTAATTGAATTACAAAAAATTAACTAAAAATTCTAAAATACATAATTTACATTAATGGAATGATGCCCCAAAAAGATTCTAATAAAGATCATTTGACTCCCAAATCTGTTTAATACAAAGCTTTTGTAAATAATTTTTTTCATAATTCTTAATGAAATAAAAGCCGCTTTTATTATTATTGGATATCACGTGACTTTTAAATCGTTTTTTCTTAAAACAAAAACATTTTTTAAAAAACGATATTTCATTGTATTTATTGCAAATTTTTTTAAAACTAACAGTTCTAATGTGAAGTAATTTGCATTCGAATAAATAATTAAAGTTTTGGTTTTATTTATTATTTATTTATGAACAAAGAGCATTATATTAAAAAATTATTTCCAGTTATGTTATATCAACCCTTAAATGATACATGAGATCAAATAAACCCCGGTCTTATTAAATTCTTTGCATTCTCTTTAGAAAGAATCAAATGCACATAAAAAAATTATATCCTTAGAAAGCTTGAAACAAATTCCAATTTTGCGATAACAGAAAAGCAACGTGTTTCCTGCCTGATTTATTTCATAAAAATCTGAAAACGTAGTAGTTTAAAAGGCGTACAAGCAATTCATTAGTTCCAATTAAACGCCAAATGTACGTAACAAGAATACTGGCAATTTTTCAGGTGTATACCAAAAATAGAAGTTAATTGGCATTATCATCAGAAATTAAGAGTTAAAAAATGCCAATTACAAAAAAAAAAAAAGGGACTGATGTGTTTTAGAAAAAAGTTCAAATAAAAGTTATAGAAAAATTTTAGAAACTCGCATTTAGCTCGGTTCATTATAGCCAAAAACTTAATTAAATATCCGGAATTATTAAGAAAATAATTTATATCAAAATCCCTAAAACTAGTAGTCTTTGAGATACAGGTTTTCGAAAATAAATTTTGTTTCACAATTATTTTTGTATGGTCGATATGTATTTGGGCAAAAAAGATGTTTAAACGAACATCCAGAAAAATTAAAATAGCAAACGTCTCATCTGATATAAGTGTAAATAAAATGTGGAGAACTGATACGAAAGATAAAATTTTACAAACCTGGACTGTCAATTGCAGCGTGATTGCATGCCATTACTGCAGCTATAGCTTCGCTGGTGTTATCAAATTCCAACAACCCTGAACTAGAACGTTCGGACTTCATAGGAAATAATTTAACAGCCTTAGGAGGAATCACATCGTAATCTTTGAACACTTGTATTAATTCATTTTCCGTGACTTGGGGTGGAGTGTTGAAGAAGTGCAATATCTGCAACAAATTCTTTAATTCGTATACAAGATGTTGACAAAGTACGAACCTTGCTGGGCGGTTGAATACGATTTTTGCTTGCCATAGTTGGATTCATAAATCTGTTGTTTTTGTTGTTTATATATTCTTTATACGAGGGTGATTTATCTGGTAGAGGATATGGATTTGTGACTTCGCTAAGAAAAGGCTGTTTGCTGAAAGCCAATTGCAATTTGTGCTCAACGCAATTGTTCCTGTTCTCGTCTTCTTTATGAAGTATCGGCGCCGCCCCGTTAAACCAACTATAACGTTATTTAAATTTTGAACGCATCTCTCAACCGCAACTCCATCCCCAAGCTGCACCATAGCCGTACCTTCCCTTCGATTTCAAAAATTTTATCTGCAAACGAAATCGGTTTCAAATCAACATCCCACAATAAACATTAAGAAATAAATTCTTAACGAAAAACCACAATCACATACCCGAGCTACGTTCCCATAGAGACACATAAGGTTGAACAGTTTGTCAGCATTAGTACGTGGGGATCGAGTCCGTAAAACCATTAAAACGGACCCAGCTTGCTGAAACGTCGTACTTCGTTGCTCCCTATATTCAGCGATGGGGTGCACCTTTCTATAGTTGTCCGGACCGAAGGATTCTCCGTATCCTTGCATCTCTTCGTAACGTTGAGGTTCGTGGGAATAAGCATCTGAAATTTAAAAAATCGCCATTAAGAAATTATAAAAAGTTGCTCGATCACTATGCTAAAAGCTGTCCGACGTTAACATTTTACGTAATAAAAGTTTCTGCAACAAAGAAAGTTTTCCTTCAGTTGCATTTACGCTTATATGTCGTAGGAAAGTAGAACTCGTTAGAGTACGTTAATAAAATCGATTAAGCAGTGCATCCCCGGAATTCTGTTTAAAAGTCATTAAATTGAACAGGAAAAAATGCAATCGAATTTCCTCGACTCAACGCAATCAGAACGCTCAAACTATTACGTGCGCGAGATCAATAGATACCACATTTATTCGTCCTACATTTTTTACTATAAGCATTCAACAATCGTATGCTTATTTATTTCTTGAAATGATTAAATTCAAAATAAGTAATGCATCACACAACTACACATCTAAACCGATATAAATTACAATTTACAATTCAAATGAGTTCAGTATTTCCCCAGAAGAAGTGGGTTCAAACATACAAACTCTATAACTTTATTATGACAATAGTAGAAGAGTTTCATATGCAAAGAACATAATGGTAATGACAAAATATATTATAAACAAAACCCGATACTAACAAACGTGTAAAAATCATATGAAAAAGTGTGTTGTTACATTAAACATTTTACTCCAAAAATAAAAGTAAACGTCTAAGAGCTTAAAGAAAGTGTTTGTAACTTACATAATTTTGATAAAAAAGTGAGAAATGAAGAATAAGATTAATATACCTAATAACCCTTACGATGGGTTCAGGTAGCTGAAGACCGCCGCACACTCGACCTCTTTAAACGTTTTCAGTCTAGAATGCAAACGTACAAATTTTGCTTTGAGAAAGAGGAAAAGGAAAATTGCGTTTTAGAAAAAAAAGTTAATTAAAAGCTATAAATAATAAAATTTTCTCTTTTGTATAACTAATATTCTTGGAGATTCTCTTCAAACAATAATTACTTATTATATCAAAAATTGTTTAAACAAAGTTGTGCACAATTAAATGAAAAACAACTTTTATTCGAAGGAAAACTTGTAAAATAAATATTTTGTAAATATTCCAAGAATAGGAAAATCTATGTATTAAGGACCCTTTCGTTTAAAAGTAAAAACATTAACTCCCTTTATTTATACGATGTGGTGAAAAAAATAATTGCAATGAGTACGTTAATTTTTTAGTGGAATTTGATAAGTATAAACTACTTTTCGATCTAAAAATAACAGTCGACTGTTTCAAAATAATATTTATGAACTTTGTCTCTTATAGTCTTGAGGAGTGATATCTAGTTTAAAGATACCTCCACCTTTAAATCAAAGTTATTTTTAACAAAACGGCACCGCGCCTCACACTGAAATCATATAGTCTGACCAAGGAGGTTGAAAACAGAACTTTTCGTTACGTAAGTAGAGTTAATTTCTGAATGAATATGAATCTCATTCCAACACAAGAAAAAAAATGTCAGCAGTCGATCAGATGCCCTACTCTTCAACGCCTTATGGATGACTATAAATTATGTGGAAAACTGAAAAAAGATAATTAATAATAGAAGTACGACAACCACAAAATTGTATAATGTTCACCGAAAAGGTAGTAGTAGTAAAGTATCTGAAAATCCCAATAAAAGACAAAATAAAGAATAAATACATAAACAAATTATAAAAAGTAAAGCATGCCAAGAAGGTACCTATACTGAAAACTAGGGTAATATAATAATAATAATAATAATAATAATAATAATAATAATAATAATAATAATAATAATAGTAATAATAATAATATAATAAGTGTAATAACAAACTTAAATGAATTAAATAAAAAATAATAACAAAATGTTTTATTCAACCTCAAAGCGCGGTTTAGAGTAGTTAGTACCCTATTCTTCCACCGAAACCTTGTGTATTTAAAAATAAATAATAATAATTATATGCCTGTAAGCTAAAAACTACCTAAACTAAAAAAGAATGAAGAACAAAAACCGATAACGATGAAAAAATAGAGATAGAAATGACTTCAGCTCCCTTGTCAGGAGTTGTAGTAAATGTATTCGACAACTCTGCCGGCTACCTTATATTAGGATGACAGTTAGTCAGTTGACATTGATTACCTTCTATGTTATTAATTAATGTACTACCTTGTTGTTAAAGTTTTAAAATATATTATTAACCATAATACATCTATAATTACTACATAAAGAATATACAACATGGCGCAGTCGGTATTGAACAATTAAATAATAAATAATAAAGTACAAGAAACTATTACAAAGATGGCTACAGGAAGTGGAATTGAAGTTTTAAATTTGACGGGCAACGTGGCTGAGAATTGGAAGATATTTCGGGAACGCTTTAAAATTTATCTGAAAGCAACGGAATATGATAAGAAAAGTGACGAAACAAAATCGGCAATGTTATTGCATTTCATAGGGGATGCAGTGTATAGAATTTACACCACGTTTTCTTTTCAAAAAGATGAAGAGAATAACCTAGACAAATTGATAGAAAAATTCGATCAATACTTCCTTCAAAGCAAAGCAACATACATCGTTTGAGTGGTATAAATTTTTTATGATGCGTCAGAGTGGTACAGAATCGATAGAACAATTTATAACAAAATTAAAAAATCAATCCAATAAGTGTTCGTTTGGTACGTTAAATGATGATTTAATTAAATGCATGATAATTTGCGGGCTAAATAGAGGTGAAATTCTTCAGAAACTGCTACAAGACGACGACATAACATTAGAAAATGCAATAACAATGGAATCTTCCAAATAATTAAATCAAACAATTTCAAATCAAGCAGGGTCGTTAGTACCATCAAAGGAAGAAATGGTAAATTTAGTCAAGAAAGAAAAATGTTACGAGTCAAAGAGACCAATAGAGGGTAACAAATACAAAACAACAGTACAACAAGAGGTCAATGGAACAAAATAAATTAAAAAAGGCATCGGCACAGGTGGAAACAATAATAAACTGTACAAATTGTGGAACAAATCATCCAATCAACGGCTGTCCAGCATATGGAGAAACGTGTAGAAAGTGCAAGAAATTAAACCATTTTGTAAAAATGTGCAGACAAGGTTAGAGATCAACTAATAACCCACAACAATTTAAAAGTATATACAGTAAATCAGAAGAAGAAGAAGATGAACTGTTGGTAGGTGAAATAAAAACAAACGATACTGTTAAAGAGTGGCATACAGAAGTTATAATTAAGAGTAAGCCATTGAAATTTAAGTTAGATTCAGGTAGCATGTGTAACATACTACCTATACATTATTTTAACAAACTAAGTTTAAATGTTATTGAGAAAATAAATTTAAAAATAAAATTAAAAAATAAAAATAAAACAACCCAAATTTTTTATTAATTTAAATTGCATTATTAAAGATGTCGTATGGAACCTTAAATTCATTGTGATAAACACAAAAAGGAAACAATTTTAGGATTGCCAATCTGCCAAAAACTAAATTTAATTTATAAAGTCGATAGCCTCACTAAATTAAATGACGAATATGTTAGGCTTATTAATTCAAATTACTTTCACATTTATTCACTGGTATTGGTCGTTTAAAACAAACTTATCGCATACAACTAAAATCAAATGCGGTGCCTGTAATACACCCCATCAGAAAAATTCCATTCCCATTAATGGATCAATTAAAAAGTAGCTTAGATAAATTAGAGCAAGAAAAAATAATTTCGATAGTGACTGAACCTACAGATTGGGTTAATGCACTAATATTGGTTAAAAAACCAAATGGAGATTTAAGAATATTCATCGATCCTAAGGATTTAAACAATGCTATAAAGCGACAACATTATCCAAATCCTACGCTAGAGAAAGTAACGTGTAATTTATCAGGAAACAAATATTTTAGTAAATTAGACGCTGCAAGTGGATTTTACCAAATACAATTAAATGAAGAAAGTTCAAGTCTCTGCACATTCGGTACACCGTTATGGAAGATACAAATTTCATAGGTTACCTTATGGCACCAGAAGTTTTCCAACAGTATACATCGATGATATTATAATATATGGGAAAACAAAATTAGAACATGACGAGAGATTAAAGAAACTTTTAGAAACTGCAGAAAGACATAATGTTAAATTCAATCTAAAAAAGTGTCAATTTGGATTAGACAAAATCAAATACATGGGACACATAATCAGTAAGGAAGGAATTTCAATGGATGAAGATTAATTACGAGCAATTACAGAATTTACGACACCACAATCGAAAGGAGACGTTCAAAGATTATTGGGCAGTCTCAATTATTTAAACAAATTCTTACCTCAATTTTCAACAGACACAGAATCGTTAAGACAACTAATTAGAAAGAATAATGAATTCAAATGGGAAGCAGTCCAGTATTTAAACACTATGAAATAGACAAAGATACAATTGTCTCAGTAGATAGTTCACAGTCAGCACTAGGAGCAGTTTTATTACAAGATGGACTTCCTTGTGCATACGCATCTAAATCGCTAAATGAAACTCAGAAAAGATATGCACAAATCGAAAAAAGACACTTGCTATATGCTTTGGTCTAGAAAGATTTCATACTTACATATTCGGGAAACGAATAATAGTAGAAACAGATCATCAACCTTTAATTTCAATTTTAAAGAAACCAATAAATAAAATGCCGGGTAGACTACAAAGAATGATGCTCCAAATACAAAAATATGACATTGAATTACAGTACAAACCAGGAAAACAATTAATATTAGCTAACACACTTTCACGTGCTCACATTGATGAAAAAAATTGTACTGATTTTGAAAAAGAAATCGAAGAACAAGTTTATTTAATTGAGAATCAGATAAATGCTACAGATCAACGACTTAAGGAAATTAAAAAAGAAACCGAAGATGATGTTGAATTATTAGAACTATCAAAACATATAATTGAAGGTTGGCCGAAAAATAATAAAAAACTATCTGAAAGAATGAAATTATATGTAAAATATAAAAATGAACTAATAATAAATAAGGGTATAATCTATAAAAACCAATGCATGATTATTCCAACAAGTTTTCATAAAGAAATGTTAAACAAAATACATTATAGTCACTTAGGAATAAATAAAAGTTTAAAACTTGCCGAAGATAGTATATTTTGGATATCGATGAGAAATGAAATTAAACAACTGGTTGCAGAATGCCCTATTTGCAATAAATACTCAAATTCACAACAACCACTACCAATTAAGTCACATGACATTCGAACAATTCCATGATACAAATTAGGATGCGATCTTTTCGAAATAAGTGGAATGAAGTATTTACTACTAGTAGATTATTACACGACGTATATAGAAATAGGAAAAATTAGAGAATACGACAAGTCACAATAGTAGATTATATCACGAGTCAATAATGATAGCTATTATTCCCGAGGAATAAGTTACGAACGAGCCGTAGCGAGGAGAACATTCCGAGTAATATTAGCCATTATTGCGAGTAGTATACTCTACTTTATCTACGACTAAAATATTTACTTCACTTTATTTGTTAACAACATTAACATTAGTAATATTACAATTAATAAACTGAATTGGTTGTGCACTATTAATAAGTTTGGAGGAATTCTCAATACAAATATTTGGAATTTCGATTGGTGTAGAGGAAGAAGAGGCTTCATTACTATTTATTTGTTTAGTAATAGTATGTGCTGTAGTTGTCTTGTTTCTCATGGACTGATCGATGTAACCTTCAGCTACATGCGTCGACTTTCAACCTCCATGACGTTTTAATCCGGTTATATCGCCTCCTGCATCAATGTACAGAGTGGCAGATGACCTGCGGTAACAGTGGCCGGTATAACTTTCAGGATTTGGCAAATTTAAATATATGGCAATTTGTTTACCAATCTCTGCAAATTTGTTTTTCCCAATACGTTGTATTGTACATTTCGATTTTGATAATTTATAAAAAACGAATTGATTTTTATATGAGACGGACGGAGATCAATGTACTTCTTTACAATATTGTAAAACGCACCGTTTATGATGAATGTTCGTACAATTTTAGTTTTAGTTTTGGGTATTGTTATTAATAACTGCGTTTGAAAATCCTTTACATCTTCTATGTTCATTTCATAAAGCTCATTTGAACGACATGCACCCATAATTCCGATACTTAATATAACCTGAAACAAATGAATTAATATAGAACCCGAAAACTTCTGGATAATTGGAAATTGTACTAACTGGCTTCGCTATATCGCTATTATAGCGTAATACGCGTTGGCACCGAGTGTGAAATACATCAAATTAAAAAATGTGTCTTTGTATTTACCTTATGTAAAAGATAAACTTGATCAGGTGCTTTGTCAATAAATTTCCTAATTTGTTCGGGGGGTCAGAGTGGAAGACTTCTTTGGTTCAAATCCTTCTAATTTTCTTTTTAAAAATGCCCGTAGTTTGCCATATTTTTCCAGATTAATATCATGGTTTATACTCAACATAGATTTAAGCATTGAGTAGAATGACCATGATGAAGATGGTTTGTATTGTGTACTTAATTCAGCAAAATACGCCAACAGAACATTTTCGGAAAACGAGTTTGCGTTCTTTCGAAGACACCATTCGTTAAAACTTGCGTAAGTTTTATTATAAATGCACTTCGATTTTTCAGGTATTAAGGTAGATGTTGTTACAGCAGCTAGTTGTGCAATTTCTGGAGGTGTAGAAGTAAAAACTCTTGATTTTCATCCATTTTCACACACAAATAGATACACAAACACTACGCGTTTGACACTTGTCAGTTTGCGTGTTTTGTTTCTAGGGTAGGCATGATTTAATTTCAGAAATTGTGTGATTGGAGTGCAGGAGGGAATAATGACCATTAAACCCTAGTCATTATTCCCTGTGAGAATAATATATGGCATTATACTGCAAAAAACAGAGGTACAATACTAACATTATATATTAGTCGTAAATAAAATAATTGAAATTTTAAAATCATTGTTTGCTAGACATGGTATTCCATATGTGTTAGTAACAGATGGTGGAACATAATTCTCTTCAGAACTATTTAATATATTTGCAAGTACATGGGATTTTCAACATATTACAACCTCACCAAACTATGCTCAATCAAATGGAATGGTTGAAAGGCACATCCAAAGTATTAAAAACCTAATTAAAAAAGTAACAGAAGATAAAAAAGACTTGAATTTAGCATTATTACAGTACAGGAACGTACCACTAGTGAACAATTGTTCACCAGTTCAATTATTAATGTCAAGAACTCTTAGAAATATCTTACCAATGAAAGAAAATAGATTAAAACCAGAGATACCAAATATTAGAAAGTATAATCATTATATGAAACAAAATCGAGAAAAATATGAAAAGGTGTACGTAATCTTCCTGAAATTTCACCAAACTCTCAAGTTTACATACAAGTTAAACTGAACTCCAATTGGATAAAGGGAACAGTAATAAGAAAACTAAGCTTTCGCAGGTACCAGATTAAATTAATCAATGGCTCCATACCAATTAGAAACAGAAGATACATTACAAAAATAAATTCTCCTCGACTAGTTATATATAAATTTAATTCTCCGCCAAAAAAGGAAGATAATAGCTATAATAATTTTCAAAATAGCAATAGACTAGTTAAGTTAGGTTTTATAAATAACAATTTTACAAGTCACTCAAACAATAATACTGAAAGTTCTAGAATTGTATTAACCGAAATTAATAATCAAAATAATGTTCAAACATCTAGTAGCAGAATTGTTAAACCACCAATAAGATTAAATTTGTAAAGCATTGTAAATTATATTAATTTAAAAAAAGAGAGATGTCAGGAGTTGTAGTAAATGTATTCGACAACCCTGCCGCCTACCTTATATTAGGATGACAGTTAGTCAGTTGACATTGATTGTACATTTACGATGGTACCTTCTATGTTATTAATTAATGTACTACCTTGTTGTTAAAGTTTTAAAATATATTATTAACCATAATACATCTATAATTACTACATAATAGTATATTATGATACGAGTTTATAAGAAGCATTTTGGCACACGCACGGGTTTAGGGCACGACGAGCGCAGCGAGTAAGTGCGACAAAATGCTTTATAAACGAGTATCATACAATATTGTTTCTATTTTGCACCTCTTTTACAAAATAAATAAAATATATTTTTGAAATAAAAAATTCATGTCGATATTTTTTAATTTTGAGGTTGGCAATACAAACTGTCAGATTATGGAACTTGAATGTAAATTTATACAGTATTTAAAATTCCACCAGAAATTAACGATATTGCGTTTAAACACCTAAGTATTTCTTATAATTGGGTTGCCATAAGTTCATTCAAGTGAAATAAAAGCATCCCACCCTTACAAGGTTGTTTTCCTCGGGATTTGACTCACTTCGGCTTCCATATAGTTTCTACTAATTTATAGTATAATATAAAGTAAAATCAACAAATATGAACATTAATTATTTATTAAATGGAACAACAATAGCCAAAACAAAAACGCAGACAGTATAAAACAACATTAAACATCAATGTAAATATTGTAAATTAATTTTTTGGTTTCTGCTATGTATGGTGGACCAGAAATCTTTTAAAATTACAGGCATGCACAACAAAAATTTCGAAAACTTAAATTTTTGGATATCCTGAGAGTCTAATGTGACATTTTACCTTGAGGCTTAAAATCGGTGAGAATCCCAATTAATCGAAATGCCTGGCAACTCTAATCGCAATAAACAAGAAATGTTATGGTTGTTTCAAAAGAATTTCTCATATTGTATTTGCTAAAATCATAAGAAAGGAGTTGGCAACTTTTCCATTGTACTTAATTTGATTACGATTTCTATGATTACAGAATCCAGTAAAAACATATAGCAGTTCGTTCATAGGTAGTACCATGTAATACATTGATAATTTGTTCGTTCGGTTTACCGTGATCACTGGAAATAAAACATATGTGGCGTTGAAACAGACTTAGGATATAAGTTTCCATTAAATCATCCATTCATCAGCAGAATTCGCAACTTCGAATGCATGTGTGTTTATTGCGTGTAGTACAGTATCAAAACAATGTTATCACATAGACTGAAATGGTTTCCTATAAAAAGCATTAATAAAATATTAAAATATAATTAGAATTTTTCTACTTTGCCCCTTTCACAACCCATTTTAATGGAAAACTTACAATTGAGATATTTAGGGACTTTTTGGCAGTTGGCAGTAGCTAGCTACGATTTTTGAATTCGAAAATTTAATATAATTAAATTTATTAAAAATGAGTTCTGATGATAGCATTCCGTGTACTCCTCCAGAAATACAAGAAATTGCTGACAATACTGTTGGCAACTTACTGCCTAGTAAGTCTAGGCTAAAATACGAAAAACAATATAAAATTTTTGACGAATGGTGTGTTGCCAATAAAATACAAGTATGTTCGGAGAACGTTTTATTAGCTTACTTTGAGCTACAAAGAAAAAACTACAAGCCTTCGACAATGTGGACAATTTATTAGCAAATTTATCAAGGAAGCGAATGATCAAACATACTTGGCAATGAAAGTAGGTATCATATATATTTACAGCTTCATTTCGAATAGGTAGCGTTAATTTCAGATCATCTTAATAATGGGGTACTGTGGCGCTTTAAGGCGCGAGGAACTAACCAGCATGAGTTTAGACGACATTGAATATAAAGTTGATTCAATAATGGTTTCTGTCCCTAAAACAAAAAATAACGTGCCAAGAGTCTTTGCCATAACCAATCCGAGTTGGATCGATTTAATAAAAAAATATGCTAATTTACGACCCTCAACAGCAACGCATAAGCGATTCTTCTTAACTTACCGAAATTGCAAATGTGTGAACAGCCCAATTGGGGTTAACATCATGGGAAGAGTTTCAAAAATACTTGAAATTGCCAAACCCTAAACTTTTCACTGGGCACTGTTTTAGGAGAACCAGTGCCACACACTTGGCAGATGGGGGGGGGTGATTTACTAACAATTAAGCGTCACGGGGGATGGAAAGTTATATTGACGCGTCTTTGAAAAACAAACTTCAAGTTTCTCAAATGCTTTCATCAGAGCCCACCAATAGTAACCTGCCTGGATGTTCCTCCTCTGCTTCCACCGATTGTCACACCACTCCTACAAATAATTTTCAACAAAATATCGTAACAAGTCATAATTTTTACCTGGTCCCGGATTTAACATTATTCCTCATTCTCAAATGCTTTCATCGGAGCCCACCAATATTAACTTGCCCGGATGTTCCTCTGCTTCCAGCGACTGTCACACAGCTTCTAATATAAATAATTCTCAGCACAATATCGTATCGACCCATAATCTTTTACCTGGTGCCGGTGTTAACATTAATCCTCAGCAAAACTCCAATGTAACTATTAATATTTATAATAATTGTACATTTTCGTCACATAATTAAAGTAAATCGTTTTGTTTGTTTACTTGTATTTATTAATAAATAATTGACCAAGAAAAAATCAAGGTTAGGTAAACTGTACGTAGATTTCTAACATTCAAGTGTTAGTGTTACCAACATTAAAAAATATAAGTACACCAGCGCTATAAACGCACTCGAATTTCTATTAACGCACCGCTTTGAGTGCGGTTATAGCTTTGTAAACGACGCGAAATAGAAAAAAGAATATACAACACCCTCTTCTTCCTTTTCAAAATTATTGTAAATAAAAATTAAAGAATCCATCAACATGATGCTTGCGAAGAAAAATGTCCAAGTGATGTAAAGTATCTGGCAATATAAGCAACTATGACTAGGGCACCAACTAGTGTCTCCGTAAAAACATTGAAAAAAAATTGCTAGACCTATTTGTTTATTCTTATGACTACCAACACCAGGAAGAAGATGCTATGATGACTCTAATGCATTCTAAAGGTGCTCCACTTCAATATACTTGCCAACTAAAAATTCTTCAAATTTATTCAGCAAATACAAGGCTGTACAATATAACATCTAAAGTCTAAACTCAGGTTTGGTAACTTGTTCAACACTCTTTTTAAACTTGACAACGTGTTAAAAAGATCTATTATGGTCAGAAGTTAGAAGTCGTACCCGATCAGCGAAGAGTAGGGGGTAGGTTTAAACCAATAAGCAAATGGTCCAGAGAAATCAGTTAATAAGGGCGCCAAAAGTTCCAACAGATATATATATATATATATATATATATATATATATATATATATATATATATATATATATAAATGAATTTATAAAAAATTATACACAATACGGTACTGTTTAATTCGCGTGTGCAAATTGTAAATGTGACAGTACGCCACCGAGTTAAGAGGGCCACTCGTAGAGTGGGGATAACATATTTAGTCTGAGGGAAATCAACGTTTTTACATAATTGAAAAAAAACACAGCAGATGACACTAGAATGAAGATTGCTGGGTTGATATTTTTTGAAATAGCCTTAGGCAGATTTATGTCGGTGGAGGGAGAGGGGACACAAATTGCTTTTCGCGTTAGGAAGAAATTCTGACCGAACAGTTTTGAATTTCAAAATTTAACTCAAAATGAATGAGTGTCCTTTTTTATATGTATCTATGGTTATGTAGATATCCTAGATAAAAGTCACGTGTAATTTTTATTAAAAGGAATTTTATTCAAAGAAAAATATAATCTAAAATAATCAACTCTTTGAAGTGGAGTAGCCCTGTATCGTTTTTTAGTCATAACTACATTCGAAAATTGTTTACCGCACGAATGCATGCGTCTGAAGTAACATTCTCGCTGGAGACGTGCTACCAATGGTGCTACCCTTCCCAGCCAATAACAACGTTCACGTTCGTGTTCACGTGCATATCACCATTTATCACGTGCATATCACCATTACGCACATTTTTGTATTTACGTACACTCTGATAGGTAACTTTTAGTGGTTTTACGGGTGTGTGAGTTGGACGGCTACCATTTATTGTTACTAGTGATCAGGTGATCACATCGTAGTGGTATAGCGTAGTGGTACAACGGTAAAACGTCGTCCGATTTATTATATATTTCTGCCTTCATTGTTTATTTCGTTGTTATTCTTGTTGTTATTTAGTGTTTATTTCGTTGTTATTTTTGTTGTTATTTAGTGTTTAGACTTTTATTAAAGTCAAACACGATATTTTCGTGATTGTGTTTGAACTTTCGAATTGTTGGTGTTTTCAAAACTAATATTCACGATTTTTGTAGAGATGTAAGTAGATACCAAATTACCATTTATTTGTGCATAACAATTATATTTTAGTTTATACATTGAAATTGCATCTCGATTTACATAAAGGTGAATCAGAATGGGTAGAAGTAGATTGTGGCGCCCAAAGAAAAATAAGAAGGCCAAGAGTATGAGACGCGTCTGGGAACTTCGTCAAAACTATAAAGCAGTTAACATTTTCGAAGACCTAGAGATGCAGAGTGACGATGAGTTAACGGAAGCAACAATTGCACAACCTTCTTTACAGCATGAAAGGTAGAACTAATAAAATATTTTCTGTTCTATATATTATTTTCTAGTTTTATTAAAGAAATGGATGGTATTGAGGTTGACCATTCAGCTAATCCTAATTGGTGTACAAAAACATATTCTCGCATTTTCCGAAATACTTGTGCCGGTGCAAATCATAGAAGTGGGATTATATCGTCAGATGAATACGATGTGTAAGTTAAAGCAGATATCTACAAACAAAATAGTAATAATTTAATTTTTACAGCATTATGTCGCAAGAATATTGTGTAGAAAAGATTCTTCATGCAATCAATCACCGATACAAGGCAACCGTATTGTCGAATTAGGCTACGTTTTGAATGGGCAATCACCTTGCAATATGAACACTCAAAAATTTGTACATTGGGTCAATTATATATTGCTGAAGAGAAACGTAAGAATATGGGTTTGGTGAGCTGCATAGTATTTAAGTGCACTATGTGTGAAAAAATTATACAACATTATACTGAAAACCCAAACAAAACTACTTCGGATATCAATTATGGTGCTGTGTGGGGAACTCTAGCAAGTGGGAATACTTTCAGCCATTTCGAGGAGATGGTCAGTTGCATGAATATTGCGTCGATGCCTGACAAAATGTTTTATGACATTGGGAAAACCGTCTGGGAAAAGTAAGTTTACCTGTTATCAGTATTATCTTGAAATCCCTATTACAATTATAATTTATTTAACAATAAAATAAGTCAAATGCTTGTTTAATGGAGAATTTTCCCACTTACATTTTTAATATTCTTATATAGTTCAAGGATGTTCGTAAGGTTATGTTTTAGTGTTTGTTTTATTTATGCAGGAATGGAGGACATCTGTATGGAAATCCATGGAAAATGCTGGACTAAAAGAAAAAGACAATGCCATAAGTAAAGGGCAAATATGTTCTGACGGCACACCATGGATAACAGTGTATGTAGACGGATCATGGAGCAGAGATCCTATGGAACGAATTTTAACTCTTTGTGCGGAATGATTGGAATTGTAGGTCGTTTCACTGGCGAGTTACTATTCATTGCAGTTCGGAACAAATTTTGTTCAGTGTGCTCTCGTAGCGAACACAAAGGCGAAATAATTAGAGAACATGTGTGCTACAAGAATTGGTCAGGATCTGCTCCTGCTATGGAAGCGGATATGGCCGTAGAAGGATTTAAACTAAGTGAAACGATGCAGGAGTTCGCTACATTCAATTTATTGCTGATGGCGATTCCAGCGTTTTTGCAAAATAAAAGAGAAAGTGCCATATGGAGAATATGTTCGAAAAATTGAATGTACAAATCACGCCATCAAAATTATGGAAAAATTTAAGGAAAATTAAAGGAGACACTAACATCAATTTGTCAGCTAGAAAATTGTTAACAATAGAAAAATAAAATTATTAACCAAACGAGCCAAGTGTTCTATTTACGAGCACTCTAAAAAGGAAGTTCAAAACGTCCAATTATTTCGGAATCATTTAAAAACGATGTTCACCACGTTTTTGGAAATCATAGTGAGTGCACAGCTGACATTTGTAACAATCCAGGAGATATGTCCGAAAATAAGATAGACCTTCTAAAAGAAACTCGATTATATGAGCACATATTTGGTAATATAATATGTAAATAAATTAACGATTTACTAATACTAATTTCTGCTTTTGTAGGTGCCCTTAATCTGTTACTGCGAAAAGCCCATTTATTGATTCAAAATGAAAATAATAATGCCGCGGAACGGTTAATGAACATTGTTTCTCGTTTTAATCTTGGAAAAAGATTAAATTTAGTGCAACGGGGATCTTACGAAAGACGTGTCCATTTGTCTGGATTGAGATTTAATAAAACTTTCGACTGGCATTCAAGTCCATGGAGACGTTGTACTGGTAAAGTCCCGGAAAGTATTTTAAAACCTTCATCCAGAAACATATTGGAAAAAGTAATGCACCATGCAGGAAAAGATTATTCGTAAAAATAATCCTCAACAAAGAAAATGTCAAAGTTTTCAAGGAATACTGATTATGGCCCCAGTGTTCAAGAACCAATTGAAGCAGAAGACGTCGAATTTATGAACATTGAAGTACAGCAATTGGTGCATGACTTGCAGGTACTTTTACATTAAAATGATTAATGTTGTAATATGTGTAATATGTATTTACAATAAGGTAACAACAGAAAGGCGAAACATCATACAAGAGAGCTCAGTTGGACAATTTGGAAATCAAATTTTTGAGACAGAAAGACGAAGACGACTGACATCGTCATTATTCGGACGCGTTGTCAAACGAAGGCCTCATACGCCATGTCATTCCATAGTGAAAGCTTGTTTGCAGCCGACATCTTTCTCTACTGATGCTACGGAATATGGAATCGCTAAAGAAGCAGTCGCTCGCAACTTGTTTATGGCGGAAACGGGTCAAACAGTAATCGAATCAGGCTTGTGGATTGATGAGAACTATGGTTATCTAGCTTGTTCTCCGGATGGTTCGTTCAAAATTTGTTAATGATTAATCTAACCTTGCATATTTTAGGACTCGTAGTAGGAGACGATTCTCTAGTAGAAGTAAAATGTATATATGCACCAAATAAAAAATTTTCGACGCTACTGGAATTAATTAATTTGTTAAAGAGCAAGACGTTTCTAAAAGTAGAAAATGGGCAGCTACAATTGAATAAACGTCATTCTTACTATTATCAGGTAACGACTATAATAGTTTGAAGAAGAAATTTATTTCATTAATTTCCAGATACAAGGGCAGCTGAACATTACTAAGCGACAGATATGCTATCTTGTAGTGTACGTGAACGATAGGATACCGCTATTTATTGAACAAATTATGCGAGATGAAGTTTTCTGGCAACAGAAAATGTTGCCATTTTAACAAAGTTTTATTTAGAATGTATTGGACCAGAAATCATTAGAGGAAATTTAAAGAAAAATTTGAAATGTGTCGATCCGCCATACATTATGGAGGCTATTCAGAAAAACAAAGACAAAAAAATAATCATAAAGTAATTAGAACTTGTTAATAGTTTTGTAATCTAATAAGTAAACATATTTACAAAATAAGAATAATTTATTTGTCCTAATCTCTTTATTTTCACGTTTACCAAATTTTGAAATATGCATTGACTTATTTATTTTATTTATTCAATTCAATTCCAATTATTTATATATTAAGTATAACAAAAATGAAATATAAAGTGGAATTAATTCTAAAAGCATATTATATAACGTATACTTGGGGTCGGTTGCACAAAACTTAATTTTAATAAGTTATAGAAAATATTTGCAATGCTTTATCTTTTTATTAATTCATTGTGTAACTGACTCTTAGGTGCTATATTCGGAATGTTTTTTAAAAAATATGACTCCAGCTGTGGAAACATCAAATCTTACAATATGCAATTAACAATACACAATAATTATGGTTGTGCATGTTAATAAAAGTTCATATTTAAATTACATATTGCATGTTACGAAACAAAAATTTAAATAGCGCTTCATCTAAGCGTCCTACAAAAGTAATACCCTCTCGTTTGAAATGGCTGAACTATAAAGCCATTTATCCAATATAGGCCGTCCTCCTCTTCTGTCACATTCATACTTTTACGATAGAAATCTAAGATGATGTACACTAATTATAGTTTTTATTTTCACAAATAGTCAAAAAATTTAATTATCTAGGGTTTCATATAGTATTAAACGATTTCATTATAAAAAAAAATCATCATATTACGCATTTTTAAACGCCTGGTTTTTAACTATTATTCACTGTTTGTGCTTATAACTTCCACAATACCTTTATTAAATATTATATTTTTAAACTAACTTTATAAGTCGAGTCAAACTATTTCCAAAAAAAAAAATTTGTATCTTGAAAAGTATCACAAATTTGGTAGTAGAAATAAATTGTTATCCCCACTCCACGAGTGGCCCTCTTAACCTAGAATATTTAATACAGATGTACTCGTGTTTGAGATACTAATACAAAATTAGGCTTGAGTCTTGTAAGTAACTGGTTTTTAACTATAATTTAACTCTATACAAATGGACTTGGTCTACTTACTGAAAATTTTCTCATGGCGGTGTCGCTTCCGGTTATACCTGAAGTAGATACCAACTTTGTTATTTTAAATACAATACCCCGATTTTTATTTTATTTGCGGTTTCCGCATAAAATTTTACGTCTTCTATTACCAGGTTTGGCGTACCTATCTCTTACCATTATTAAGAAAAAAAAATAATTTCAGGCATTAGCAACGAAAATTTGAATCTATTGAAATATAAAAGGCATATAAGCGAAACTTGTACAACGGTTAGACATGATATTGGACTATGTTTTCAGTATTAGAGATTTTTGAAATTTATTTCTAGGGAGGTCAAAGAGTATCGGTAGTTAAGACCTAAATTTGTCAAAAGTCATTTTTAAAAATTGTAACTATGTTTTTTATATTCTCATTCGATGCACAATTTAATTAACCATCTGCTGATATACCATGTTCCTGTACCTAAACTGAATAATTTTCGTGTTATCTGCTTTTATTCCTACTTTTCATGGAGATGATGTAGTAAATTAATAGTGTGCTTTGTAATCTGTTTTAGCCAACTGATTGAAGGTATCATACGACAGGCAACAAAACGGATTGCAAAGCACACTATTAATTTACTACATCATCTCCAGAAAAGTTGAAAAAAAGCAGATAACACGGTATAACCGGAAGTGACACCGCCATGAAAATGTTTTCAATAGTCTATTTGTATAAAATTACAAGTTTTCAGATGAATCGGTTTTTTCGTTCTCATTATTCTTCTAACATGCTATCGTCACATTTATGTGCTATCTTCGAGGCACCCATATGACCTGGCAAAAGTCCGATTTCGTATTGAGTAATTTTTTTTTATTACTTATTGTCACAATTACTTAAAACTCAATAAAGTTTACGTGTTTATTTTCTGAAGACGTTCACAATCACAACTAATCCAAACAAGAAACTATTCAAAGCAATAAAAAAAGTATTACCTTAAAAATACTTTCCTAAAATGTTTAACAAGATTGTTAAAAAAAATAGGCGAATGAATTCAAATTTCTATTCGTAAACATGAGAACACCGTCGTGTTGAAACAACAAGTAATTTAAATAATCAATTTCAAATTTATTTAATAAGTTACGATAAGATCAAAGATGAACATCTCGAATATAAGCAAAGAAATGATTTATTTATTTTGTATTTTTGCAAAGATAAAATCAACACATTAAGATCTTTCAAATTAACAACGTTGCAGCTCTATTAGAAATTTGGCGCAACTTCAATGTAAACCTCTTAAATATGCCAACAAATTTTGTGTACCATAAATCTCTTAAGAAACTTAGTACGGTCATAATTCCATACAATTACCGTGCTCGTTAAATTTAAGATGAACGTTTAAATAAGCAACGACGGATATATGGTAACCTTTTTACTATTAACTCAGTCCAAAAGTCGAGACAATAGATTTACGGTCGTACATTTTTGTTAAGCGCACGCTTTTAGCGCAGACCTGCAATTGAAAATAACTGTGAAAGGTCTTGTAATTAGATAAAGTCTTTGTGACTCGACGTAATGCAACTGTAATTATGCTTCACACAATATGTTATTGTTAAGCACTAACGAAACGTAAAACTCTGACCATTCGCTATTAAATTCCGAAGCTCTGTACTTCATGGACTATTTTATTAGTTTTCAATAACAGAAGCGTTTTATCTGTAGAACGGAAATAGAATGCTAAAGTACTTTGCAATCTTAGATTCGTTTTGGGTTTATTTAGAAGTTATAAAATGAATAGACAAAACCAAGATTTATTAGACGAATGTGAGAATTAGTAGCTGTTCAAGAAAAACTGAAAATTGTAGGGAACATTATATATCTCAGAAAGACATTAAGTATATTCCGTTCTTTTACGAAAGAGTGTAAAAAATAAAACGTATTTGACAAGTTAAAGAGTCGAGCCGAAAAAAAGTCATTACGCGCAATAAAAAGCGGCAATTTCTCAAAACAATCTAAGAAACAGGTTTATCTATTAGTGCAAGCACAGATACAGCTTTTATGTATGTGAAAATAATAATTACCTGCAACAAAAATTATTAGAATTGCGCACTTTTCTAGATTGTATAGAACAAATAACCCCCCTGATTGTAATACATCAATTCCAGCGTTGTGTCATTCAATGTTTTTTGTCCAGCTAATTGTGAACGATGTGGTGTCTATTATGAGCTCTTTAAAACCATCTTCGTTCTATGGACACGATGAGATTAGTAATAATCTGTTAAAATCTGTGAAACATTCTGTTGCGAAACCACTAACATACATAATTAACTTAACTATACAAAACGGTATTTTTCCAAACAGTCTAAAACAAGCAATAGTCAAGCCCCTTTACAAAAGGAAATCCGCACGAAGTCTGCAACTTCAGGCCCATTAACATACTACCTAGTTTCTCTAAGGTCTTTAACTCCGCGATAAACACACAACTTATCAGTTACTTATCAAAATTTGATATTACAAACAGGTTTCAGCACGGCTTCATTAAAAATAAATCAACTAATACTGCATTGTGCGATTTTCTTTCTGAAACTGTGACTTCTGTTGATAAAAGATTTTTAACCGCTGGCTTATTTGTCGATTTCTCTGCCGCTTTGACACTGTTGACCACAATAAGTTTCTCGATAAAATATGGGGTACGGGGCACTACGCTAGATCTTTTTAAACCATATTTATCTAATATGATACAGATAGTAGAATTGCCGCAAGAGGGGCGTAGTCTTACATGCCCAATAACATCTGGAGTCCCCAGGGGTCCATACTTGGCCCTACACTTTTTCTGCTCTACTCCAATGACCTTATATCACATCTCATAGATAATGATTCTCAAAATAGTATTTTTGTAACATCCTATGCTGATGATACAAATATTTTAATTAAATCAGGTAACATAATGGACCTTTGCGTTAAAACTGACCTTATCTTAAATAAGCTGCGCAGGTGGAGCGATAGCAATGGGTTAATTGTAAACGAAGGTAAAACGTCTGTAGTTCTTTTTGGCAGTCTACGAAGAACTTCAACTATAAAGGATGTAGCCGGTATCACATGCTCGAGTCGGCAAGAATACTTGGACTAACGGTTAGACATGACCTCTCCTGGTCATTACACATAGATACAATATGTAAAAAGCTCCAAAGGTCTTGCTATGCACTTCTCACTTTAAAAATGTATGTAATAAACATACATTATTAATATTTTATCATGCAAATTTCCATTCATATATCTCATATAACATAGCCAATTGGGTGGCAGTACTAACACAGAGCGTATATTAATAATGCAAAACGAGCAATACGGCTTATCTGCAACTTGCCTTTAAGAACGTCATGGTAGATCTTTCTTTAAAATTTAAAGATTCTCACAGTAACAAGTACGTATATTTTAGAAATAAGCTGCTATGCTTACAAGTTCCGTATACGCTTCTCAAACGGCGAACACAGTCATAATACGCGCCATAAACACCTTTTAAACCTGGGTCATCATAGAACATCATTATTTCAGAATAACCTACAATACAACTGTTGCAAAATTTTTAATAATCTGCCTATCAATATAAAACAAATAAGCACATATAAGCAGTTCAGGCTGACACTTAAAACTCTCTTACTTGGCAACCCTTTTTATATAGCTTAAAAGAATATTTTCAATGCAACTACTTAGAATAGGAATGTTTTGTATCTCCATGGTATACTACAATGTCGTTTTATTAGTAATATATGTATGTAACCTTGACAATTATTGTGTACCAATCTGTCTTCATGTGGACTCGTACTGACAATAAACATACTTACTTACTTACTATTTCGTTAAAAAACTACTAAATTATAAAAATGTGATTCAATAACTCAAAAAGTAGTAAAAACAAAGTAAGAGTATAATACAAAAAGAATAGAAATTGGTTGTAAGAACACATTAATATATAAAGAACCAGTAATCAGTAACCAACATTAAAAATGTTTGCTTGGGTGTCGCCCATTTTTCCAAAAAGGAGGTTGTATAAATAGTATCATCTAACCACAAACTTCCTTAGAAAAGTGAGAATCAAATGTAAATTGAATGAAAAGTCACCCGAAAAGATACTACGTCAAAGAAATAACATCCCAATAAGAAGAACAATTCAGCCTGGTATATATACCTACTATACCCAAAGACTTGACAAAAATCATAACATGCCCTGACAAGTCCCGGAACTAAAAAACATGATGAAACTACTTCTTCATAGTATAAACATATTTCTAATTTCAGAATCGCGCTTCACCAATAGAAGTCATCCTTAAACTCTTTAGCACAAATCACTGCGATGGGGATTGCCACGAAAAGCTAGGAAGGTTAGCAATAATTATAAACAACAGCATTGAACAATACCGCAAAGATACAAAAACGAGAATTTGAGCATTATGGGAACTTCTTCAACACTTATTTGGGTAGGAGTTTTATCGTCGGAGGCAATTATAACATCAAGGACTTTGGGGTGCAAATACATACATGTTTGTATTAAATCACGAAATGACCGTCGACTGTAACTTACAGCATAAGTATGAACACTGATGCCAACCATTCGTTATTTACTTATTTGTTGATGCAGGTTGTGGCCGTTTATTTTGGTCTATTATTTATAAAATGACATTAACAATTAAACATGCCGTCATTTGACATTTACATTAAGTTGGTATCAAAACTGTTCGTACAAGGAAACGAAATTTGATGTTGATATTATACATGTTAGTTACTTGAGTAAATAAGAGACATACAGAACGACACTTTTTAAATAATACGTTAGCTAATAATATAAAGGGTGATTCAGCTAACCCGTTCATTAGAAGTTTATGGACTTCCCGTTGAAATATTTGTTTAAAAAATTTTGAATAGGGGATTGCTCAAAAGTTCTATTTAATTAAAATATTTCAGCTCTTCTAGCACTTCCGGTTACACCGGAAGTGGCTTACCAACTTTCTTATTTTAAATGAAATAATACGCTTGTCAATGATTGAAAAAGAAAGTTATATTAACAAAATTTGGGCTATACTTAGAGGACTGTTAAGTTTTTAAATTGTGAATTTGACATCTCATTATTTACAGGGTGTTCAAAATGTTTGGCTAAATCTGACTAACTTCAACTGCCCAAAAGTCAATTTTTTTAAATGGAACACCTACTGTATCTTGTTGCTCTATGTGATGGAGAATTAAGTGGTCTTTCAATCTTCATAAGGGTTCCCTATACCTATCTGTTACCATTTTCCTGCTATCGATGTATTTACATTCGACACACAATATTTCTCTATTTTATTAAATAATTTCTGACTAGTGGCCTGTGGAAATTAAAACAATGTGCCTTATTTATCAAACTTGTAAACGTCGACGTGACACATTATACACGATATGGAAATCCACCAAGAATATTCGAATGAAGACATACTAAATTTATTTTTTATTCATGGAGAATGTTACAAAATTATTGAAAGAACTTGCCGTTTGTTTAACGAGAGATATCCACACTTGCGACCTCTAAATAAAACTACGTTTAAGAGAATAGAAGCAAATTTTAAACAATTTGGAATTCAATGTACTAGAACACGCCCAAGTCACCGGTGATGAAGACAACGAAATAAATGTATTGGCATATTTTAATGCAAATCCACATGCATCGATCAGGCTGCGTCTAAGATTTGGGACTGTCCTACTCGTCGATACAGAGAATTTTGGCACAACGTAAAATGCATGTTTTTCTATTATAAAACTACAAGCTTTCCGCCCAGGTGACGAAATACGTCGTGTAGCATTTTGTGAAAGCATTTTATTGAAAACGCAGGAAGACCCAAATTTTTTGAAAAAAATTATTTGGACCGATGAGTCAAAATTTAGTAGAGAAGGAATCATTAATAGGAAAAATTGGCATTATTGGGCAGAACAAAATCCTCGGATGGTGCGCGAAGGTAACTTTCAAGACACATTTAGTTTTAATGTTTTTTGTTTAATTATGGATAATCGTGTTTGTTTTGAAGTGTATGACGAAAATTTAAATTCTCGCAAATATTTAGAAATGCTTAGAGGAGTGGTTTCAAATTTTTTGGAAAATTTACCCTAAATCTTCTAAATTCATGTTGGTACCAAATGGATGGTGCTCCAGCCCATTCAACCCATGAGGTTTATCAAGAATTATCCCATATGTTCGAAGATCGTTGGTTTGGACGCAATGGTCCATCTCTATGGCCTCCCAGATCACCTGACCTAACACCCCTGGATTTTTTTTATGGGGGTATGTCAAGACTAAAGTCTATTCAAGGCCAGTCCATAACAGAGATGACTTATTACATCGGGTTCAAACTGCCTTCGCTGAAGTAGATGTGCAAAAATCCACAATAGCTGAAGTTAACAGAAGAGTTTTATTGTGCTTAGATAACCACGGACGGCATATCGAACAGTTATATTATAATGTTCATTTTTGCAATGTATTTATTTAGATAAAGCTCGTTAAGCAAACGGCAAGTTCTTTCAATAATCTTGTAACATTCTCCATGAATAAAAAATAAATTTAGTATGTCTTCATTCGAATATTCTTGGTGGATTTCCATATCGTGTATAATGTGTATACACGTCGACGTTTACAAGTTTGATAAATAAGGCAGATTGTTTTAATTTCCACAGGCCACTAGTCAGAAATTATTTAATAAAATAGAGAAATATTGTGTGTCGAATGTAAATACATCGATAGCAGGAAAATGGTAACAGATAGGTATAGGGAACCCTTATAAAGATTGAAAGACCACTTAATTCTCCATCACATAGAGCAACAAGATACAGGTTGTTCCATTTAAAAAAATTGACTTTTGGGCAGTTGAAGTTAGTCAGATTTAGCCAAACATTTTGAACACCCTGTAAATAATGAGATGTCAAATTACACATCATTTAAAAACTTAACAGTCCTCCTAAGTATAGTCCAAATTTTGTTACTATAACTTTCTTTTCAATCATTGACAAGCGTTTGAAAACAATACTACAAAACCAATTTTTCTCAAAAAATGAGAATATCTCAAAAACTATTGATTTTTCATATAGGTTGTGCTACATGAAAGTAACTCAGATTTTAGCGTAGAATCCAAATATACAAAAAAATATATCATTCCATTTAAAATAAGAAAGTTGGTAGCGACTTCCGGTGTAACCGGAAGTGCTAGAAGAAACTGAAATATTTTAATTAAATAGAACTTCAATCACCTATTCCAAATTTTTAAACAAATATTTCAACGGGAAGTCCATAAACTTCTAATGAACGGGTTAGCTGAATCACCCGTATAAGTTATATTCAATATATAAAATAGGATAGCCATACACAAGTGTGCGCATGATAATTAATTCATCGATCAATCGGGATAAATAAAATGAAATAAACTATACCATATTTTTATATATCACAAAGGCATAAACAATAAAAAAGTCAAAACTGAATCAGGTTTGAATTTGTCATTGGAGAAAAATAATAAGAAAATGAAATAAAAAAAAACAAGGGAAGCAATTTAGAGCTACTCTACATAATATAATTATAACAAACGCATCACTTGTAATGGAACAGGAACTGAACAGCGGTTTCGATAACTTAACAAGGATTATCCACAATGCTGCATGGTAAACCATCCATAATTCGACCAACACAAAGAATAAAGGAAGAATCCTTGACAATAGTAGAAAAGCGTAAAAGCAGAAAATTGTAGCAAACTGCAAAATCAGAAGAACACAGCTGCTCCTCATTCTAAAAAAATCAAAAAATCCCACTATATTTGGAGAACCAGGCCCCCACGTAGACCAGTGATCATTTTCTGTGAAAAGCTATAAAAAAAGTTAAATAGACCACTACAGATAGAGCCAAATATAAGAAATGAAAATAACAGCTGGACGAAGGACGAAAAAACAAAAACTGCAAGAAATGTCAAAAAATATCATCCTCGGAACGGGCTATTTCTCGAACCAATGGAAAGTAATAGCCCAAATCATACTTGTTCAAAAGTCTGGTAAAAACGTAGACATTTTACCATTACATTGATAAGAAAAATTATTTCTAAATCGTCTTAAGTGAATTTTGGAAGAAGTAAAATTAATTCCCAACAATCTTTTTAGATTCAGGAAACCTATACACTACAATCGAACAAATCCGCAGAATTGTAAAAAAAATTAATAACAAAAAAACATATACTGTAGAAAGTGTGACACAACGGTTTACTCTTTAAACTAAAAAAACACTTGCCTTACCAGACCCTCAAATCATACTTCTCTAATGCTTACCCACAATTTGCTTTTACCAAGAGGTGTAATTGCAAATTGGGTATATAATTAAAAGTTATACACATAATATATACACTCGATTGCTTAAAAGCATTTGTTAACACTTATGCAGGTAAAATGTCAACAAAGTTGCAGCTTACAGAGTAGTCCCCATAACCGTAAGAACTTGTGTTTACTCTTTAAACTCAGTGCAAAACACTTCTGCAAGATTCAATTGCTGTATACGGGTGGGTATCATTATAATAAAAATTGCGTCAGAAGTTGTCAACGATTAAAATTTAAAAAATTATTTTTTCCAAATACGTGATCCTAAAACGAAATAGTTTTATGCCGCGTAGTTTGCGAGATATTTACAAAAAATTGATTTTCCTTCTCTTTAACACCACATAAAAACATTTTCCTTAAAAAAAATTTCAAAGCGGCTATATATTAGTTCACTTCTCAAAAAAACAAGAAACATTCTTAATTACACTAATTCTTTGCATATTTAAATTTTAGGAAGCCACACTATCTGAATTCATTGAAAACAGTACTGCTTTATTTAATTTACTATTTGAAAGAACAAGAAAGTTAAAAATATTGTTTATTCTTCAAAATATTATTATAAAAAACTAAAAATATACATTTCTTAATTTCAAAAACTAATCAAAGAATGAAACACTAAACTGCAGCGTCTAAACACAACAAACACAAAAACACCTAAAACTGCACTAAAAAACCTTACTCGGACACATGTTTCAATAGCTAAGCTATCATCATCAGCGAACCGATACTAAAATTAAAAACAATAGGAAGCTTATATATACTATCTGCGTGTCACGAATCGTTAAACTTAATTGATTCTTAGATAAGCTTGAATAATTCCGAAAATCTAATGGACCGTTATCATCATAATTCATAAGCAAATTTCTGTTTTAAAAATTTCTAAACTTTCATAAGAATCAAGTTCGTTTTTATTATCTACCCTCTTAATTAATTCAATGTCGCCTACTCTATGGCCATTTTCAAGCATATGCATGGCAACACTGGACCTATCTGTGCGATGATATTTGACATGAGCTACGTGCTCTTTAAAACGAGTTTTAATAGGTCTCTTGGTTTGCCCTATATATACTTGGTTACAGTCTTTACAATTAATTTTATATATTCCCGATTTATCACACATTTCTATTGGGTCTTTCGGATTGCCTAAAAGATTTTGCAAGTTGTTACTACTAGAGGTTACTGTTTTATAATCAAATTTTGAAAATATTTTTGAAGACCTTTTGTGTATGTGGGATAATTTGGTAATTTGACATATTTCTTATCTATTTTGCTATTACTAGTTCCTAACGTTGTAATGTTTCTAATGTTTAACTTATGTTTATGTTTTCTAATTATGTTTGTGACAATTGATTCTTGAAAACCATTGTATGATGCAATCTGCTTAATATTTCGCAGTTCTTTATCAAAGTTTTGTTTTGACAATGGGAAATGTAATAATCTGTGAATCAAAAGTTGAAAGATGCAAGTTTATGTTGCATACTATGGTTGGAATCATTTGTTATAAACCTCATAGTGTTAGTGTCTTTACGATAAATATCTATATCTAGTTTGTTGCCATTTCTTGTCACTAAAGTGTCTAAGAAAGGTAACTTAAGGTTTGCTCCTGTTTCATAGGTAAACTTGATCGTCTCAAATTTTGAATTTAAAATTTCTACGAATTGCTGAGGGCTGTAAACTTTAGTGTCGATGACTGCAAAAATATCATCTATATATCTACACCAAATTCTAGGAAAGTATTCTAAATTATGTTTTAAATCAGTTTCAAATTTACCCGTAGATTAGCCATAAACGGAGATAAGCTGTTACCCATTGTTGTACCATGATTTTGTTGATAAATATTATTGTTAATTTGAAAGTAGGTTTCACTCATACATAAACTTGCTAATTTAATAAAATTATCTACTTCTGAATTGTCTAAATGATTTTGAAGTAACATATCTTTCGAATAATCTAAGTTGACATCTACCGGAACGCTTGGAAACAATGAACAGACATCGAATGAAACTAAAACTTCTTTCACAGTTAGCTTTTAATTTTTTCAATAAAATCGTATGAATTTTGAACACTGAAATTTGATTGTTGATATTCAAAACTGTTGAATTTATTTGACAACCATTTAGATATCAGATAAGTAGGAGCATTAATACCTGAAACAATGGGACGCATTGCTTTTCCGGGTTTATTTATCTTAGGTAAACAATACATTCTAGGAAGAACCGGGTTACATATCGTTAGTCTAAACCTAAGTTGTTTTGGGATAATATTTTCACATTCTAATAAGACTCTACGGGTATCAGCAATCATTTTGGGAAGAGGATCTTTAGATATTAATGAATAGGGGCCTTCATTATCACCTGAACTGACTCAAAATAATCCTCTTTGTCCAAAATAACTAGGTACTTTATTGCCTTTATCTGCTTTTGAGATGTCAACAACTTTTCTCTTTAAGATTTTTAACAATGTTTATTTCTCTCGCGTTAAATTTAAATTTTGGTAACTGCTGAATATTATCTGAAGTTTGAATTTTACAGGCATTCCTAATGAATTTTTTAGAGTTATCATCTAAAAGTTTGATCGAACTTTCAATTCCTACAATAATCTGATCTATGGGTGCTTTGTTAAATTTGAGGTTATACTTCAAGCCTTTATTTAACAATGTTAATTCGTCATTGTTAAAAATCTCCGAGGATTTGTTTACCACTATGTTAGATTTTTGGGGATCAAATCTGTGCACCTCTTTTCTTTTAGATAATTCTGTAATCTTTTTGTTCTGGGTCATCTTCTTTTGCCAAAGTTTGTGTTGAATAGTTTCATTAATATGGTGCAAAAACTTAATCCATTCAACATACTCGTCATCATTTAATCCTGAAGTCAGTTTTAAATGTAACTCATATGCTTCTAACTCTAACTACCTATTTTACCATAATGTCATTTAATTTCCAAATCTAACCATTTACGCTTGGCAAATTCAAGCGCCTTTTTACATGAGTATGAATTAAAATTCGCATAAACTTACATAAACTTTGGAGAAACATTTGCTTTGCGTCAAGATTTAAGAAATTCAATGTCACATTTAACAAAAGAAATCTTACTTTTAATTTTGAAGAACCTGTTCCGTAGTGTAGACCTGGAAACTATCTTAATCAAAAGCATGGGACACTAAATTGAAGCGTCTATTTAACAAACAGAAAAACACCAAAAACTGCACCAAAAAACTTTACTCGGAGACGTGTTTCAATAGCTAAGCTATCATCATCAGCGAACCGTCGTCAGTAAAAAACTCATATAAAGTTTTTGAAGATATTCTTGTTCTTTTTCAGAAGTTCTATTCATTTCTACAAACTAAACTTACTAAACCAAGTATTATATACAATGCCGCCGCGGTCAGAAGGAAAAACAATTATTACGTTAAGTAGTGAAATATTTTGTTATTAGTTATAAAAATTTAACAATATGTAGGCGACGTAAAAAGTAACAAAAGTTGCTTAATGTGAACCATTGCGTACAATGATCGCTAACACGAGTCGACACTAGATTGTCGCAAAAGCTACAGTGAAAGAATTCAATTCAGAATTTCATAATGGCCACAAAAAATGTATTATTACATGTTTCACTCATAAACACCAATACATCTAACTAGAATACACATATAATAAATATTACATTATATCAAGTAATATATAAGTATTTCAATTTGTATAACGCGCCTAAATTTTGTTCAAAGTTCAGAACTTCTCTACTTCAGAAGCATGCAGGGTAAGTGCTATTTATTCACTGAATAAAACACACCTAGTTGAAAAGCAACTAAGCGGGAAACCCGTCAAACCAAATTCGTTTGTAAAACTTCGGCCGATATCGGGTTGTGATTATTTATCGGTGCATCTGTATATTTTCACAATAAAAAATCAATCCTTTCAGAAAATTTTCACTTTCTTGTTAATTAAAGTTTTATTAGACAACACAATTAAAATAGTGAGAATAAGTTTGCGACTATTTCTAGAGAAATTGATGAAAAAACTAAAAATAAAAAACAAAAAACATTAAACTTATTCATTGAATGTTAAAATAAACGTACACTGGTAACATCGGAACAGGATTAATACAAGAAAACAATTATATCCTTATATATTAAAGTTTACCTGATCTGTTCACCATATTCTTTGTTAGGTTGTAAATAATGTAGGAAGGCCAGCGTTAATAATCTCAAAGTGTCCCGAGTTTTGTTTTCTAAATGGAACATAAAATTTTAATTATTTTTTACAAAATAATAGATAATTGAATTTTAAGAATTTCTGGTGTAATTATTTTGAAAACAATTTGTTCGTTTCGTTCGGGATCGGTGAAGGAAGTGGATTTGTTATTCAAACGGTCGTCGCAGTCATAATAAAAATTAAGAAAATCACAAAAAAAGTGTATAAGTTCTTGATGACTGAAGCAAACAATTTGATTTAAAAAAAATATCCACTAGCATAACGATTTTCAGAAAGTAGTCCCAATCTCAAAAAATTATTATTAGCCGAGACTTCAACGTATTTTTTTTTTCAAAAGTTGAAATTATACCATATAAGGCTGTCTTTATTTGGTATTAATTCAAACAATTAGAGTGAAATAGGTATATTAAATTACTGTTATATTGGATAAATTAAAAAACAAGCGTTTTGCTCAGAAATCCACATCGTTCTGATACTAACAAACTTGTAAAGAGTTAGACCTGGATCCAGCATAAAAAATCGTCGTATGATTTGCCCCAGGTCGAGGCTCTAGAGAACGTTTGCGAATATTTCCAGGAAATAATGGGATGTTACCGGAGCACCGGTAGAAGCCGTGACGCGTTGCAGTACTCGCTGCGGCGATTTAAAAAAATAAAATAAGATCGTAGAAACAGCTCCACTTTTTTGGTGTTTTATTTTACTTTATTTGAAACTAAAATGTTAAAATTACTCAAAATAGTAGCGTTCAAACTTTCAGTAGAGTTGTTAAAAAACCAAATAACTATAAATAATGACCTAATTTCACGTGCGGTTAATGAAAGCGTTTTGCAAACAGAATGAAACGATTTTATATAAAATTTAATACAAACGTTATGTATAGAGCGTAATTAATTAATTTCTGATGCATTCATGAAATTATAATCAGTTCCGAAATTGCTCAAAATTGAAAAGCGGCACGTCAATCGCACTTCCTATATGTGTTAAAATAAAATTTTCGATTTAACCTATTTCCAATTTAGGTGAAAATATGTTAATTAGTTCTTCGTAATAGAGATTTAGAAAAAAATCGTAGATTTTATTCGATTATAGCCAACAGTTTTTGATACTGAAAATAATTTTTAAGAAAAAGAAGAAATAATTCATGTTGAAAGTTTGATAGAAAGCTTTGAGTAGCAAATTTTCATTAAAGCTTTATTAACGAGTAACCTCAATTCAAACGTTTAAAATTCTTGCCACAATTTATAATACACTTTCAAACACATTTTAAAAATGAACTCGAGCCAATTGCATTTGCGCTAAATTGAAAAATATCTATCAAATGTAATAACGTCGACATCACTGCTGAATACATTTTGTAAAGCATGTACGAGTATGTATACAATGTGGAAAATTGCAAATGCATCGACTTTTTAAACACGTTACGTGGTTTAGTTTTCCAATATTTAAAGTTTCGACCAGAATTTGGGTTTGGAATGTTTGAATATAAGCAGATTACATCTCTACTTTTATAATCCCAAATGTAAAGCTGACCTTTAGTGTTCAATCATATTATACTTCGGGGTTGTGCAATAAACTTGTAAAATCCTTTGATTCCCAACTTACAATGGTAATAAATCAATACATTCGACAACAATAAAATAGATATCTACGAGGTTGTAGTTTCCAACAAGTTGATATCTCAATAATTACTAAATTTAGTAAAATCTTCTGAAGCACCAGTTTTAAAACTCTATATACTAGATTTTAATTTGCATCTTTAATAACCATATAAGTAAAAAATAATGTTAAAATATTCTAAATAAGAAATTTATTTCTTATTAATTACAAAAAACTATTAAATTCTTTTAAAAAATTATTTACACAAATATTACAGAATGAAAATAAAAATTGGAACCACTACTTTGATTTTCTGTATCCTGTTAAAATAGCTATTTATATACCAAGTCCGTTACACACATTGATTGAACATTACTTAAAAATCTTAATATTCTTTTTATTTGTGATAAGAATTGTAAGGTGGATGCGTAGCAGCCTACAGATTTCTCTTGTTTATATACATACTAAATATTCTATAGCTCAAAAATACTAAATAAAAATGCTTCTTACCTTCAATAGTTTAGCTCCGCGTCCAACACAAAACACTTTAATTGTTAATAAATTTAAATTGATTACAATTAACGTGTATACAAATGATTTCTCGAATGTTACAATATACTTGTTAAAATTTAACAAATTTGTTTAGTTGCCAAACAATATCTGGTCATTTTTTGAAGACCATTGTTTGAGTTGACCTGTAGGTCATTTAGGTGTCCTTTGGCAAAAAAGGAAGGAGGTTAGCGGATAGAGGAAATTCCGTCCTACATTTTGACACATGACACGTCAAAATCTGTTCACGGGTGACAGAGAAAACTCAAATAAAAATTGTAAATTTTACATGTAAATTACCAATACTAAACGTACTGATGATCCTAATAATGTTAATAATAATAATTTTAATGACCTTATTTGAATTTTTTAGAAATACCCACATTTAAAACGGCTTTCTTTTAAAGAAAATGAGTCTGAAATATGCAACAAGTTTTATAAACAGTTTTAAGAGTCTTCTGTACCGTTCTATTCCCATGTAAAATTCCTATGTCAGGGGCGCCACTCTCAAGGATACAGTTTTTAATAATAATAAATTTGGATTCCACTATCATAAACATTGATTTGTTACGCAACTTTGGTCGGATCCTTTTTCCCTAAATTATTCTGAGGTAAAGCTCTTTTCGCAGCTTTTGTTGTAAAATATTGAAATCCTTCCCAATTTGTGAATTGATCTTGAATTAAGAAAAGCATCGGCACAAAGTTGGAGAGAAATTATAGAATGTGAAAAATAATGTTTTAGAATATTTCAATTGCATATAAGGGTATTATTCTGGCGCTTCGAAAATATGTAATTTCTCCATGTAAAATAGCACCACGAAACGGTAATACTAGGTTTTTAAACGTGTCTTTCTATAAGAAAAATAGTAGAATTCTTAGCGATTTGATATAACGATTTTGTCACAAAAGGGTACAGAATGCTCTTAAGAGGCAAACGAAGCGTAGCGGAGCGAGTGTCTAAAAAACGAGATTCTAGAGATATTCATAAAACTATATTACATACTATACTTTTTTCTACGATCAATACAAAAATACTGAAATGACTACGCACATCTTATGCATTTCGGAAGACCTCTCGAATTTTGATTTTTGATATCAATTCGATGCGTCTTGAATGAATATTTCACATCATTGCGTCAAAATTCTAAGTCTGTAAATGAATTAGCTATAAACATTTAAATATTAGAAAATTCGAACAGGCTAACCATGAGTAAGAGAAAGATGCTCAAATGCGATAGAAGGTTCGGTGAGCAGTCGATAAATCATGGAATTGGATGTTGAAGTGAACCGTTGAGTATAGTTCTTCTAAGAATTCATAGGATAATAATAAGAATCCTTCTCAGAGCTTAGAGTAAAAACGATAAAATAAAAATATTAATTTATTTATTTAAGCATAAATCTGAAATGAGAGATGATGATGATGATGATGATTCATTTTGATTGACACATATCTCAAAAAAAACGCAAACGAGTTCGTTCCATTCTAAAAACTTTTAGTGGTCCATCGTTGCGGCTATTGAACGTTTTTTCGTCGCTAAAAATCACTCGATTCCAAAATTCCAAAGGTTCGTTTACATATCGCCTGCAAATTCCAGACGACGTTCATATTTTCGTCACTGAGAACTTCTTTCGCAGCAGCATTATACTTCTTTATTCCCATCTCCTTTAATCTTTTTGTGCAGTTATACGTGAAATTTCACGCACGCTACGGCCCGCCGCTAATTCCGAAACAATCCGCGCTTTCAAATCAGCACCGAGATGAGTGGCATTTTCACTACACTTGAAATTTTAAACTAAAATGGAATTTACATTTCTTACATTATTTATTGGTTCACACTACCCTTTCTCAAAAGTAGGTAATTGTTTATTTATTACATACTTCTAATGACCAATGTAACAACCCTTAGAGCAATATGACTCAAAGGAAGTAAATTAAACAAGCAAGGATATTCTATTGTTATTGAAACTTATTCATAAAGTAAAAAGCCATTTCCTTTTTATAATGCTAATGGACAGGATTTTCTTTAAGTATTAAGATTACAATAGAGGACTTATAAACTTTCGAAAATATCTAATTATAAATATTTACACTGCAATTGCGCTTTTTCCTTATTAATTTCTTAGCAATAACATACACCTTCTTGGTTTTTAAGTCATAAATTTGATATGATATAAATTTGTGTTTCTAATATACATCACAAACTAATCTTTATTCGCCAAAAAAATTGTTGCTTAGTTGTAAAGCTTCATACACCTGAACAACAAACCGAGCAACAAACATAACAACGAACTTTTATATTAACTACAGAAAAAATGAAACGTCATAAAATATACATTTTGTAAGGACTAAATATTATGAATAGAGAGTTTAATGATTTTTTTAATAACTTACAATAATTAGTAGGTTAGATTTATTTAAAAATAAGTAATAATCAGTCAACCCAAATAACCATGTTTAGTTTTTGATTTAATTTAAAAGTTATTGCTTGTAGACGTTTTTAAATCAAAATTATTTCTAATTTTATTTTGTAAACATTTCCTAAACAAAATTTTGATTCGATAATTAATCGAGCTATGGTGTTTAATTAGCGATACCTTCAAATATATTCTTTAAAGAAAAAATTAAGTAAGCAACGTAAATTACCTATTTTCTAAAACGTGCTTAGTGTAATGATTCATTCTACAGTCCTTCTATAAGATAACCCCTGCTGAGACTACCTGCTGTTAGAATTGTAAATGATACCCTTAAGCCCGCTTCACAATGTGCAAACTTTTGTTTACAGAAATTGTGGTGTCAAGTTTTAAATTTCATGAGTGTACATAATATTTCTAAAGTGGCAAAACTCGCTCTGCAGCATCTAACACAGAATGTAATAGTGGGTAGATGTTTTACATTTGTTCGTGTCTTGCATATCCTAAAAAATAACACATTTGCAGAAAAACAAAAACCTACAGTTCTTGAACCTGATTGCAAGTGCAATAATATCCATGTATTTTTTCTTCTCCCGGCTGCTCATTCACATTATCATCGTTTTCTAACGGTTGTAGTGTACAGTATCAACAGACAGTTGTATGGACTGCCGTGACAGAAGTCAATGCGTATTTTGAAATTTCAATCCAATGTTGTGTCTTTAGTAGTGCAGATACAGATTTGACGCAATGATATGAAATATTTGTTAAGACACATCGATTGATATCAAAAAGCCTGGTTTTCCGAAATGTATCAGTGAAGTGTGCGTAGTCTTTGAAAATTATTTTACTTCAGCTTAACAAACACGATAATAAACGAAAACCACTAGAAACTGCACCAAAAATGTTTACTCGGGCACGTGTTTCAATAGCAACCTAGTTTTTGGTGCAGTTTTTGGTGTTTTTCTGTTTGTTAAATAGATGCTGCAGTTTAGTGTTCAATTCCTTTGAACAAACACGATAAAAATACAAAGTAACTATAGATTAACGGTACATTAAAAACATTTTAACAATTAAAACTAACCGTAAATAACTGACAAATGACTATATATGACTAACTATATATGAATAATTAATTTAAAGCTAATTCAGCCCGTTACTAAAATCCGTTGTTGCCAACTTCGTATCGTGACCATAACACACAAAGCCACATCTTGAAAATACGTATATAAAAGGTTTCTTAGCATCGTGCCAACATATACGATAAATTTTATTTGAAGGTGGTGAAAACATATTATAAGATTTATGAAGTTCTGTGTAGGTTGAATTAGATTTTACTTTAACAGTGTTGCAATTTACAAAAATGACCAAAAACCTAAATTATCTTATGCAGTTGAAATTTTGCATATGGGTTAAAACCAGAGAAATGATATACTACCAACTACCATAGGTAGTAGAAAATGAATTGATCATTAATTACATGAGTTACAGACGTATATCTTAATATAGATCTTAAAGTGGAGGGAAGAAATAGAGTCACTACCTTAATTCAAGTGCGACGTTTCGCCCGACCTATGCGGGCTTCTTCAGGGCTTCTTAAAATTTAGAGGTGAAGTCACATCTAATATAATATTTTAAAAACAACAAAATTATACATGAAATTAATCACCAAGATTAACAGTGGTCAAATTAAAAAGTTTATAAATTAAATAAATAAATATATATTATAAGAACACTATAGTACGAAACGGACAAACACAAACGCTCTAAATTTCAAAAGCCCTGAAGAAACCCGCATAAGTCGGGCGAAACGTCGGCACATTGAATCAAGAGTAGTGACTCAATTTCTTCCCTCCATTTTAGGGAATCTATATTAAGATATAAGTCTGTAACTGTAATTTTTGGAGGATAAAATTATAAATGTAAGCTTTCGCGGCTGTTGTCACTAAGATTATTATCTTCCGGGTTGAGCTGTGTTCGTCCTTCCTTCCTACGTTCTCTGCTTGACGTTGCGCTAACCATGCTGTTAGCTTCTTCAGAAGTTACTCTAAAGACTTTAGAGTGTTGTATATCCCGAACGTTTTTTTCTAGATTTGCTGTCATCCAGGCATCAATATGAGTTTTTATGTATTTTTTCAACGGAAAGTATACGCTTTCCTCCAGAAATTGCAGCTTGTGGCTCCAGTGGAGTGGGAATGAAAGAACAGTCATACCATGCACCTTGAAAAATATCTAACGTTTTAATTGATATATGAGAGTCGTAGTTGTCGAGCAGCAGAAGACATGGTCTTTCGTTGAGCATCTAACATACCTTAGAAAGTGTGTAAGTAGCACTACAATCACTTCCTTGAGGAGCATCACGAATGAAGTGTTCTCTGAAGGGCACTTTTGGAAAAAATAAATTTGTCTTATTTGTTTAAAACCTCTCCTAACAACAATTCTGTTGGACAGTTCTAATGTGTCGTCCACATTCCATATATCACAACTTTTAATTTCAAGACGGTTCAATACAGTTTTGAAGTTATTAAAAAACAATTAAACATTTGTCTTGTTCAAGCTGCATGCTCTTGCTTGACTTGTGGCTTTGGGTGTTCTAATTCATAACCTTAAACGACTCAAAAAAATTACACTGATTCTTTTGATATAGGTATGACTTATCTATCCGTAACGTTCTAATTGTTGAATTATTTGCATTTTTCTCAACATATCCAAATTGTAGGTTGTAATTTCTTTATTTTCGAAATTTTTATCCGGCGCATCATTTTTCGATAAAATTGAACTCAGTAATCAATTCTTTACCCAAATTATACTTTTCACTTAGTGACGAGAAGTACATTGTTTTGTCACTCCAACTATTTTTTACACATTAAATAATTTCTGAGATACGACAGTGACGTGAAATATATTTAAGCATATCTTCAATTGCAACATTTTTGACAGTGGTAGTATTAATTTGTCAAGTACATATAATGTAACTCCCTTCTCTCAACTCGAAATATCGCCAGTAAAAAATATTTTTTTTTGTAGAACAATAGTCGAAAAACTTTGTAACTTTTTAATTAAACAATAATAAATTTAAATTATTATTTAGCGTTTAATATTTTATGAAAAGTTACTTATTCAACGAAAAACCGTAAACGTGTTGTACATAAATTTCGAAAGGTCTCTCATATTATTCTTTATCCCCAATTGCTTCATTTTCCATTTTAATACAATAATAAAAACGAAATAATATAATAAAAGCCAATGTAAATATTTATTTCATTTTAACACAACCGTCGGTCTTTGTCGTTCGCTTAAAATGATGCATATTGTTACAGAATTTAATGATGTTCTTTTTTAATTACGTTTTTGTTCATTGTTTTTAAATTTGAAGCTTTTCAACACCAAAGCATCGGAAATTGAAAAATACAGCCTTTCGTCGACTCTCATTTAAAGTTTTTGTTCGTATTTCCTTTTTATATAAGAATTAAAATTGCACTTATATTTGCGCACACTTCTGCTTGAAGTCACAAGGTGGTAAAATACACAACATTATTTACGTTGTTCTTAATCATATTGGGTTAAGGTGTCTTCTAGTATATTATTGATACAGTGCGACCAGTAAAGTCCGCATTAAATGGATTTTTTTATTAAGAACTTCATTCAAAACTTGACTTTCACAACAACTTGTGCGATTTAAGAAGATACGCAACGCATATGAATAAAATGTACCTTTGATTTAACCGTGTTCTTTTTATTATTTGTGCAAATGACGTATACACACTTAATCATTGTCACGAAGCAACTAAATAATTCGGGTTAAATTAAATAAAAGGTTTTGCGCAACCGGAGATACGAGTCGGTTTATAGAATTCAAATTAAATTAAATAGTTAAAACGAATTTCATTAGTTGAATTTAATAGTCTGTCGAACTAACAATTTAATAGCAATTAAATATAATTAGACTTTCTATAAACCACATAGGTATAAAAAATTAAAATGATAAAATTCCGCCTTAAAACTGTTGACAACAAATTAAATACAAAGGCAGAAATAGTTTGTTTTGAAACTGCAAAATACTTATGTGGTGGATTAAACGCGTTTCTCCAAATACTCAAACTTGATTAATAGATTTTGAAGCTTCCATTTACCCCCAACATCCTGTGTATACTTCTAAGTTCCAATTATCTTGTCGATAATAATCCAAGTTATAAGTACACTAGAAACTTTATTGCCAGTTCGAGAATCTAACTTTTCTTTCGTTCTGTTGTGTTTACAATAACAAATCCCCCATCATCTACATAAATGCAGGCCCTTGTTAAACGTCAGCCAGACAATTTCTCTTCTTGAATAATAAATATGAAAGAAATCATTTTTCTCTTTTTTTCCATCTATTGCTCTCTGACGTGGGAATAATTCGTCTTGAGTTTAAAATGGAAGTTTAAGTGCTACTTTAACCGCTCAATATAGGTGCTATATTACCGACGCTTAAAATAAGAAGAGTATTATTGACAGTGTACTCCAAGTTTTTTTCTATATCTTCGGTAGAGCTAAGATTAAATACTAATAAATACAGGTTCTCAGCAAATTATTTTATTAGGCAGATTTACTAAACGTTTATAAATTTAGCTATGTGTAGAGCCGTACGTTTGAAAAAGAGGAAGTTGCTTCAAAAGTTCCAAAACACTTTTCTACCTATAATATTACACTATTATCTTCGAAAATCTTACATAAATCAATTTTAATTACTAATCAACAGGTGTACGAGATAAGTTTGAACGAAAGTATTGTGCACACCAAGAAATTGCGAGAAAAACAAATCTTGGAAAAATATATTATCCATAGTTTTTTTATTTATTTATTTATATATTTACGGTATACACCTTTTCCAAATACAAAATAAAATATAACATAACAAAAACACAAATTAAACTAGGTAATTAATTAAATGAGTAATACCTAAACTAAAATAAATTCTTCAACGAATTGATAAAGAACATTATTGTTAAAATTAGTAGCTTACACACTAGAACAAATAGATAAATTAATACGTAATAAATTCTTTTTAAAACTAAATAAACAATTGCAAAAAAGATCAAAATTAGGGTCGAACGCCAATATGTTAGAATATTTCATAAATCGTGTTATGCAATTATGAGTACCATAGTTTGTTGAGTAAAAGTCAGATCTAAATAGCAGTCTAGAAGTAACACGACTAGGCTTAAAGAAACAGAAATTAAAATTTATTTTTGACAGTAAGAATCTACTATCAGTTAGCCCATTTATCAATTTGTATCCAAACCACAAATCTAAAAATATTCTCCGGTTATGAAGCGAGTACAATTTGACTAATGATATCATTTGAGAATGACTATACTCTATACGAGGAATACTGAGTTTAAACGAAGTCATTAATAAAAATTTATTTTGGACCTTCTCGAGCAAGCAAGCAAGCAAAACCTAGTGTCCTAAATGCTTTAGCTGTGATATCATTAATATGAGGAAGAAACGTTAATCGATTATCAAATATAACTCCTAGGTCATTTATTTCATATACTGAACGAAGTTCATAACCTGGATTGCAGTATTTAGGTTCAATTATTTTTTTCTCCTAAACGATTTAATATTGAGTTCAAGATAATTTAAACAACACCATTCCCATAAGTTATTAAGATCATTTTGCAGTGGAACTCGATCAAAGTTATTTTTTATTGTAGTAAATAATTTGAAATCATCAGCAAAAATTAGAAAAGAAGAATGTTTGATAACTTTACTTAAATCATTAATAAAGAGCAAAAATAAAATTGGACCACAATGGGATCCTTGGGGAACATCAGACGTCACATGTATAGCTTTGGATAAATAATTACCAATTTTACATGTTGTATACGTTCACACAAAAACTACTTAACCATTTATTAACAAGGTCACTAAATCCTAGACTTTCTAGTTTCTTTAATAGAATATAATGATTAACCCGATCAAAGGCTTTTGTGAAATCGGTATAAACAGCATCAACTTGATAACCCTTTTCCATAGCTTCCAGCAAGTATATTTGAAATGTCATCAAATTTGTGATAGTAGATCTACCTTTAAGAAAACCATGCTGTTCCTCACATATCACTCGTTTGCATTTCCACATTAAAACTTTTGAAACTAACTGGTCTAGAATCTTAGGTATAGTTGACTGAACCGTAATTCCTCTATAATTAGATATGTCTTCTCTTGTACCACTCTTATGTAACGGGTTTATATAAGAGTATTTCCAGCAAGTAGGAAAAACTCCAGTGCTTAAGGATTTACTAAATAAAATTGATAAAGGAACAGTGAGTGAATATACGCATCTTTTCAAAAAATAGGGGGCAGCTCGTCCGGCCCAGACCGAATTGAGTCAGATAAACAATTCAAGCTATTAAAAATATCAGACAAAGAAATACTAATTGAGTTTACACAGATGGATCCATCATAAGGAAAGGTTGCATCCGATTTATTACAATTACCATAAACACTACTAAAATGATCAGCGAATAAATCAACACTCGTTTCGCCACAATTACTATACTTATTATTGTAAAACATGCGTTTAGGAAAGCCATAAATGTTTTTACTCTCATTTACAAATGACCAAAACCTTTTAGAGTTATCTTTGATATTATTTTCACATTTTCTAATATATTCACTATAAAGGGAAGCGCTTAATTTTTGCATTCAAATCTTAATGATTGAAATTTATTGTAATCCTCAAGCAAACCACTAATGCGCAATGTGCTTGCTTTTTTGCTTCAACAAGATAAATAAGTGTTCTATTAAACCATTTGGGATAAGTTGACAGTATTTTTATTCGTTTAGGAATAAATTCATGTAAAACAACATTTAATATATTGTAAAATTCTTCCACCATGATATTAACGTCAAGTTTTGACAAAACTTCAAACCAATTTACTGCTGATAAATAGTAGTTAATAGTGGAGTAGTTTGCAGACTTGAAAACATAGAAAACATATTCTGTATAAAGTGTATCAGTAAGTGGAGAAACGGAAGCAAAAAAATATAGGCTATATGATGAAAACTATTTTCAAACAATAAATCATCAGCAGATTTTATATTTAGCAATTCCAAATTTGAGAATACTAAGTCAAGCAGGACACCCCGTTTATTGGGTATGCTATTTCTTTGTTTTAATAAGTTAAAACTAAAGCAGTCAGCTAAGGACTGAGCACGTTGACAGTTATTATTACTTAATAACAAATTACTATTTTTGTTACAAGGTTCCCATTTTGCACTAGGCAGATTATAATCACCACAAAATATAAAATCAAGATTAGGATTGAGTAAACATATTTCATCAATACTCGTACCGTTTCACCTACACTGCGTTAATTTACCCAAGAATTTTTTAGTAGAAATTAAATACATTCCTCCAAACTTTGGTTTTATTCAATTTCATATCCTTATAGTGAAGGTAAGGAGCAATAAAACACTCTTCCGGCTTAACATTAGCCGCTACGAAGAAGCTACATTTCTAAGCGAAACGTTAGCGAATTATAACTCGGAAGAGTGTTTTATTGCTCCTTACTCCACTAAAAGGATATAAAATTGAATACCCAAGGATATTATTGACGTAATTAGAAAGTACCAAGGAGTGATTTGGAAATGCCAATCCTGTATCTCTCTGTCTAATTCAGCTATATTCGAAGACAAAATTAATTCGTACCTGGATAAATTTATGAATAACATTGTCTAAGAATTGGATTTAAAAATTGCTGAAATAAAGTCTCATCTGATCGAGAAAACCTCGAAGAATGTAAATTCTATTGTCGAAGCTGGAGTCTTGTCTGTGAAGTCTAAAGCATTGAATTCTCTGTATTCTAATTTCCCGTATGTACCATCAGAAAGCTCTGTATGTCAAAACCGTCGTCCTTATGGTAATGTCGCTGCATCCTCCGTTCTGATTAAGCCAAACACTCATCAAAGTAATTCTACTACTAGACTGACCTTTTACGTTCTGTAGACCTCATATCCTCTGGCTTAGGTGTCGTCGGTATGAAGCGTACGGCTGGTGTTGACCTTCTCGTTAGTTGCTCTTCTGACGATCGCGCTGGGAGATTGAAACAGATGGCGACCGTCAACCTCTCCGAAAACAACCAAGTGACTGGGTCCGCCAAACTTCATCCCCCAATAAAAGTCAATGGGATGTCTGAGATGCACAGCCCGGAAACCGTTGTCAAATTTACTGGTGTACAGAATTCCGGTTATTCATACCTCTAGTATCAAATGTATCTCGGTCAACCCTCTGAGGCTGAACAAAAACTCATTTCAGGCCGTCTTCAGGTGGACGCTGCTGCGTACACATCTGCTCTTTTGGCTCGACAAATATTTATTGGGTACGATTCTTGCCTTGTATTTGATACACTGGAAGTCATTAGATGTTTCAAATGTTGCGGATTACACTATTTGTCTCGCCACTGTCGTAGCTGTTGGTATGCCCTAAGTGTACTGAACAACATTCTGTCGATGACTTAAGGCTGATACATTAAAGTGCTTTAATTGCTGTAGTCTCAGCAATATCCTGTCCGATATTAATTCTGATCATGCTGCTATAGGGACTGTCTTGTTTATGTTAAGAAACTGGCTGCTTTAAGAGCAGACCTAGTAGGTTCCGGATAGCAATTACTCTCTTCTCTCGCCAACTCTCCAGTTTGCTCTTCATCCCACATTTCTTGCGCTCATCTCTAGATTTACTATCAAAAAGGCCTTAACACCAAATACAAAAATTTTTCAATGGCGTTTCCTCTCTCTCTCTCTTATATATATCGTACGTGAACGCTTTCACGAGTCGGCACTAGATGTCGAAAAACTTATCATTTAAATATTGTGATCCCTCAGTAGGGCATATAGTCGACAGCGCGTTTGTACAATAGTGAACTTACACTCGAGTTCTCTCACTCTCGATGAGTCCCAAAAGGACGAAACAGCTGTCGGGTGATTCTCAGTGTTTGTTTGCTATTGTACAACCTCTTGCGTACTTTACTGCAGGCGATTCGAAATTTTTACTTGCCAACTGTTAGGTTGGCTATAATTATTGATGAATCGACTATGTAACTGCTTTACATACCTGTCGGCAAAGTTGCGAACATTTTCGTACGTGAACGCTTTCACGAGTCGACACTAGATGTCGAAAAACTTATCATTTATATATATATATATATATATATATATATATATATATATATTTTGTCATCAATGAGATGTGGTTGAGCGACTCCGTCAATAATTCTAAACATTTCCCCCCTCATTTCAATATCTTTAGATGTGACCGGTCACTGAAAGCCACATCCAGCTCCAGAGGTGGCGGAGTGCTCATCGGGGTGAAGTTTAACTTTCATATCCAGCTTATAGATTTGTATTCAATCTCTCCTTTATTCCACTCAATTTCGGATATTAATATTTCTGTTGCATTGATAAGTAGCTCTTCCATTAGCTTCTGTCTTGTCGCTGTCTACATACCCCAATTTGTGTCTTATGATTACGTAACCACCCTGTTTGAGGCTATTGAGGTACTTCACATTACCCATGGACCCGACCTCGTTGTGTTGTGTGTCTTTAACTTTACCGGATACGCCTCCTCTCTTTCTGTGCGCACCTCCGAACGTGTTCAAAAATTAAATAATTTTGCAACCTACTGTCCCTTGAGCAGTTCAATTTCGTCCACAATTCCAACAATAGGATACTTGATCTTCTTTTGTCCTCCAAATATTGTCTGGTTGTCAGGAACTATGACCCTGTAGTCGACGAGGACCCCCACCACCCTATCCTCCTCATTAGCGTTTCCTGCTTGCTAACCTGGTAGTTTTCATAAATTTTCAGAAGACAGTCATCATTTGTTCTATAACTTTAGAAAACGCGAATACGTCTCGTTATAAGAACATCTTACTTCTCTGTCATGGACCTCTATCTTAGTTGATTCCTCTTTACAGAAACTATATTCTGTTATATATGATTCATTTAATGCATTCATCCCCAAGTCCTCTCCAAAGTCCAGAACAAAATCCCCGTCCTGGTTTTCTAATGTTATCATCTCTGACATCAAGCTGAAGTACTTTTTCTGGCGAAATCATAAATCCACTAATGACCCTACTTCACTTCATCGGTTTAGACTGTTGCGCAGTAAGATAAAAGCTGATATTCAAATTACCCATAAATGCTTCTTGAGGCGTATTGAGGCCGACATTAGGTCTAATCCTAATCGATTTTGATCTTACATCAATCTAGTCCGTAATTCCTCCGGTATACCTTCAGATATGACTTATATCTTGGCGTTCACAGTGATGGCCAATTGTTGTAAATTGTTTATTTTTTTTTTTAAAAAGTGGTTAAGGAAATAAATAAACAAGAATTTTTTTTTAAATTTCAAAAAAATTTTTTAATTTTTTTTTTTTTTAAAAATTTTTTTTTTTTTTTTTTTTTTTTTTTTTTAAAAAAATTAAATTTAATTATTACAGAAGTTTATTTTTTTTTTTTTTTTTTTTTAAATTTTTTTTTTTTTTTAATTTTTTAAAAAATTAAAAAATTTTAAAAAAAATTTTTTTTTTTTTTATTTCTCCTTTTTCCCCGATCTAAAAAATAAAAAATGCGACAGATCTGATGTTAATAACTATCGTCCCATTGCGCTTCTCTGTAACTTGTCAAAACGTTTAGAATTCTGCTTACACAACCACATTGCTTCTAAAATCTTGGAAAAGCTTCATAGCTGTCAGCATGGCTTTTTATTATTCTATAACTACCAATTTAACTGCCATGCACCAGTTTTTAGGTGCATCCTTAGATTCTGGTTACCAGGTGAACGTCGTGTACACTGACTTCAACAAATTCGACCGCCTGAACCATGTGTTTCTTCGGGTGAACCCCAAAGTTCTGTTATCGGCCCCCTACTTTTCAATATTTTTGTCAATGATGTCGCACCTACTCTTGATTATCATTGCTTACTATATGCGGATGACATGAAGATATTTCAGGTAATACGTTGTATATCTAATGCTCTTGTGCTTCAGACAAGGCTTAATCTTTTTCATGAATAGTGTCGGTCTAACCACATAGATCTAAACGTTCCTAAATGCCATGTCGTTTCTTATACTAGACCAAAGTATCCAATTCTTTTTAATTATTCTTCTTCCGACATCACCATTACCCGCCTCTAGATTTTTTTAAAGATCTGGGTGTCACTTTTGAATGATCTCTGTCCTTAGGCTTGCACATTCGGTCTATTGTTTCCTCTTCACATAAGACTCTTGGTTTTATAATCAGAAACTCTAGAGATGTTTTAAGTGCTGACTTACCTCTTTTGTTGTACAAAACCCCAATTCGATCTCGGCTGGAGTAGGCTTCGTTAGTATGGAACCCTATCTTTCAGGTTTACATCCGTGCTCTAGAGAACATTCAGCACAAATTCTTAAAATTTCTTGCTTATCACGTTGACAAGATTTACCCTCCTAGAGGTTTTTCGCAGTCTGATCTTTTGGTTAGGTTCAACCATTTTGACTTAAGCAGTCTTTCTATACAAACTTATTCACTACCTTGTCGATTACCCCGAACTGTTGGCTAAATTATCTTTTTCCATTCCTCGACCTGGGCCTCGTTTTCCCACCACTTTCTACCTATCCACTCCTCGTACGCATGTGCAGGAGCCGTCTCTTATATTCTCTGTATGCGACAACAGTACTCTATGTAAAATTGATATCTTTCATACGTCTACAGCAGATGGTTGACAGATTCACCTTATCTGCCTCATCTGCCTCGTCTTCTACCACTATTTTTTGTATTGTATTAGATATGTATTATACTTTCTCTACTACTTGATCGTATCACCTAAGTCTAATTACTTTCGCATTTACAATTATTGTCCGTCTCGCTATCTAGTTATTTTTACTATTGTTGTATTTCGCTATTCTCGTCCATAATTGGCTTTTAAAGCTGTGGCGCGGCTGTATCTAAATAAATAAATAAAATACGAAGGTAAGAAGGATTAATAAGTATGCACATTACTTCGTGGGATTTTAAAACAACCGCCGAACATTGAAACTAACTTTGAATTGGGTCTTCCAGCAACCAGAGAAATATCGAGGAATGAAGTACCACCATTAGTACCCATATGACCCATTGCAATTGAACAAAGGCTCCTACCAAGACCACTAGATGGTCAGGGCACCCAAACAACTGAGACTTTACTAAAGAGGAAAAAAAAGCAATGTCTCAACAACCTTGCATAGCTCCAAATGTTGTACAAACATCAACGTAAACGATACGTTATACAACCATGGCGGCTATGCACCAAGAAACATTAAATGTTCTTAAAACCGTTGACAGAAGGGTTGCAAACCTGACTGAAACTATAGATGAAATTAAAGACCAATTTTATAGTGCTGATGGTCCTGAAATAGTACTACATATTTATTGTTCAACATTCAACAGTACTTCTTAATTAAAGCTGTTTAGAAATGTGTTTTTGTTAGGGTTTCAACTTTTTGTGTTGCACTAAAATGTATACCTATATAATTTATGTTAATTTCTGTGATTACCTCTTCTGTACAAATTTTCCATAAACGGATAGACCCTTGAATTTCTCCATATAAACGAATCATGTGTTGATCCTCCAAAGTTAGCATCAACATTTAAAACCGTCATTCTTGAATCACAAATTAATTGTACATTTTTTGAATTAAATAGCTTTCTGAGAGCAATCAATCCACCCAATAACACCAAGAAAGTTAAAAGTCTTCATTAAACCATGCTTTATTCTTTTTTGTTCCTTATCATCTCAAAGAAATGTCACCCAACGTGGGGTAATTTGTTCCATTGCAACTAGTAACTCTGTCAACACTTTCAACATACTTTGTTGCGAAATAGCAATTTTATATGAATCACCAATAGTTTTCTGATAGACTTAGTAACAAAAAACCCAAGCGCAATCAATAGACAGCCTAGTGTTTCTCTCACCTTCGTCCATATAAGGTGTAAGTTCATTTAACAATAAACGGTAAGGGTCCTTATTAATACAAAACTCTTTTTAAATTCTTTGTCAGGTAACATTCAGGGATTTAAATCGTTACGCAACATTCTTTTCTCTGTGCTTAATTGCAATGGCAAGTAGACTTGCTCTTCTTCGTACATTAAATCCAGATGAAAGGGTTACATACTTTTGAAGAGTATCACCTACGAGTTTTCAATCTTGTACGGTTTTGATGTTTTCAATGCACAATTTTTTTACATACCTTTTCATCATTTTTGTAAATACATAAACTTATGTACAAATCCGAACAATATGTTACTAGGACACAAATTTACATACAACATCCGCAAGAATGAAATTAACATAATAATTTACATTTACTATTTGGCGTTCAAAGTGACAATAAAGTGTTAATTCGAGACAATTTCAACAATGCGCCTTGATAAGGCGGCTATTTGACAGATAAAAGTCATTAAAAGGTTATGTTTTCAGTTAAGGTAATAGAGTCTTGTGTTTCTACGCCCGAGCATTTCGGAACAGCATAGGTATGTTTGTATCCACTTAGGTGTAGAGCGTTTCTTTCTTTCTATTACCCTTTTCTTTGATTATGTATACTAATATATCGAAGCACTTGATTGTTGATCTATCTATTTTAATCTTATTAATGATTTAGGGTCAGGACAGTTGGTTGCGAGGTTATAAGCAATTATACATAATCGTGGAATATACCACATTTACAGCAGCATACACATACATATAAAACTTACTAAAACAAGTCAAAAAATAGTTAACTTATATAAAAACATGAAAAAAGATATTTTTATTGCTACTTATTTCGAATAGCACAAAATAATATTTAAACAATGTTTAACTTACCGGATAATTTGAAAAATATTCAACGACACTTGGATTTAAAGTAGGTATCATGTTTTTCATGTGATTTTCTTAAGATTTCAAAAAATAATTGAAATCATCTTTAGAGGTGTGGGAATGATAATTAAAAAATTACCCAATGAGGTTAAATTCAGCAATTTGAAGTTCTACTATCCTGATTGACGTTTGTCGTCAAATTTTTTTAAAGATTTTGGAAAATAATTGATATCTTTTTAGAGATAGTGTAATGCGTAAATACAATAGAAAACGATCTTTTTAAATAATGTTTTACGCATCCAAATACACTAAATTCTTTAAGAAATTTTGATTAAGGAAAAATGATGGAAGATGTCCATCGTTTAGAGTTCTGAAATTTGTGAAGAATTAGACATATTACCTATTCCTCTTGCCTAGAAAATAATTTAAATTTCGTTCCACCATTCTATTGTTTGCTTTCATTTTATTACAATTTTAATAAATTTTTGGATATTGTATTTATTTCATTTTACACTTGCACTTTTACTTTCAATTTTAATTTGCTGCGGATAGTATTAATTTTTTTTGTTTCTAAGCGACCCTTAATTACAAAAATATTCAAGAAGACTTGGATTCAATATTATCCTCTGTATTGTCCTGAAGTACATCTTTCGTTTTACTTTTTAATATTTTGGAAAATAATGGTAGATAAGCATTTAAAATTTCATAGCCATGTTAAATGTACAATAAAAAAAATTGCAAAGAAAATTGGGTTTCTCGCTCGTTTAAGAAAATATTTGTCAGTTTGGAGTATAACCATAATTGATAAAACAATTATACAACCACATTTTGATTACTGTAGTTCCATTTCTTTTCTGGCTGGTGTGACGCAAATACAGAAACTGCAGAGTTTACAAAACCGTGCAATGCGAGTGATTTTACGTTGTGACAAAAAACTCCCATTGTAAATTTATACAAAACTATAAATTTTTTACCTATTAGACGTAGAATTGTTAATAACATTTTACTAAAAAATCAGTAAAATAAGTTATTTTTTGTAAAAGTTTAGTTATTAACGGGATGGATTTTTATTTATTAGGCGGCCTTCGTGAACAAATTGGTTAGTTTGTTGCCTAGTAGTGTTTTGCGTTTTCTAACTAGGTTCTATTCCCATTGCAGCATTTTTATATTAACTTTATTATCATTAGTGAAATGCATGTCTTGCGTATAAAGAACACGGACAAATAGTATAAACTGTTGGCATTTCTTAGTTTATTATCATTGTAATAGAATTTAACATTTTGAAAAAGATTGAACAGATTTTATAAAAACTGTACAATTAATAACATTTAATAAACAATTTTATTAATAAAAAAATTTCGACAATCAGATACGAACCCGGATTTTTCGAGTAAATCATTATAAAGATTTTACTGTTTTTTTTCTTAAAATACGCTTTACAGACTTAAATTACAACATAAATTTGTTCTCATTTATCTATCTAATAAAATATGTTCCTATATTATGCTCAAATTGCAGTGCTAAGAAAAAGATAAGCATAATTTTAAATTTAACATAGAAGACGCCTATGTCAACTTTTCTGTAGGACACACGGTATAAGCATTGATTATAAAGTAACTTTATAATCAATGGTATAAGCGACCTAACTAATTTAGACAAATTATTCAAAGAGACTTAGATATTAAAATAAGCTTTATCTGTCCTGACACGATTATCTATTTCAGAAATCAACTAATAACTTTTTACATAATATGGTGTAATCGAATACGTAAAACAATTAAATAAACTTTTACATCACTTACGCAACAAATTATACGCAATTTGCTTCATTATAAAGTTCTAACTCTACTTCCTCAAAAAAAGTGGAAAAAGGTTAACATTTTCGCTCCCCATCTTATTTATAAGATCTGAAATAAAAATATTCAAAGTATTAAACTTTTCTAAAGTGCACTGTACTGCCGTACGTTTCCGTTCCATTTTTATATAAGATTTCAGAAAATAATTGACTTCCTAAATAATACAGTGTAATATGATGCGTAAAACAGAATTTAAAAAATGTCTGTAATCTATCGCTTTACATACATCAAATGAAAAACGTCAAACACGTTCACAACGTTTAAAATTAAGATCAATTGGCTTTTTACAAATATGAATTCAAATAAGAGCCTTTGTTTTTGTTTTTTGGGATTTTCCGTAAATAAATATTATTATTCTTATTATTATTACATAGTTTTATAACAAGTAAAAATTTTTTACTTATTCTTTGCCGAACCACTGTTTATTTTCATTTTATTCTACCTTTATTAAATTTTAGTTTTTGTGTTCATTTTACTATTGTTTTGTACGTTCAAGATTACTTCAAATTGAAGTTCCCGCCAATTTTCTACTTTTTTCATAATTTAAATTTCTTTAAAGAGTCGCAGGTTGAACTTGTACCTACGTGTTTTTTGTTCAATTTTTATAACACTTGAAAAAATATTATGAATAAAAAATCAAAAGAGTTCATCGTTTAAAATTAAAAAAATTGAATTATTCTAAAATTTCAATATAAAATTTTAATAACTAACAAAATATTATTTTGTCGGCACGAAACTCTACTATTTAATTTCATTTTGTTCCAAAAAGTTAATTTGTGGATTATCTAGGAGCATTTTTGCCATTAGTTACCTTATTTATAGACGACCTGATAATTTAGAAAAAATATTCTACGGAGTCGAATTTCACTTTCAAATTATACTGCCCTGGAGTACGTTCGATTGCTTCAAGATTTCAGAAAATAATTGCTAACTCTTTAAGTAATATAAACAGTTTAATTTGATGCATAAAGCACAATTACAAAAAATATTAGCGTTTTATACATTATTTAAAAAATATATGAAGGGAGTTCATCCTTTACCATTAAGAAAGATTGTCTTTTGGTCACATTTGACTAAAAATAGGAATTCGTGCATATTCAAAAATCCAACAACTTTTATTAATAGTTAAAAGCATAAGTGGGCTTAAGGAAACTTCATCCTTTGTATTGCCGCTACAAAAAAAATAAATTTCCTGCACATATTAATTACTCTACCCAGCAATGCATGCCATGAAAAGCTCCGAATTTTCGAAAAAGAAATTTTTCATCCTGCAATTAAAACTTTCCCGCTTAAGTTGTTCAACAATACCCTTCGATGTCTTAAACGTAAACAATTTCAGGAAGCATGTATTGATTGAGTACCTTAAATTATGATATTCCTCGAAGTGGGTACATAAATCTTTTGTACATAACTTAACTACTAACTACGCCGCAAAATTTTAAACCGTGCACTCATCTGTGTTCCCATAATTATCTTTTGTAAAATATCAATTTCAATTAACATGTAATTTTATACGGTAATCCTCTTTACTAATGGTTTTACCAACAAATTTATCGACACTAAACAAACGCACAACCACATCTGCAACGTCTTTATTACAAATAAACCCGACCATTACTGTTTAACATTAAAACTAATAACAAAAAAAAGAACGTAATCCGCTTAGAACATTTTATTTTAATTTTCGCAGAAACTTTCAACAACGCCGACGTAATTGTAGAAGAAGATAAATTGGTAAAGAGTTCTTAATTTCATTAATTTTAGGAATCGTAATTTTAATGATACGAACTTGAGCACTAATGAACAAAGAACAATTAATTCGGAAGTTTGTTTTAACAAATTTAACCGAAAGCATTTTAACTAAGTTGAATCGTTGTTCCGTGTAATTGTAGATATTTTTCTCACGTATTTTTGTGTTGACTTTCTCGAACACAACATTCAGAATAAATAAAGAAGAGTCGAGCATAAAAATTTGTAAAGTTGTAAAGTCAGCTTAACGCACGCAAAACAAACGACACGGCTATAAAAAAAAAAGTTATAACATTTATACCATGTAGTATAGGAAAGCTCCGTACTTACGTACTAAACACGACCAATATTCAAATCGAATTTTCAAAATGAATACAAAAAATTCTACACAGATAATCCAAACAAATGAACAAACGGAAAACACCAAAAAACTTTACTCGGACACGTGTTCAATAGCTAAGCTATCATCATCAGCGAACCGATACTAATAATAAAAACAATAGGAAGCTTATATAAGTATCTGCGTGTCACGCATCGTTACAATTCATTGATTCTTATATAAGCTTGAATAATTCCGAAAATCCTAATGGACCGTTATCATCATAATTCATAAGCAAATTTCTGTTTTTAAAAATTTCCAAACTTTCACAAGAATCAAGTTCGTTTTTATTATCTACCCTCTTAATTAATTCAATGTCGCCTACTCTATGCCCATTTTTAAGCATATGCATGGCAACACTGGACCTATCTGTGCGATGATATTTGACATGAGCTCAAAGTGTTCTTTAAAACGAGTTTTGATAGATCTCTTGGTTTGCCCTATATATACTATATATACTTACAGTGTTTACAATTTATTTTATATATTCCCGATTTATCACACATTTCTATTGGGTCTTTCGGATTGCCTAAAAGATTTTGCAAGTTGTTATTACTAGAGATTACTGTTTCATAATCAAATTTTCAAAATATTTTTGAAGATCTTTTGTGTATGCGGGATAATTTGGTAATTTGACATATTTCTTATCTATTTTGATATTACTAGTTCCTAACGTTGTAATGTTTCTAATGTTTAACTTATGTTTATGTTTTCTAATTATGTTTGTGACAATTGATTCCTGAAAACCATTGTATGATGCAATCTGCTTAATATTTCGCGGTTCATTACCAAAGTTTTGTTTTGACAATGGGAAATGTAATAATCTGTGAATTAAAAGTTGAAAGAAGCAAGTTGATGTTGCATACTATGGTTTGAATCATTTGTTATAAACAGCATAGTGTTAATGTCTTTACGATAAATATCTATATCTAGTTTGTAGCCATTTCTTGTCACTAAAGTGTCTAAGAAAGGTAACTTAAGGTTTGCTTCTGTTTCATAGGTGAACTTGATCGTCTCAAATTTTGAATTAAAATTTCTACAAATTGCTGAGGGCTGTAAACTTGAGTGTCTATGACTGCAAAAACATCATCTACATATCTAAACCAAAATCTATAAAAGTAATCTAAATTATTTTTTAAATCAGTTTCAAATTTTACCCATGAACAGGTTAGCGATAAACGAAGATAAGCTGTTACCTATTGTTGTACCATGATTTTGTTGATAAATATTACTGTTAATTATGTACTTCTGAATCGTCTAAATGATTTTGGTGTAACATATCTTTCAAATAATCTAAAGTGACATCTATCGAAACGCTTGGAAACAATGAACAGACATCGAATGAAACTCAAACTTCGTTCTTAGTCAGCTCAATGTTTTTATTTTTTTTTGATAAAATCGTATGAATTTTGAACACTGAAATGTTATTGTTGATATTGAAAACTGTTGAATTTATTTGACAACCATTTAGATATCAGATAAGTAGGAGCATTAATACCTGAAACAATGGGACGCATTGCTTTTCCGGGTTTATGTATCTTAGGCAAACAATACATTCTAGGAAGAACCGGGTTACATATCGTTAGTCTAAACCTAAGTTGTTTTGGGATAATACTTTCACATTCTAATAAGACTCTACGGGTATCAGCAATCATTTTGGGAAGAGGATTTTTAGACATTAATGAAACACGTGTCCGACTAAAGTTTTTTGGTGCTGTATTTTGGTAATTTCCATTTGTTAATTATACGCTGCAGTTTAGTGTTTGATTCCTTTGAACAAACAAATGAAATTTCATGGTAAGGATGAGCAAAATAAAAGTCTAAATTAAAAAAAAAATTAATACCTACTTCTGATAATATACTCCGTTCTTTTACGAAAGAGAGCGAAGGAAATATTTTTAAAGAAAACAGAGCACAAACTCACGGAATGGTGAAAAGAAGTAAAGAGAAAATTGCAAAAAAGACAACAATAAAAATCAAAAAGAAAGGAAAAGGAGAGGAATTAAATGAATAAACAATTTAGTGCGTAGTATTCAATTAAGTGCATTATTTTTGCTCACGTCAAAACACATTACATCGAGCTTACGCGTTCAAAACATATAAAGTATTGATTATTTATTATGCATAATCAATTTCAGTAAAAAGTGGGAAGCGTAATTAATTAAGGTTAAGGCAAAATATATTATCCGAGTCCACACATTTAAAATTAATAAAGTAATGCGCGCTTGTTTATTTTGTACCAAAAATTAGGTTATCGAAAAAAAAATGATGATCACACCACGCATTTCTAAAATATGTATTTGAAATATTGATTATATTATTTATTATACATAATGATGTCATATAAATGACACTTACATAATATGTATGTAATTAATGAGTTTTAAATAATTATTACTATTAATGCCAGACAACTGAATAAATTTAATAAAAAAGAATTATGTAAAAAATAATTAACTTGATCATATTCGTCAATCAACTAAGTATTTCATACTACACAATTACTATTACTCCTACCCACTAACAAAAAATATTTTCAATAATTTCTAGAAATCTGTAGTATGCACATTTTTAAAGCAATATATCAAATTCCTCCGAACAATATACAGGGTGAGTCATAATTAGGTTTAAAGTGTTCAAGGGTGTATTTCCTGCCCAAAATATTTAAGCCTGAACACGCCACAACTAGCTCAATTAAAATCCATCTCTAAGGCTTTCAGCTTGTTCTTGTTCCCATTGCTCACCACCCAAACTTTGGCCCCATACGTTGTTATACTTTCTATTATTGTTTTGTATTTCAGTATTTTGGTCTTCTTTGTAATCTTATCGTTCCACAGTATTGAGTTCAGCTGTCTTATTGCTCTGCGGCCTTGTCCGATTTTATTCGCTATCTCTTCATTACTGTTGCCCTTACTAGAGATCGTAACTCCCAGATATTTAAAGTTATTCGTGTGTTTTATAATATCTGTCCCGTCATAAAGATCTTCTCCTTCTTCGCCAATTACTAAGTATTCAGTTTTTTTTTGTATTTATAATGAATCCCAACTTCCTATACTCTTCCGAAAGCTTTCTCAACATATAGTTAGCGTCAAACTCATCATTAGCCACCACGACCTAATCATCCGCAAAGAACAGAGTATAAAGTGTTTTATCATCCACCTTTATACCACTATTTCTGCACGCTTAAAAAATAAGCCAACAGGACGTCCTCGTTTATGATGTTTGCACCTTTTTTCTCTCCATTCATTAAATGTAGCAAATTCTATTATGTATGCATCTTTAGATTTGGCCGGCAACAGTTGTAGGGTTACTTCTTCAGCTTCTGCTTTAATTTCTACCGACAAAGAATCACTTTCTGACATTTTTCAAAACGACGCACACAAACGATTTTTAATTTTTTCACAAATATTGTTTTAAAAAACAAGCATTCTAGCAACTAATAAAGCAAAGCCGCCCAAAGTTTAACTAAATTTTCTAATATTTGCTATTACATTGAAATTTTATAACTGTCATATTACTTATTTTCAATTAAATTCATTCGTGTTTTAGTGGCATATTATCCCCTTAAGAAACTTAAAAGCTCGAACTTCGTTCTCGCGATTAAAAATTCTTACGTGGATAATCTGCCTACTAAAACACATATACAATAAATAGCTATTATTTAATCGTACGGTACATTTTAAATATTGTATTGCAATGTAAGTGTTATGTATGGTGCCCCAGAAGATCAGTATAAACCTATACAGTGTGGTGACGAAACCGTGTGCAATTTATTGTGGAAATAATATTAATTAAGTGTGTAATGTGATTGTGTTTTGTAAAATTGTGTTGTACTTTATTTTACTTGTAGTAACTCGCAGGGATGCGTTTCCAGACAATTTAATGTATCTATACAATTTTACATTTAGTCGTCGTTATTGCTTATTAGTGTCCACTGTAACAATGCCTAAACCTCATTCTAGAAATTCCCTTACGTTAGAGAAAAAAGTAAAAATAGTGAATCTTATTTCCTGTGGCACTTCTAATGCCGACGTGTGTCGAAAGTACAAGTTATCTAGTACAACGGTTTCTATGATTTGGAAAAATAGAGACAAACACAAATTAACTTTAAATTCAAACCTTTCCAAAATAAAACGGATTCGGAAACCAATCAACAATGAAGTTGATCACGCCTTACTTGAGTGGTTTAAACATAAGCGAAGTCAAAACGTACCAATAAGTAGACCAATATTGCAAGAAAAGGCAGAAGAATTTTCAAAATTGTTGTCTCCTAATAATAAAGCGTCAGTGTGCTCGAAAAGTTGGATTGACCGCTTCAAGAAAAGGTATCACATTTCTTCAAGTAAAGTGCATGGAGAAACTGGAAGTGTTTCTGAACAGACAACAAGGGTCTGGCTTGCTAATATTTGGCCCTTCATACGTAGAGACTTCCTATAAGGACATTTTGAATGGAGATGAGACGGGGCTGTTTTACAAACTTACACTAAACCAAACTCTAAAATTTTAAAAAGAAAAATTCCATGGCGGTAAGAAAAGTAAAAAAAGAATTACAGTTTTTGTGTGTGCTAATATGAAGCGGGACAGAAAAGAAAAAATTACTGGTCATTGGTAAATCAAAAACCCTCGATGTTTTAAAAATTGCAAAGTATTACCGGTTAATTACACATCGAACAAAAAGGCATGGGTAACATCGAATATTTTTGAGCAAGAAATAAGAAGCTGGAATTTTGATCTGCAAAAACAAAAAAGAAAAATCATTCTTCTTATAGACAATTGTCCTGCATATCCTTTAATTGAAAACTTACGTTCTATAAAATTGATTTTTCTTCCTCCAAATACAACAGTGATTCTGCAACCGATGGATCAAGGTATAATCGCTTCTCTTTTACAACATTATAAAAAACTATTTTTATGCAAAATGATAAGTTGTGTAGATAATGGTCAGGAATTCCAATTTTCTTTGTTAGATGCTGTGTTAGCAATAAATACAGCGTGGAAACGCGTTTCACAAAGAACAATCGTAAATTGTTACCGTCATGCTGGCTTCTACCCTAATTCAGAATTTGAGGAAGAGGATGACATACCCTTAGCTCAGTGGTTACTACACAATAAAGAGTTAGAAAACGTAAACGATAAAGATTCTACTAGCTTACACGACTGGGCTATTACTAACAGGTTCTTAAATGAATCATTTAACAACGAAGCTCTCAATGCATTTCAGAATGTTGTTGATGATGTAGTAACTTGCGAATATACTTCAGAAACTGAAATAGCTGCCGCTGTTAAATCTCATGAAGCACAAAAAAAGAAGAGCAAGAAAGATCCGAAGAAGAAGAAGAAGAGGAAGAAGAACAGGATGTTCTTGAACCTCCAACTCGACAAGTATTTACTGGAATAAAAACCATATCTGTTTACTTAGAATTGAATGAGCAATATTAAGGAAAAATTTGATTTAACTCAAAGAAAACTGGACAATTCAATTTTAAATAAAAGTGCAATGCAAAAAAAATTACAGACTATTTCAATTGATATACACAAATGTACTATATACTATATGTAAACATATATTTCATCTTAAAAAAATTAGTTTAAAACACTAGTAGTATTTATGTTAGTTTTATATGGTACCATTTAATACATAATGAACGTTAACCAGTACGTACTACATATAAATATTGAATTTTTTTGGAAAATTACAAAGAATGATAAAACAAAGTTAGAAACGAGCAAAAAATCGTTCAGTTGTAAGGAGTAGGTATATGAATTAAAAATCGTTTATAGCGATGTCACCTCTTTTTAGTGAAAAATTATTTTTTTTTGTAAGCACAGATGAATTTGGTCCGGTTATGCTCTTTTGATTTGAATTAGACTATAGTATAACAAATTTCATTTACATTGTATTGCACGTGCGTTCAGATTTATAAAGGATGTTATCGTCACGTTTGAGCAATTAGGTTGTTGTGGAAAATGCCGATTTCATAGTTCTGACCAGTCGATTTCATTGAATTCTGCTTCGCAGTTTGCGTTTAGTGTGCTGGATCAAGGGAGTCTTTGATTTTGTTCTACGAATTACCGTCGGTGTGACCGGCGTTATCAGCTGAATTGGCGATATGTTTGTTTAAAAGAGAAATAACACACGGCTTGCGCCCACGGTTTAATTTCTAGATAAGCGGTTTTTGTTTGTTAATTCTAAGAATATTGTAACGCAATATTTTTTTTGTAACGTACGGTGTGTGAAAAGAACCGATAAGTGGGGTTGACGCTTTCTTACCCGATGTTAGTTTTTAGTTAGTTCTTAAGTAGACTCCGAACCAATAAGATGTTTGGTGGTTAATTAGTTACGCAACGACATAGCAGATTAATGTTGTTAAATTTTAACAATCGCGTCAGAACTCAAGTGTCGTAAATCATGTGCGTGAACTTAAAATAAAAGTTTAGTGAACGAAAAATAAATGGAACTTTCATTTCGCCGCTATTAAGAGAATTCCGTTCGATTTGGTGAAAGCAATCGAAATAGCTGCAATACGGATTATAGACTATCTCTGAGCACGCGAAAATCTTAAGAATGCATTAGTATTTGAATTGGTATCGAAATCTTCGGATTAACAATTATATTGTTCCTGTGGATTACTCCCATATTAGAAGGAAAATTATGCTGTTTATGGATTAGCAGAAAGAAAAAAAATCCTCAACTGTAAGTACCCTTCCGTATTCTTCAGAAACTTCCGTGAATTGGTGACTATCGTTGTGAGTACGCGTATTTGAGTTAAATTTGGTGCCGTCTAGGATAAGATTAGTTTTTTTAGTATATTGTAACAAGTTTCGTGGTGGTTCTGCATGCTTTAATCCCCATTGTGTATTAGAGTTAGGTACGCGGTGAAAAAAACCCGCCCGGTACCGGGGTAGTTTGGCCGTCTTGCATGTTTGTTATTTTTGTTAGTTAAGCGTCGAAAGGAAAAGATGTAGAATTATAGTTTAATAGAATACCGGTTGTAATGGTTTTATTCTTTTATTTCAAGTGTTTACGTTTCTCCCTTTCTTTGGTGAGCATTTGATTTAAGTACTTCAAAGATTAGGGTGGCGCCTAACAATCCCGACTGTGACTTGAGGACCTTTTGATCTTCGTAAAGGTGAGCGAGAGACACCTTACCGCATAGCTGGCTGGCACTTTCGTTCGTGGCAAATTTTTTAAATCAGATTTGTGGCGTAACAGCGAGTGGTCGCATATAGCGAGTACACTTTGTTAGCACGAGCAGGCTCGCTATAAGCGGACCCGACTGTATTATTAAGTAGATTTTTATTTTGGGTATGAATGTTAGGTCTTTTAATGTTTAAAGTTAATTTTTAGTTAGTAACTAGGATTTCATTTTGTTGTAGATTCTGAAACAATAAATTATAATCTCGATAAGAGCTTCCAGGATGACTAAACGAATTCAAGCCCCAATCCTTAGGATAAAAAGAAATGTTTCGTACAAAATATTGAAAATGATGAAATTATCTAAATTTTGAAAAAATTTAAAAAAAGTGAACTATTAGTTTTAATAAGTTTCTTTCAAAAATTGTTAAAAACAATTTAAAGATGAGCCTAATGATTACACAGCCACAAAAAAATATTTTTTGTTTAACCGTCAATTAACGTGCCTAAAAATTCTTAAAAAAAATTAAAGATTCCTTTTGATGGTTCTATAGGTTATTCCGAAATAACTTAAACACTAGAAGTAAAAATCAGAAATATGTTTCAAAAATCATAAAACTAAAAAAAACATTTTTTTAATGTTTCATTTTTAAAACTATGCCAAAATACATAAAATACTTTTTAAATTGCGTGGTAATATTGAATTTTTACAGTTTATATTAAATTATTGAGATTAAAACAAGAGAATTTTTAAGATTCAACACGGATAAATTTATAACTTAAAAAAATATGGTATACCTTTCAGATGATTTTTGTATGTTGTTTGTTCATTAAATAACTTTAAAATTTAAAATATTCTACAGGAAGTAGAACTCACAAGAATATTTTACATAATTGCAGGCAATATTTTAAGAATCAATCAAATAATTAAATCAGAAATATTTTTCAAAAATTATAATTCTGTGAGTACAAATTATGTGACAATTTTCAAAACTATTCATTTGTTTTTTATAATTTTAATGAGTACAATAGAATAAAACAATAGAGAACTAACAATTTGCAATGTGCTGCAAAAATAATCATTCATTTAAAGCAATGATCATAAATTGAAAAAGAACTATATTTCGAAAAAATTTTGACACTGCTCCTGTATACTTTTGTAAGTTATTTCCAATTTTTTTTAAATTCTTAAATTACTGTATGATTTATGGCCGGTTGCTTCAACATGATTTAAATTTAATAAATGCTTAAAAACTTTAGATACAATTCTTAAAATCGTAACAACGATTTTTTAAGTCATTGCTTAAGTTTGTTTCATTAATCAATACAGAAAATGAAACTGGAGATTCCTTGCAAAATTTAAAGGGGGGTTTAACATAAAAAAAAATTTCCTTAAAGCCTCCCCTGAAGAGTTACAGCCCCTAAAGATGTGTAAAAATTCACATTAATCGATTTTTTTCTGAAATGACTTGAAATAAAAAAAAAGAAATCTAAACATTCAAATACTACTACCAAGAAGCGTCCATAATTTCATAATTTTATTCACCCTTGTTCTCTGCAAGGGGTGAGTCTTACTACCCCTTAGAGTTTTTTTACCAGAACTTTTTAACTAATTTTTTTTTTCAATTTTAAAATTCAGATTTTGGAGGCCACTTCAATTAAAAACTTTTTTTGTCTCTTAAAAATTTCACGTAAACTCAATACTTTTCACCAAAAAAATAAATTAAGCGAACTTGCAGAATTTTTAATTAATAAGTTGCGTATGCAAGTTTGACATAAATAACAATATTATTATTAACTATCATTTTTAATTTAAATTAACAATATTATTTCAGAGAGTGTTCAAAATGGGCACCATTTTCTTGAATACAGGCTCTTATTCTTTTGAACAAATTTCCGTTAACGCTACCTAGCATTGCTACAGATTGTCTAACTCTTCAGGGGAGGCTTTAAGGAAATTTTTTTTATGTTAAACCCCCTTTAAATTTTGCAAGGAATCTCCAGTTTCATTTTCTGTACTGATTAATGAAACACCCTGTATATTTTTTTTCATTAGTCGAATAAATTACTAACTGGTTTGCAATAAACAGAAAATATAAAATTAACTAATCCGCGGCAATTTCTTTTAATGATTAATGTTAAACATATTATTTTTTCATCTACGACCTCGTCACCAAGGAAGATACAAGTAATTTGACAAAATGACTTGCTGTTCCATGGTCGAGCAATGGTATGATTTTAGAATTAGACAGTGCCCCAGAAACCTACATAAAGAATAAAGAAATACAAAATGGCTCAAAATTGTACGCGAGTAGATCAACAATAACTTGCAATACCCTGTACAAAAAAAGTAATACTCCTTTAAATAAGTAAACTTCTTTCTGCAAAATAAGGAGTAAGCATAAAATATATTCAACAAGTTCAAATACATTTAAAGCAAATAGAATAAAATAATACTACAACTCCCCCTGTTTATTTACCGGTATGTAAAATAGAAAAAGATTTTCCACAGCATCAAAAAGATGCAAATAAAAATCGTGAAATAACTAAGAAAATTCTACTTTTTCTCTTCCACTCAAAGTGCGAGTAATGACCTTTTCTCTTAACGAAATTAAATTAGTTCTCGTTTCTAAATGTCGAAATTATTTAAATTTCCTCCACTCTCGTCTTCCAGTACGCGTCTATCGCAGTTACAGTGCCGTTTGATAAATGAATTTTGCAGATTTGAATTTAAAAGCGTTTTTTCGGTGCTTTATTAAAAAAATTTTTCGCACATTCTAATTTTAAATAAATCATGCTCATTTTATCTTGAAAGTATTTAGAATTTTGAAAGTGTTTATGGCGTACGTGTTTGCGTGCTCGAGGTGGAACGCGGTCTCGAGCATTCTTTACATTACCAAAGTTGTTTAAAGTGTTCCTTCTCAAGCAATTTTCTAATTATACTCGTGTTACGTTCATTCTACTAAAAAGCTGTTATGGTAAATTTACAATAGTGAAAGCAAGAACTTTGTTTGTTTCAGTTCCATAATTTTTTGTTTCACTAATCTACTCTAAAATTTATGAATTTTCATGGTAGAAACGTAATGTCGTATTTACTCCCTAGGAACTGTTAAGAGTATTAATCCAAACTAATTCTTAGAAGTATGGATTTTATAGTTTATCATGCTCATGCATAACTGTTACATACATACTTATGTACACATCAAAAAAAAAAAAAGAGAAAGAGCGTCACGAACTCCAAAATTAAATTGTTATGGTTTAAAAAAAATTGTTCAAATAAAAGATGAAGAAAAGCAAAACCACGTAACTTTTATCAAAAATTTTGCTCGTAATGTGATCACGGAATTTTGTGTATAAAAAGATAGTGGAGTTTGTTAATCTGCAAAATCTTGATACACAGGAACTTTACAGGAAATGGTATATAAAGATTTTCTACTCGTAACATGTTACTACTAAATAACCTTTCTTTCTTCGTAAATAACTCTTATGCCTTAATAATTTTGGCTTAATTTCATTTTCTGCTATTTCATTTCCTAGATAGTTCAATGTGTCTACCTCTTCTAATCGCTCATCA
>JALBCR010004241.1:77500-141991 GCA_030710515.1 Abscondita cerata
CCTTTTTCTTCGTTGGATACTCAAATATTAGATTTGGATACGAGAGCTGTTATCTCTGCCGATGAACTGTCGAACACTGAAGACTTCCTAGTTACACGAGCTAAGTTAATTATTTTATGCATATTGTTCATAAATTTTGTCGCGTCCTATGTATGCGTACCGTGGTCGTGAGTGTACCAACGTACCCTTTTGGGCGCTTATAAATAACTTTGTAAACTCGAAAGATCTTTCAAGTTGGTACCTACCCAATTAATTTTGTGCGCTTCGAACTTATTTAAAAAATCGGCCAAGGTCCGGTACTTGTCGTAATTGTTGTTAAACACCTTTTTGAACAATATTTTGTCGCGTGAATCACTTGCAGGGATTCATCGGTGTTATCGACTGTCAAATACACTAACCTATTTGGGGCGTTTGTGCCTCGAATTTCTATTCGTGTTTTTAACTCGCTCTCGTGAATTATTACTATTTGATAACGATATTTTGCTATTCATGTTAAATGATATTATCTATTGTTGTGTTTATGTGTGTCTATATGTGTTAATTGAATTCCTAGTGGCTCTAGATATTTCTTATACGTAATCCTAGGTGGCGCCTTATAAATTTTTCGAGCAGTGTAGAGGCCTTCATTTCGAATGATTTTCAATCAACCCACGACCACTTCCGACTAAGAAGAGCTGCCGGCAGATTATCTAACAATTCTATATATTTATTTTAGTTTGTTTGATATTGATAGATGAAAAGAAAGGCAAAAAAGAGAGTAATGTTGCATCCGTACATAGAACGTAATTTTATAGTCGATTGTATGGCGCTGAAAAGGAATTACAAAAGAGTGATACAAATTTTGTAGTATTGGCCCCAAAAACGTTTGAAAATGCTTCTAGAATTACTAACATTCAAATTGTGCAAGGTACAAAAAACAAATACTTAGATACAATTCCTATACGATTCGCTCGTCACACTCGAACTTTCCTGTTTTCGACAGTTCGCGCGGGAAGAATGACGCTTGAGACGCAAACGCGTCGTGTTCGAGTAGAACGCCAGTGGAGTCGTGTACCGATCCCCATTTAATTACATAGGAAGTAGATAATAAGCAAAAATCGCATCGAGTTCGAGTCGCAGCGCTTCGAATGCCACTTAGAATGCTTCTGGATTTTACCGGACTATCAAACAACATGACCATGAGATTGCAATTTTTAATTCATCAGTTTTAAGATTATTTCACCAGAACAGATTATTTATCGACATAAGAGGTTTGAAACACTTCTGATTTAGGAAAAATTTCAAAATTTTCTGGATTTTAGAGTATTAATTAAAAATGTCGTACCATTAATTTGCCATCAAGTTGATCAATTTGAAGCTTATTTCTTCAGAATAGAGAATTTGCATGTGCAAGAGAGATTTTCAAAAGTTCTGGTTTATAGACAAAGTTCATAATGCTATCAAACAATTTTCTACCATATTTTTTCAATCAAATTCATCAGTTTCAAGATTACTTCTTCAAAATGAAGTATTCGTGCATGCAAGAGATTTTTGAAGTACTTCTGTTTTATGTAGAAGCTTAATAATATGTAGTTTCAATTTCTAGGCTCAAAGTTTTCTGGATTTTATCCTGCTATCAAAGAATTTGCTACCTTAAATTTGGCACCAAATTCATCAATTAGAAAATCATTTCTTCGAAATGGAATACTTATTTATTTAATAAATATTTGAAATAGTTCTCGCAGATAACCTTCTGGTCCTACTAAAATGCTAGCCCCAATCAATCATCGTTTTCCTATTCGACCTTATCAACATTTAATTCAATAAGTATTTTATTTGTCTTTGCAAATCTTAATCTGTATTGTTATGTTTCTGTGTTCCCATTATTCTTCAAATATTTTTAGATCTGTTGTACTCCCTCGTTAGTTAACTTTCTATTTGGTTTTTGTACATTATTTTGAGTCTGTACTATTTTTATTTTATATTTTCTTCTTTCTTACATTTGATCATAATTTGATTGTAAGTCTTTACTTCTTGATCTAATTCTTTTTGTAATACTGAGCCTATTCTTGCCTCGATGTAGTTGCAAAAATATTATACAAGATTCTGTAGGTGGAATAATAAAATTGATAATCAATTAGAAAGTTAACCAGCTCTCCCTTACCACAACAAGTTCATTCCCTTCATTGATGTTCAAAATTGTCAATGCTTTTCACAAATATTCATCAAACTTGTTAATGTATTGTAATCAATTACATAAACATTCGCCCACATTACTAATACTCTTATTCATTATAATTTATTATACAATGTAGCATCATAGTATGGCAGCCAAAGTGCTCTCCGGATCAAAAGCGTAGAAATATTTTACATGACAAAAGTGAAACTTTTAAAGCAAGGTAGCGGAGCCACAAGAATGTTCGTCTTTCCTTGAGAATCTACAAATCAAATTAAATAATGGGACTAACTTACTATCAATTTTAATTTTAAATAGCAATTAAAAATATGTAAGATTAAAACGAAATTCGGGACTTCGAAATTACCTGCAGCTCAAAATCAAACAGAAATTAAGCAAAATAGAATCTTAGTCGAACAGATGCATTGAACTCAGACAGTAATCCAAGTCATGCGAAAGTCGACACTTAACTAGAGTAGACACGTTACTACCTGACAATTGTTGAGTTCATTAAGGATTGCTTGCAATCACACCAGTGTGTTTGACAAGGAAACGAATTCTAGCCAACCATTTCTTATAAAACTTTATTTTAAGATGAACATATCTGTTTGTGCAGATTTCGATGTGCAGGTCGGATTTAGATTTAATACTTATGTGCGTCCAACGGCCAGATAAAAACTATTTTTTAAATAACAGCAGGATTTAATTATAACCTACAATTTTATAAATAAATTTTCATGTTACATACAGCAAAACTTCCAACATCTTGGGCCTTGCAATTGGTGATTAAGTGCAGAACTTTGAATTCTTGTTTCTGGTTAAATTTGATCCAAAATCTTACATGAGACCAGCTTTAAATGATGGTTATCAACAATTGTGATTATCATATGACACATTGCAACGGGTAGGCCTGTCCTCTAGCGTTAACAAACTTTACTAAATTTTTACCGGCCTTGGCCGGTTGTCAACGATTTTCCGGCCGATTTTGACGATTGTAAAGTTAGTGTTTCTAGACGGAGACCTAAAAATAACTATTTCTCTGGCCGCTTTTATTTTTGGCCAGTCATGGGTGGCGCCATCTATCAATATTTTCTAAACTTACGTAAAATTTATCATAAATCTTTGAAAATAAATTTCCAAAGAAACTTATTTATAATAAAAGTCGCCAAAAATATGTTGTAGGCACCACTGCCAAAAAGTGTGATTTCGTCCTCGTTTGTTTTTTGGTCTTAGTTACGCCTCAGCCATTAATCTTAAAATCATCAAAAAAATACACACTTTTTGGGCTTAATACACAAATAGGTAACTATTATTCCAATACTTTTAGAAGTTTTATGTTCCTATTTTAAGAATTATCTATTTTTTGCTGCATGAAGAAAACTTATATTCAATCACAAATTTTATTTTAAAACCGGTTTAGTATCAGCGAGATATGAAAAAAAATGAGTACTGGTATGATCTTCTGTAAAGAATGTTTTATATTATTTTTTTTCATCAAAAAAAAAAGTTACGAAAGCCGCGAGAATCAACAAAATTACAACGTAAAACAAAATAAACCGCAGAAATATAAAATTTTGATATCGAATGTTTTAGAATTAAAAAAAAATCGTCTTCTACAAAACTGTCTTGTAAGATTCTTACATAACTAAAAGCATTGCCACATCGAAAGGGTCAAACCGCAGACCGACATAATCATCCGCTAAAACACTTTCGTCATTGATCAAGAGCTTTAAACTTCAGCAGTCTTTGTTTCTTGTAAACTTTAACAAGTTCGAAACCGCATTGTTTATTTTCGCAAGTATTAATGTCAGAGTTGCACCGCAAATTCATTATAAAATCAATTCCGTTGACGTCGGGCACAATGACAAATAATTATGAAAATCCCACATCACACGTACGAAAACTTTTTACGTGCTTGAACCTCGGGCATCCTAATACATCATATCCCTTAGGCGTTTTAGTTAAGTTTTAGTTACGCTCGTCAAGGATGAACATCGTAAGTTACTTTCGTAATAAACAAGTAAGTTCAAGTTGGAGGTAATAAGTAAGTAGTGTCTTTAATTACAATAACATTTTTCGTATTTAAAAACATTCTCCAAAATTTAGAACGATCAAAAATTCTTGAGTCGATTAATAATCAATACATTATGTTTTATCTGTAGTAAGGTTTCCAGTGAATTTCTTAGCAAATCTAAATCTCAACTAACCCAATTCTATTTCCTCTGGGTTTTCGTAGTTTCCCCTATACTTCTTCATTTTACACTCAATCTCGTGGGTGCTAAATATCTAGGACAGTACGTCAGTAGTAAACTAACTACACTGCTAAATAGTACATTCTTTATGACCAGAACCAAATTGATAAAGAAATCTTATCTATTGTTAAAAAAGTAGTTTTGGATAAAGATCTCAAGCCATCTTTAAAGGCGATTGGAAAATCAGTTATCACGTTAGTATCGCACGGGGGGACAAACCAGTCTAATGAAGAAGAACTTCTGGGTACTAAAGCTGGGTAAAGCCGTGCAAGACTTACCAAATAGACGCTCGCTGGGAGAAAGACTGAAACAAAAAATCTCCCAATAAACATAGGCAAGTGGTGGTATACGCCAATGAAAGTGTGACAGGTTTAGAAATAATGTGAAAGATGAAATTGAGTGTTGGTGCCGAGCGCCTCACAAGTGACTGATTGAAAAACTTTATTTCGGATTTCTTTTTCATAGACCACCAGGATATCGAGAAGAGGGCGTTTACTCTAAAAGCAGAAAACAAAACCACGTAGAACTTAAAACCATAGGTTTTTCGGGCCATAAGTTTTATTCTGTTAAAGCTTGAGATTATATGTAATACAGATCATAGAACTTGGAAAGGAATGGTTTTAGGTAGGCTAACAGAAAATTTTAATGTAAACTCTAGATCCTCTAGAGAAAAATGCAGAAAATCATATTTGTTCTTAGTTATTTTTTTCGCACTTTGAACATGCTTCTAGGCGCCATAGTACACTAAACAGAAAATTCTTTTTTTTTAATTTTAGATCATCTGACAATCTGTGTCAAAGAATGCAATGGTTTAATCATGTACTCAGCTGAGAAGAGAAAAAAGTGACGTGAAGAATAGTATATTCTGTAACAAGTTTGTCACGCGAGCCGAAGGCGAGTGTGACGGTTCCATGAGCTCACTAGAAAATGAATAAATTTATTTGAAATCTGTAGAAAACTTTGTACGTCAGTGTATTTCTGTAAATAAACTAAGTCTGCGATACATATCTAAGTTAAATTGAAAGAAGAAATAAGTACAAAACCTTCTTTATTCCGTAAAACGAAGATAATTTCTGCATGTTTAAAGGCAAACCACCTTGGTTTTAAAACTCTGCAACTAAAAGTAATTACTTTGCATTTGGATACCTACGTCCAACCTGGTGTAAGGGGGCATTATTTGTCTAACTTCGAAAACTTTGCATGTGTTAACATGGCTGTAAATGTGGTGTATCTGCGTTCACATCACCATCGTTGTCTCTAATTGTAGGTCCATTATATTTCATAGATGCTTCATCGCAATACCAATATTTTCATCCGTTGTTACCATGTTGAATGAAATTATGAGGCTACCCCTCAAAGAACTCCGTTCAGGCATTTTGGCTTTTCTCTTATCTTAATAAACAAGGTCATTTTACTTACACGATGACTTAAAAAGCATTTCTGATTTTTAACCACAACAATAATAAAGATGAAATTTGACTTACTAATGGTAGTGAACAACATACTAACTTATTAAGTTGAACACTCTGTTCTTACATTACATATTATAGTTCTATTGTTCATAATCTTGGTAACAAAGATGTTTGTTTAATCTTCGTCATATATGGAAAAGCATAGGTTCGTAGTATGTTCATTGCGATGATACTTCCATCAGCAAATGAAAATCTGACAATAACTAAAACAAATTTTGTATTTGTATGACTACATTAAACTTTGAATTTGTATTTTTAATTGAATCGAACCACCCTGATATATAGGTACCTACTGACAGATTACACTTTTAAACAACATTCAAAATATTTGGAATGAGTTATACTAGAAATTAAAAATTAAATTGTATCATTTTTACCCGATATTACTACAATTAAGCATCCGTAATGAAATTTTTTGTAATAATTGTCCCCAAACGCAACCTTATGTTAACAGCCATAGGTTGGCCGTACCTGTGCTCATTCCATAACAAGTGCGAGAATATTCTTGCACGATGTTTTGGAATTTAGCTATTCTGTAATTGAAAAGTAATCCAGAATGTTAGTATTCTAGAATAGGAGTAGAAAAATTATATACTAAGCAGATGGTAAGAAGAAACGTTACATAGGAAATGTGAAAAAGAGTGTGAGAACCAGTTAACGCTCATAGAAGAGAGAAAAACTGTAAAAGAAGAAAACATTATCAACTAGAATTTTTGAATGGAAAATGATAATTACAGATCCTCCTGATACTTAAGATACTTTTCAATTCAATAGAATAGTGGAAAAAATCAGTTTTCTTTCGTATTATTTTTGCCCTTTGAACATAATTCTACACGTCACAGGTAAAGTTAGAAGATGTAAATCATAGGTTAATTTTTGTTATAAACTGAGAGAACAATATTCTTCAGACAATAAATTACCTTTTTTAAATAAAAATCGACAAAAAAAGTAATGGAATTGTACCGGATCACAATGTACTTGATGAGTAGAATATGCCTTTAAAACGTGTCTCGGCGTCACAGCAAACGCTAAAGACTAACTTTTTTTGTACTCGCTAATCAGACTGTAGACTGATTTTGTTAAAAATCGAAAATATAATATCTTTGTAGTCTATATTCATATACCTGTTGACGGAAATTGACAAAAAAATTGTGACGAAATTATGACGAATTGCAGTGTACTTCAATGAGTAGAAAACTCCTTCAAAAACAGTTTGAATTCTTGAAATTTTGTTATTATAGTATTCTTTTGGAACTTTAAATATGATTTTCGAAACAGTAAATGAAGACCTTTTGAGTTCTCGGATAACTGCGAAAAGTCAATTTTTCTTATTCCTTTCTCACTTTGGCCCAGCTTATCAAAATTAAATTAAAAATTTCACAAAAACTATGATGGAATTATGAACAATTATATTGTATTTTAATGAATAGAATTCGTCTTTAAGAAGACTTTTTATTCTCGGGATAAGTCGGAAAATCAGTTTTCTGTTCGCATTTTATTTGCCACTGTAAGTGGTAATTCGAGTACGTACAAGCAATTAATATTGACAAAAATTGTAATTACTGTGTATTTCAATGAGTAAAAAACTCCTTTAAAAAACCTTTTGCATTGATACAATAAGTGCAAAAAATTAGTTTTTCTGTTTTATTTTTCCCTGCATCTTAAAAGACGTACTTAATGTTAGCAGATCAATAATTTTGTACATTACAAATTAAGTGCTCATTAATTGCTAGTTAAGTACCTCAATTACGATTTAATTGCTACAGTAGTTCTGGAGATATTCAATGGTCTGCTACCTTAAAAAAAGTTAGCAGACCAGGTATCTAAAAATAGTTTTAGAGTTTGATTAAAATTCCTAAATTGGTCAAAAAATTAAGTGCTATTTAAGTGCTTCACGTTCACTATCTTAGAAGTTCTTAAAAAAATTTTTTTTCTAAATAACTCATTGATCTGCTATCTTTAGCAGATCAAATGTTAGAAACCACCCTGGACAATTAAAATCGAACTTTAACACATCTATATATTTAAGTGCTTAATATTTACTACCTTAGAAGCATCCAAAAAAAAAACTTTTTTTTCTAAATAACTAATAATTGATCTGCTGTCTTTGGCAGACCAAATGTTAGAAACCACCATGGACAACTAAAATCGAAATTTAACACATCTATAGATTTAAGTAGTTCATGTTTACTATCTTACAAGGTCTCGAAAAACTTCTAAATAACTCATTGATCTGCCATCTTTGGCAGACCAATTGCTAGAAACCACCTTAGACAACTAAAATCAAACTTGAATAAATCTATAGATTTCAGTGCTATTTAAGTGCTTTATGTTTACTATCTTAAAATGATTTAAACATTTTTTTTAAATAACTCATTGATCTGCTATCTTTAGCAGAACAAATGTTAGAAACCACATTAGACAACTAAAATTACTTTAACATATCTATAGAATAATAAGTGTTGCAAAATCTAGTGTCGACTGGTGTTAACGTAAATAAATAAATAAACGTAACACCTACGAAATTAATATACAGGGTGTTTCTAAAAGGTATGTCATAAATGTAACAGCGTAATCCTGGGACAAAAAAAAAGTGATTTGACAAAATTTACCTATATACAAAAACGTACTCCTGCAGAGCTACAGTTATTTAAAGTTTCATTTTGATTTTCCTATATTTGGAATATTTAAGCCAAATCTAGAGATAATCGAATAAAATTTAGCATGAGAGTTTCTCTGTAGGATGCAAATAAGCAGTAAAATTTGTACTTACCTAACTTATTATTCAAGGGTACTTAACCTAAAAGAGCATTCCATTTTGGCCAGAATTTTTTACTGGTATAAGTAGTCGAAATCTAACTTTATCACGTTGAAGTATGTTAAAAGCAAAAAAAAGATTCTCTTGTTAAAGGTGTGAAAAGTTAACAATTTTCGATAAAAATCGATTTGAAGTTTTTTCTGTTTTTTTTTAAGTTTACATTTTTAATTTAGTTGGCTTAGAAAATAACTATTAACCTAAAGAATTTATTAAGTTAGATTTAAATAAAATTTACAAAATAAAAACAACAATAAAAGAGAAACGAATAATAAAAAATTATAAAACATGTTCAAAATGTCCTCCACCCACTTCAACGCATTTTCTAGCACGTTTCATTAAAGAAAAGCGAATGCTTTCAAAGATATGAGGAAGATTTCGAAAATCGTTAGCTGCTTCAAGAATTCGTCTCCTCAGCAGAAGTTCACTGGTAATTGAATTACTGTAAACAGCGTCTTTCATGAAACCCCAAAAACAATAGTCTAATGGATTAAAGTCGGGCGAGCGTGGAGGCCACACCACCGGAGCATCAGCACCTCGTCCTATCCAGCGCCTTGGAAAGTTTTCACTAAGCCATTCCCTAACTGCACGGCTAAAATGTGGTGGAGCTCCATCTTGCATAAACCACATGTGGGACCGAGTATTAAGGTTAACATCTTCTAATAAATCCGGAAGCTGTTGTTGAAGAAAATTTAAATAATTTTCGCCGTTTAAACGATTCGGTAGAAAAAATGGTCCAATTAAATTTTCGCACAATATTCCTGCCCATACGTTTACTGAAAACTTATGCTGATGTCGCATTTCTTTTATTACATTCGGATTATCTTCCGCCCAAAAATGTTCGTTATGATGATTCATCACACCATCACGGGTAAATATTGCTTCATCCGTAAAAAGTATTTTTGTGAAAAAATTATTGTCCCTTCGATTTTGTCGCAACAACCATTCACCATAAGCTGCTCTCAAATTCAGATCAGCTGGTTGCAAAGCTTGAACAATTTGTACATGGAATGGATATAGTAACTGCTCTCGAATAGTTCGCCATACTACACTATGTGATGCTTGTAACTGAGAGGCTACCTTTCTAGTGCTAATGCGTGGATTGTCTTCGACAATATTTAAAATATCTTCTTCGAGATCCACATTCCTTACATACCTATTTCTTCCATAATCAGAGGTCTTAGGTTTCAATGTACCATGTTCTCGTAAACGTCTGTCAACAGCAATAAATGTACGCCGATCTGGAAGTCTTCTGTTAGGTATTGCTCCGCATATCTTCTTCTAGCTGCAGCTGCATTGGAACGACATTCTCCGAACACTAAATGCATATCTGCCATTTCACCAAACGTATAGTTGTCATTCATTATTGATATGATCTAAATCTACGATATTCAACAAATTAAGTAGTAGCTAAAACGAAGTGCTTTCAAAACCTTGTTTGAACAATTTGACAACAAGCCGTAAGTCTTTTGTTCACTAACAAGTAAGATTTATTTTCCATAGTTACTGTTTTCTAAGCCAACTAAATTAAACATGTAAATGTTAAAGAAAACAGAAGAAAATTTCAAATGGATTTTTATCGAAAATGGTTAACTTTTCACGCCTTTAACAAGAGAATCTTTTTTTTGCTTTTAACATACTTCAACGTGATAAAGTTAGATTTCGACTACTTATACCAGTAAAAATTCTGGCCAAAAATGGAATGCTCTTTTAGGTTAAGTACCCTTGAATAATAAGTTAGGTAAGTACAAATTTTACTGCTTATTTGCATCCTACAGAGAAACTCTCATGCTAAATTTTATTCGATTATCTCTAGATTTGGCTTAAATATTCCAAATATAGGAAAATCAAAATGAAACTTTAAATAACTGTAGCTCTGCAGGAGTACGTTTTGTATATAGGTAAATTTTGTCAAATCACTTTTTTTGTCCCAGGATTACGCTGTTACATTTATGACATACCTTTTAGAAACACCCTGTATAACGATTGTTCCGTCAGTTTTATAAAATCACCTAGAAATCCTAGCGACCAGTACGTCGGGTTGCTGCTGATTGGTTACGGACGCGTTACAAACTGGTTGCCAACTAATTGCCCGGGTGCGAATGTTTATTGAAAACTTTGAAACGAATGGTTAGCAAAGTTTCTGAACATTTGCACACGGAACAATTATAACCTGTTTGTATCGTGTTTGTTTTTAGTTGGCTAATGCGCTTTCTAACATTTGGTCTGCCACAGATAGCAAATGAGTTAAAAAAATTGTTTTTCCGGTGCTTCTAAGATAACAAACATAAAGCCCTTAAATAGAACTTAAATCCTAAACATATCCTAAATTCTGATTTTAATTTGTTCAAGTTAACATTTGGTTTTGCTAAAGGTATCAGATCAATATGTTCAAGATATAGTTTTTGCAGAACTTTTGAGATAGTGAACATGAAGCACTTAAATGGTACTCAAATCTAAAAATGTCCTAGGTTTTGATTTTAATTTGCCAAAATTATTTTAGCATTAGATCTGCCAAAGATAGCAGATCAATGGGCTATTTAGAAACAAAAAAGTTTTTTGAATGCTTCTAAGGTAATGAACATAAAGCACTTAAATAGCACTTAAATCTGTAGATGTGTTAAAGTTTGATTTTAGTTGTCCAAGGTGGTTTTTAACATTTGGTCTGCCAAAGATAGCAGAGCAATGAGTTATTTAGAAAATAAATTTTTTTTGAGAGCTTCTAAGATAGTGAACATGAAGCACTTAAATAGCACTTAATTTTTTGACCAATTTAGGCATTTTAATCAAACTCTAAAACTATTTTTAGATACTTGGTCTGCTGACTTTTTTTTAAGGTAGCAGATCATTGAATATCTCCAGAACTACTGTAGCAATTAAATCGTAATTGAGGTACTTTATTAGCAATTAATGAGCACTTAATTTCTAATGTACAATATTATTGATCTGCCTCAACTGATCTGCTAACTTTAGGACGTTTTTAAAAACGTGTCTCCACGTCACAGTATGTGTATAACTTTTGTAGTCATTAAACTATTATAGAACAAGAAATTTTGTGTTTATTTTTTTAGACTATGAACAATTATTGTCTGGTTGACGTAACATAACAAAAATGTGTAGTGTGATGCAGAGAATAAATATTAAAAGGTATCACTCGTATACGAGGATATATTGAAAAATTCTTAGCCTACCATAGAACCAAACAAAATTTCAATGTCAAAATATTTTATTACTGAACATATTCTCCTCGTAATTGGATACATTTATTACAGCAAACCTGCAACGTCTCTAGATCTTTCAAAAAAAAAATGTTTCTTCTTGCTCTGCAAACCAGACCTCCACAGCTTCTATTACCTCCTTGTTGGAAGAAAATGTACGACCGTTTAAACTTTTTTTCAGTTGAGGAAAGAGGTGATAGTCGGACGGAGCCAAATCGGGTGAATAAGGAGGGTGTTCTAGTAATTCAAACCCTAAATCACGAATTTTTTGCATGGCAACATGAGATTTGTGTGCAGGTGCGTTGTCCTGCAAAAACAAAACACCTTTGGATAGGTTTCCGCGTCTTTTCTCTTTAATATTTTCCCGTAGAGTGGTCAGTAATGTCGAATAGTAATCTCCAGTTATTGTTCTACCCTTATCCAAAAAAACAATCATGATTACTACATGGAAATCCCAAACAACTGAAGCAAGAACTTTTCCAACAGATTTTTGGACACGAAACTTCTTAGGTCTTGGAGAACCAGAGTGTCGCCATTCCATCGATTGTTGCTTTGTTTCTGGATCGTAGAAATGTACCCAAGTCTCATCCATAGTAACAATTCGGTTTAAGAAGTCTAAATCGTTTTCAAATCGAGCACAGATCGAACGCGATGCTTCTACCCTTGCACGCTTTTGGTCAACATTCAAACATTTGGGGATCCATTTTGCAGCAATTTTTGTCATGTCCAAATTGACGTGAACCATATGATGAACGCGTTCGTATGAAATATTCAGTGCTTCAGATATCCGTTTTAGCCCAATTCGACGGTCTGATAAAATCATGTCATGAACTGCATCGATATTTTCGGGGACTGACACAGAAACTGGCCTTCCCGATCGGTCATCATCTTCAATGGAAAATTTACCTCTTTTGAAGCTTGCATTCCAATTTTTGACGGTCGCATATGAAGGACATTGATCACCAAGGGTATTAAGCATATCTTCGTAAATCTGCTTACCTCTTAACCCTTTTAAATACAGGTACTTGATGATGGCTCGATACTCCAATTTTTCGATTTTCACAATTTCGGTGGACATCTTTTTTCATTTAATTTATTGCGTGACTCTGGTTTACTTTTTTGACGTCAAACTTTACACTGACACTTCTAATAAGTTATTGTTCGTTGCTATGGTAACGCAATATTTTGTTTATACAAGGAACTGGTCTAGGCTAACTAGATATCAATACACCCTCGTAGACGTCTGTACTCGCAAAACAAAAAAAAATTATTTAAAATAGGAAATATCATTTTATTTGGCCATTTTAGAGAATGAATACCGATTTACTTGGTATGTCAATAAACTATAAAAAACTTTGTGATAGAGTTTTACAAATTTCAGTTATTTTGATGAGTAGAATACACTTTCAAATTCCGTTTATTTTTTGTCTCCCCAGGATGATATCCATCTAAATCCTTCTAAAACCCTCATAATACATACTTCCACTATACATACCCACCATATCTGCCAAATGATTTATCATTACATTTATTTTATTATTAAGAACCTTTTAATAGATCCCTTAGTTGATTGTTTTTAAAGTATTTTTGAAAATTATTAACAACCTAAGAAAGAAATTCAGTCTATTTGACGTACCTACATTTTAATAAAAATTTAATAACAACATTTAAATCATTTTAATTAAATTAAGTTTAAGGTTTTAATTATAAATATACGTGAAATATTTTCCTCGTAAATATTTATATAAATTAAATTGAAATTTAAATAAAGCCTTAGTGTAAATATTTTAGGTCAATTCGGTAAGTACTAAACTGTAAAAAAATTAACATTTTTAAAGAACTTTCAATAATTGATTTTTCGTGATAAAATCATTTGTAATTTTTAAGTATGAGAACGGTATAAGTATGTACAATTACTTTTAATGTAAATGTGACAGTTGAGCGACATTTAAATTTTTTTTAGTGAAAGGAGGGTCCGATGACATTGTATTAATAGAGTAATTTCATAACCGTAACTCCCAAATTCATCTAATTTTTTCTAAATTCGCTTTAGAATATTTTCTAGAAACTTATATTAATTTGATCTTTACAAATAATAGCAACAAAAAAATCAAGCCATCGATATCAAGCTCTTTTTAACTGATTTTTTCTTAATCACAGTATTATCGTTTTCATTCACAATAAAATTTATTTTTTAACTATTAGTGTACACTGCTACAAAAAAATCATATTCTTTATACTTTTTTAACTATAATTTTATTATGGAATTTTTTCTAAAAAATATGTTTTTAATTTCCAAAATATAAATTATCTAAACCACGTTTGTTGATCCAGTAGCAAGTTTAATTAACTGAAAATGTAGTTTAAAAGTTTAAACTTTAAAAGTTTTCAATTTTAGTTTTTGCACTGAAATAAAACTTTTCTTCCAGTGACCTTATTTATGTGCACTTAACCAAAACTTTTCCTTAATTTATGTATTATTTTGTGCTAACAAATCATTTCAACATAGTCCACGTACCTACATTCCAGAAAAGCAAACGAAACAAATCCGCTAATTAAAATTAGCAAAACACATCCTAAATGGCTGAAAACTTCAGCACATAATTAAAATTAATTAGACTTTTAGTCAAATACATTTATTTGCATGAAAAACCAAGTTAAGACATGAATATCGATTTTAGCGAGACTCTCAAGTAAATATATGCAATCTTCGAAATGCATTTGAATCTGAAACAGATCACAGTTTTTCTATTCCAAAACGAATTCAGAAACACGAACAACAGCTCGAACTGACGGACAAGTTATTGTGTTGCGTCACGCGAGAAAAATGAAAATAGCAAATTTGCAAAAAATACAAAAAGAAAAAGCTAATTTAATATATTAAACAAGATTTTTCGAAACGAAGCAGGCACAGCAGTTATTAATCATGGATATTTCCAAACTTCTTCGTAAAAATACGATTTCGATATAATCAATAATCAAGTTTTTTTAAACAGTTGACGATTGATAATGCAAGTTTCAAAAATATAATATTTGAAGTATCCACTGTGCGACTAAGTAAAAAGAAGTCGATAATTATCTATACTCATTTTATGTAAAGTTCACATGAATCAAGATTTTTCGCTCCTTTTCTTATACAACCGATACATAGGTTGCTTTCCCGTCATCACGTAACGCCGTAACTTCATAACCTTTAAATTCAACAGAATTGCATTAGATCACGCTGATTAAGGTTTACGTACATAAAAAATATAATTAGTAAATAATAACAACTATTGATTTAGACGCTATGCGACCTTGAAGTTAAAATTTTGTTTTTTTATTATAAATTCATAAAGGCTTATGCAATTTTAATAAGATTTGGTCAGCTAGTATTATTGGACGAATATTTTGAGAAAATGTTTAGTACGAATACCGGAAGTGAATGAAACGCGCATGACCATTATGAAAATTACATACCTAGTTTTTTTGTGTTATCTGTATAGAAGCACAAAATAATTTTTTCCGTCGACCTCATTATAAAATTGAGTTTTACGTACTCCCTGAATAATCATAAAGTAACACTTTTTTAACTGTAATACTTTTCGTCCGCAAACACTTTTCGTCCGCAAACATCTGTCAATGTCAATTATTATTTTATGTCAAATTAAATGAAGTTGAAGTAACCAGTATGAAAACCCATTTTTAAGAAAGGATGAATTTAGTGACTACATAGGATATTACAGTACTTTAGGTACATACTGAAACATTTTAGATACTGCAGAATATTGTATGTTTACTTCCATTTATAACCTCAATTTCTCAATCCCACACAACTTTGAACAAAAACAATTTGTTGTTCAAATTACAAGTAAATGATTTTAAGTGCTTTGAAATGATATTAATAAATTGTTTATAGTTTCTACAATGTGCGAAGCATATAGGAAAAAACAAAAATAGAATCATATAAGCCATCAACATTACTGGGTTCAAGATTTATTCGTACACAAAAACAAGGTGAATTTCACAGTTTTCAATAAGCTGAAAGAAGATTATTACATTTTTGAAACATTTTCGAGTGAATCAAAAACTACGTTTGCATACTTTCTTACGGTCAGGCAATATTTTTATTGAATATAAAATGATTATAAGTCTGACCACGGTACAAACTCAGTCTTATAACAATTATATGTCCAATTAGTAATAATCGACTTTAATGTGTTAAATAGGAGAAACTTCATTATACATCTTTGATCATAAACAATTAAAGAAATGCATTTTTAAATATACTTCAAAATAACACTACCTAAATGTAATTTTTATTATTTTAATAAATTATAAAAAAGTACATGTTTTACCTATTACGACGATTTTTAAGATCACATTTTCGTCGGTAGAAATAAATATGTATGTAAATTTTAGATTCGCGCATACGAGGGAAACATTTCACGTAAAAAGAAAACAGTTAATTACATTACTAATCAGATTTTGGTCAAATTTTGGGATTGCGGAAAAATATAATATGTACCTCGGCACTAAAGTTCTTTTTCATGATTCACGTGTTTTATTTGCCTCGGCTATCGCCTCTGCAACTAAAACACATTCGTCATGAAAAATCATACTTTAGTGCCTACATAAATAACTCGATAGAGAATTGAATAACGTTCAAATTATGTCTGTTGTAATATATTTTTATTCGTTTTCGAGAAAAATGAAAAAAGCTTATGGTGGTGCGTTTGAAAAAAGTATTTAATTGTTACCAAGTTAACGAAATGTGGGTTATCAAAGGGGAGTTACAGAGAATATGAGTTATGATCAGGAACTGGAGGTGGTGGTGGGACCGTTAACACTGGTTCAGAGCAGTAATTTTAAGGGCGCCAAGTTCCAATGACTGATGCGAATAACTAACGAGGAACTAGCTGTTAGCAGTCATACTGAATGTTATAGGCAAGAAACGCAATCATATCACATTAAACACATTATATTACTTTAAAGTCACAAGTCGACAAACGTGAGTAACACACAATAGAACTTATACTGGGTTGCGTTCAGAAACAATCACTTCGGTGTCAAGGTAAACTACTCTGAAGCATTCATAAATTTCTAGGGATTTTATTCTAGGGTCACTTTATTTGCCGTAATTTGTACATGGTTGAAAGTTACCGGACATGCGCAATCTGCGATGATGGTACTGTCAAGTGTCAACTGGTGGAGTCTAATTTCCACATTTTTCCGCAATATTTAAGTTAAATATTTTCAATGGTATTTTCTGTGCTATTTTTCCTTGTTCCATATTATTATCACTTTCACACAATGTTAGTTACATGTCAACTCAAAAAATGTGCTTTGTTTGCTCAGTCTCAGTCGTTATTTGTTAACTGTCAATGTCGACACTGTCAGTCGTTCATAAATGATGGTAATGTAATCGTTAAGTTAGCGAGCGATATTTCGAGTCACCTCGGATCACATTCACCCATGGTCATCTACGTTTTTCTGAACGCAACCCTGACTACAAAGCTTTTGACCCGCCCCTTTATTAATTTACCTACTTGAACCGTACGCCAATGGCATACCCAAAAAGGCGACAATTGATAAAGGTAACCAAATTCGCGTTGTAAACAAACCTCTTCACATAAGTCTTAAGCTCATGTAAGTGCTAGTAGTTGAATGGCAAATCTGTCAATTATCGGGGTAACCTTCGGGCGAGTGCACTAGACCGACAGAGATTGCGAGAAGCAGGTCCCCTTTTTAGAAGCAATGTTAAAAGTTATAGAAAACTCAACTTACACGCGCCGAAGAATTTGTATTCAGTTCTATACAACACGAGGCATCGTACATATAAAAGTAAATTAATAGAAGGCGAATTAAATAGTTTTACGCGAACATATAACTGCTAAACGTCTAATTTAATGCTAGGAACACGATCGCTTGCGTTAATTGTCTCTTATTGGGGTTGATAGGACACTCCGGAGAAAGAATGAAATGTATACGACCTTAGCCGATGGGGTTCAGCAGTGTCTTAACCAGGACAGCCTGTGTAGATGGCTCGGAACGATCCTAACCTGGACGGACCCGTAATCCCTCTGGTGTACGTTTGTCCTCCACCAGGTCTCAATGTCGATCATGCGGAAACGACTATTATCCCAGCCGCAAGGACAGACAACACGTAGAATGGAGGACAGGGAAAAGAAACCTACCGTCTGAAATAGTCAGAATCCTTCTAAACGGCGGTGCTCTGGGAATCGAACAGTGCTTAGTTAATCGAACTTGTTTCCTCTATGTTGGAATGCACCCCCGATGTAATGGATGGACATCCAGCAAAAATTCGTCGATCACTGTGAGGTTTCAATTAGAAACACAACATGGCTTCAAACGGAAATTCGTAAAGGAAATCGATGGTGACAAAAAAACATTCGACTCGAAAATCCAAAAATCCCCCAACTCAAATTGCCGCTATTTACAATTTCAAAATCCCAAGGGTTGACCTCTCTAACCGTAGGTATGGAACGGAAATTAAACTATACTCTTTATAGTAAATAAGTTTCCCATAATCTACGAAACAGTGAACTGTTACTAAGCCTCTCCTTTTAGCTGTAGTCTTTATTTGAACAGTAGATTTAGCCATGCGAAATTCATTACCTTATGCTTTTTTCAAACGGACCACGATAAGCTTTTTTTTCGTTTTTCTCGAAAACGAATAAAAATAAGAAAAGTTTAGAAGAGAGATAATTTGATCGTTTTTGAATTCTCTATCGAATAAAAATGAAATTAAGATTTTGCTTAAAAAATATGCACATCCCTAATATTTTCAATTATTTTTTTATTTTAGCTTAGTTTTGTAGTAAAAAACTATATGAATACAAATCAATCAAAATTTACTTTAACATTCGTAATTTGTTTAATCCTCAACATCGTTAAATAAACAATAATACAAATTAGAAACAAATAACAACAACTAACATGATACACAATAACAACTTTAAGTTAATCAAATAACTAAACAAAATAAATTTCAAAATCATCGGGTATTTTGGATGCGAGACGTTTTTAGATATATGTTAATATATCTTTTTTTCCAAAATTGGCATAAATTAAAACCCCCAAATATTTTGCTTGTCAAAGGTTTATACAGGGTGGTGGTTTTGAAAACGCCCTTTCAAGTAACAAAAATGGTTTTGGTATCACTGTCTTGAAAATTCATCAATAAAAATTAGTAATTTTTGATGTTTATTTATTGTAACCTTCCTACTTAATTTAGTTTTAATAGCATTCAAAGCTGTTCTTTGAGAATAAAGCTTTTTATTTGCTTATTAATGACTTTCCTTTCAGCCTTATTGTCAAAACGTAGGAATGTTGATTGTTTAGGCAACCCAATACTATTTTTCTTTCATTATCAAAACTTACTTTTATTATTATTGACAAAATTTTGAAAACATCGTGAAATTCAGGCGACTCCTAATAGCAACAGCTATACGGACTAATTTTAGCTTCATTTTGATACCAAAACCATTAACCTATGACCCGTTTTTAAAAGCACCACCGTGTATAAAACCGATATGTAGCTTTTTAACCAGAAACTACGCAACGAGGTGAACTTTAAATTTCACAAAGGTGACGTAGCTTGCTGTCCCGTAGCCCAGCGAAAGTATGACATTCGACACGTTACTATGTCTTACGGGAATCAAAAGTAAGAGGTAAAAGATGGATTATTTTGACAAAATGGTATTAAAACTTTAATTACAAAAAGTCAAGGGAAATAGTGAAAACAAACCCTTTTAATTTCTAGAACGACGCATCTAAATGTGTAGGTATTACATAAAAACGCACATTGTAAGCTTTCCAATTAGTATAAGCTCCAAGCCCTTTGCTTCGACCTTCATAATCAGCAATCCTCCGCTTTTAATGCTTTGCTTAGGTAGCTTGTCTAATTCAGGCCAAAAACAACGTTTGCATTTATTCTCAATTATTTTCAACAAGATCTACGGGTTTCGTGTAAATGTGTAAATTTAGGTAAGTTTTATTTTTCAGACAAATGCTTCTTCTCAATTTGCATTTCCAAGAAAAAAACAGGAATGAATATAAGACCATACAACAGAAGAACTTCTCGATTCTAGACAAATTCTAAGAGTGATTGACAAATACAAAACGCACAAAGAGCTTCCGTGAAAAAAATCGTTAATCAAATTTTGATCTGGTTGTCAAATCCTTTTATCGCGTATTTTCTATTGAATCGCACATCCGCATAAGTCGATCATTTAAATTCAAATTAAATATTTTGAGTGCGCCTTATTGTAATAATGTGAAATGCTTGACAAACGATGTAGTTGCAATAAAGCACACAAGAGCTTTGGATTGCTTCAGTTACAATTACCAGGAAACTTCTATCTCTTACGCGGATTGTTTTCCGAGCAACAAAGCTCTTTAATTTTAGTTTTGAGAACTTTCTAAATTGGTCTCTTTTATTTATCTTGATGTTGAGGAAAATCATTATAGTATGCATTTAGCATTACTATTGAAAACAATTAAAATATTCATGCATTAGACAAAAAAACGGTATTATGTATTAAATACGAGTGGATTTAAGAGAAAATATGAAACTTGATCGACTCCAATTCATTTAATTTGAATTGCTTCAATTTCTTTGGCGATCGGATACAATTTAGCTGAAAACTGAAAAAAAACAAGTAAATGTGCTCAGTATGGTACTTCAAAAATTTGAGTTTTATATTTGACTAAAATTTTAGGTGGATCATTCTAAAAAACCGATAGTCCAACTTCCTTAAATTTTTAAGTTTAATAATATAATTGTTTAAGTTTTCGCTGAAAGTTAAACAATGCAATAAAAGAAATATTATGTAATATTATATCTTCATTAATTATACACATCATTTTAAATATGTTTTAAAAAATCTAATTATTAAGCTATACTTTCTAAAAAATGTTGGCTGACATCCAAAGAGAAAATGAGAAATAATATAATGTTAAATTACTCCAAATAAGTTCATCAGGTACCGGTGCCCACGAAGTTATTTATACGCTGCCATAGACTAATGGCCATACTTATAGTCAAATCTCAAGCTTGAGGCGTACTTAGTCGAGATCGTTTTGGTTGTAAAATTGAGTTTATTATTATATTCACATCTTCGGCAAATCTCGGTGAAGATAATACTCAAGAATGGGTTGTTGGGAATTTTAACACGTTAAGATTAATTTCTAGGGTTTTTTATTTGGGTGGTAGAACGCAGATTCACAGTTAGCTTCGTTTGACATCCGATTTACGCTTAGGTAAGGTCGGCAGTGTATAAATTCACATTATCGGTGGTAAATATGGCATCCTACATATTTCTTTTACAACAAATTATTACAAGACAGCGCATTCAATTTAAACGCTGTCGGTAATAAAATAACATGTCAAACTTATTTGTAGTAATGTCATCTACATCGAAAATCGTATACTGATACGTGACAATCCTCATGCCGCCAGTTTAACATAACCTAAAAACTAGGACGAATGACTGATTAACAACTCAAGCAATACTTGGTGCTCGTTGCTTCTCGACTTGAGCTAGAGCTCAGGTTAACAATAAACTGAAGTAATTCTCAAGATGGAATGCAGTTTATAGTCTCAAAATCGTACTTCGACTCAAGTTCGCCTCAAGTCATGACTATAGATATTAGCATAAATACATTAGTTATACTATTCTAAATGCTCATTAAGAAAAAATTAATATCTAAACTTTTTAAATATTTATTTTACAATTTCAAAAATTTTGGGTAAAGATTAATTAATATCTAGAGAAAATATTAAGACTATTACTGTAATGTTCCAGTTGTATATCGAGAAAGTTAATACGCTGCACTTACTACCGGGTGTCCGCCGGGAAAGTATACTACTTTGTTTGTTTATAATTTTTGATTAAATGAAAGAGAATGGATCTTATATAGATAAATGTTTTATTTAATGTCGGCAATTATGTATGGAATACAATAACAGATAAATGTCCGCATCTGTTAGCCTCACAAATGCGAGCCCTTTTGAGCACATTTTTCATTATATTCTCACACATTTCACGCGGTATTTCATTAATTTCATCACACATATTTTGTTTGAGTTGCTCCAGCGTTTCTGTTTTTTTTTGCATAAACCTTGCTTTTCAGATATCCTCACAAAAAGAAGTCCTGAGCAGTCAAATCAGGCAACCGTGGAGGCCAATCGACATCACCATTTCTTGAAATAACTTGTTGTAGAAAGAGGTATCGCAGTAATTTCATTTTAATCCTGGCTGTATACAATGTGGAACCGTCATGTTAATCAAGCCCAAAGCATGCAGTTGTGGCGTTAAAAAGTTTTCAATCATATCACGATATCGCTCCCCATTGACATTTACCGTTACGCCGTTTTCAGTTTCAAAGAAGTAAGTCACAAAGGTGATTGATGAATAATTTGAGGGTTTTCCATTGCCCAGAACCGACTATTCTGTTTATTCACATATCCATTCAAATGAAAATGTGCCTCGTCACTCATTATGATTTTTTCATAAAAATCAGGGTTGTCATGGGCAAGCTGTAACATCCTATCTATCTATATTAATATGTTGTTATGTCGTTTGAGCGTCCTCACCTTCGTTTTTACCGAGTACTCTCGATTCATTTTCCAAATTCACATTTTACGAATTCACATGGAGTACATGCAATAATCGACCTTTTTTCAAATTCGTCTCACATTAGAACGGATTGAGATATTTTTGTTTGGACAAAAGTTTAGAGTTTACGAAAGATGTGTCTTTATTTTTCGATTTAGATTTTTTTTTGTACAAGGGCATCTTCGAGGTTAAAAAAAATGTTAAAAATTGTCAAAAAAATTTCAAACAAATTGAGTCGTAAGTTGACCACAACTCGCTTATTTACGGACCGATTTTCAAAATTCAAAAAGCATCATACGCGGATAAAGAAATAAAAAATTTTAGCCGTTTCAGTTTTGTATGACCTCGCGTGTTTTCAAAAGTTATAAGCGAAAAACGTTTCCGACAAAATTTCATTCGAAAACTAAAACGGCCATAATTTCTAAATTATAACAAATAAAACAAAAATTTATTTAAGAAAAACGTTCCTTGTATGACCCTATCACATAATGTTTAATAAAATTTATTATTTTTTAAATTTTTTTTCAAGCAATTTTACATTGTTATACGAATACTATAATTTTCGGAACCATATTACGTAAAAACACGAATAAAAAATCAAAATATTCGTAATTTTGCACATATTCGAATGGTTTAACTGTAGAGGATTCAATTTTACCCAAAAAGATCTTCGTATGCACGAACTTGATGACTCACACACCCGTAACTGCGAGCGTTATGCGAACCAAACAGTCACTCACCTAAATAAACTTTGTTGTATTACGTTAAAGCGGTCGAGCCAATAAATCCGGTTCTAAATTTTTTTTTAATAAATAATTTCTATTCGTACTACATCTATATCTTCTATATTAATATGTTATGTCGTTTGTGCGTCCTCACCTACTCTCGATTCGTTGCGAGCGCACACCCAAATACTATCGATTCATTTTACGAATTCACATGAAGTACATACTCTGCATTCATATTGATTACTCAACTGATGAATGTTAATGTAAGTGCTAATTATTGTTCATGACTGTCTGCTCTTTAGAAGCTAATTAATTTTTGTGACTTAACGCATGCGTAGCATGCTGGCTTTGTCTAGTTGGCATATGTGCGGCGGCGTAAATGGTCTTCTGAAAGAAGCTCTTGTGTCAACTGAATCTTAAATGGGAAAAATGCAAATCCTTGTGCAAAATTGTGGCCAAAGTTGTTCTTTGAAGACCAAGCTCCTGAGTACCGCGTCGAATTGAGGTTGATGGATTGTTCTTGAGCAGCAGTAATGTTTTCAGCCAATCTTGCAGTACGTTGTGGTCCATGCTTGGGCCTATCAATTACAGTCCCTCTTTCTTCGAAATCATTCACTACACGATAAATAGTGCGTCTTATTGGCACGTTGTTTCTCCCAAAAATTTCACGTAACTTTCTCATCGTCACAGTAATCGATGATTGCTTTTGATAAAATGTTTTAACGATTAAAACACGTTGGTTTACCTATTATTTTTCCATAATAAATTTGCCACGTCTCTACTTTACGACTGCCAAATATGAACTGTCAAGACTAATGTTAACCAAAATGGCGGCAAAACAAAGTAGTATACCTTCCTGGCGGACACCCGGTACAATTGCATTTGCTCTATATTTTCAAAAATTAAAAGTTGAAGATTTCATCTAAACAAAGTGATTAATATTATATCAATGTACCAGCTCAACTATGTTTATTGATCACACCATTAAAAACAAATTTACAAAAAGATACAACTTCATAAACATTTAGACCAACAAAAATTTAAGGTAGATGATTACAAAATTGTTTTTTATTAGAAGGAATATTACGTTACATTGCGTTGTAGCTCTAACCAAATATATTGGTTACATTATTAATGTATGTTTAGAAACGTCTTGACCCCCACACTTTCTAAAATATTTACTTAATATTTCAATAATAAAGTTAATGACTGCCTAAATTTTAACTAACATCTAAGGAAAATATAAGAAAGAATGGTAAAAAAAATATTAAGAAAATATTGCGTTAATATTCAAGTTCCTACTACATTTATTGATTATAAGAATATAAATATTAAAAACAGTTTCTAAGGCAGTTATTCTATATTTTCAATAATTTAAATTTCATAGTAAACTAAGCTCTAGGTAAGGGCGAAAAAGATCCAATATTCTTGCCTCAACTTATTGATTGTGCCATTATAAATATATGTGCACAACACTTATTTCTAAAAGGTTTATCCTCGAAAATCCAATTACATTTGTTTGAAAGCTTAAATTTAGTTAAAATCGCAACGTTTTAAATAAAGAGTCCGTAAATAATTAAACAACCGAGAATAAAGAAAATCGGATAAATGAAAAGAGGGTGTAAGACTGAGCTTTATAGGTAACGCGAGGGTGTCAACTAATTTTCAGTAAAGTAGATTATTCTTGTCCGTAGCAGTAGTTCAACATCTCAGAATTAGCTTCGATACGGATACACTTCAATTAACGAAGTTTTCACCCCGCAAAATACATTTCCCGTAGTAATGAAAATTTAGATACAAAATAACGTCTATAAAAATTACGACTCAATTTAGCATTTTCGTCATTCGTATACTCATTTTTATGGTGGTACTTTTTCCTTTTATGATTTTTGGTGTCGTTAGGGCAACATCAATATATTCTGCGCATTAGTTAAGTCCAAAATCTATTAAAATCGACCACCTCCTTAATAATTCACGCATCAAACTGATAAGGTATTTTTCTTTCAATAAAGAAAAGAGGCATTTCAAGATGGCCCAGTTGATGCAATTATTACGCAAACTTACAATAAATTATTAACAAAATAACAAGCGCTCGTATCATATAGAAAATTTTGCATAATTTGAACACTTGTCCTGAATTATAATTAAATCCTTAAAGGGATAATAATTTTATAGACGGTTAAAACCAAACATTTTCGAAATTGATACATTTATTTGTAAAATAAAAACTTCAATGTGATTTTGCACAGCTGCCAAAATACCGAGTTCGTGATCAACTCTTGATATCAAAGAAAATATTGTTTTAAATTCATTATTACTGTTAACGTTATGCTTTCGGTTCGAAGTTGTGCAAAAAGAAATATTTTTTTAATACTATAAAAACGTTGATCTCAGAAATGTAAACTGACCTCCAAGCTAATTAATATTAAATGCTACCCGCATCAAATACTAAACTATTTGCCCAACGCAATTAAACCATTCTATCATAAACTTAAAGTTTCATATCAAACTGTATGTTTTACTGAGTGAACAGTGACTCTCGTTGTTTGAATGATTTATTCACACCACAGTATAAATCTGCGAATGCAGTAATATTTCAGTATATGTAGTAATTTCATATAAAATACATAGGAAAATTTGGTATTAAATTGTTTTAGCGCAGGCGATATGCAGTGAAACTGGTGAATCGAAAATTCGAGGCAAAGCTTAAATACAACACATTTTCGTGGCACAGATTGTTGTGAGATAATAATTCCTCAGTAAAAAACAAGAATTACAAGTTGTATTTGTTTTAACTATTTCATAGGTTATTACACATTTATTTATTTGTTTATTCGTATGGTACATTATACAAATATTGTATTGTGATGTAAGTGCTATGTATGGTGCCCCAGAAGATCAGTATAAACCTGTATAGTGTGGTGACGAAACCGTGTGCAATAGTGGATTGGTTCGTCTTGGCAAAGCATTTGCTTCAAGATTTAGGAAAACCACTAAAACATACTTACCCATCCTAGTATTCACATGTAATAATATTAATTAAGTGTGTAAACATTATAGAAAGTAAATAAGAACATAAAATAAAATTAATAATAATTAATAATTAAAGGTTATTACACTGACTATTGCATACGTATGTCAAATCACTTGTGACAACCAATGACTTTATTTTATTTTGTAATTTTAAACTAATAACTAAAACTTCATATTATCAATCACATTAAACAAACACAAAATATTATTTATTCAAATTGAAAACACAGTTATTATAGTACTCAAACTATTCGATTTTTGAATTCTAAAGTTGTTTTTTTACTTTTGCAATAGTCACGCAAAATGTATTTCGTACATCCTGACTTATCGAATTATACGTTGTTCCAGATCTATTTCTTTTCAGTAGAGGGATATTTTGTGGTCTTGAACCCGCCTCCAAAGTTACCGCCATCTTGTAATCCGCCATTTTGTAGACCAGAACCCCGCCCCGAAATTGCCGCCATCTTGTGGTCAAGTTCTCCCACTACAAAGTATCCTAGTTCCCCACCACAAAGTATCCGTCGTGGTCTAAGTATCCGATGTGGCCCAGGATCGGTACTGTATTACTTTTTTTTGGAACACCTTGTATGTTGGTATTATGACGTACAAACAAGGAAAAGTATATACACATGCAATGGGTTAAAGAAAGAAAGATATATTGCAAGTGCTGACGTCAGAGGTGAGGAAGTGAGGTCCCAGAACCGGCTATCTCCCTCTACTCTTTTCAAAATCTTATTCACTGGCCAAACCCAATAATTCCGATTATCCACAAACCACAAGCAAATAGTCACGAAGAAATTTAAAACTGACAGAATATCAAGATTCTTTTAGTTACTAATCAGTAAATATTTTACTTTTTTACAAACCAATTATCCGAATTGCCAAACTTGACGGCTCTCAAAAAAACACTATACCAAAACCGATCAAATTAATAAAAAAACCAAAAAAATGTATTAAGATCGTACTATCCACTAAACTATATAGTACAGTAAAAATAGATATATTTTTGACAAAAATAATAGTAGGATACCGTTTTATACCAAAAGTCAATTGTCATTATATTCTTAATTAACATTTAAATGCAAAGGAACGTGTTTTTTCAACTTTTTTTCCTGAGTGAAACGTAATAAACCAATGTTACTGGTATACAAAAAAAAGTTGTAGAGGATAAAAATACGAAAAAAATGAGCACCAATTCGACTCGATCAGGCAATAACTTTCCGAGAAAAATCGGAATAAGTGAAATATTTAAGTTCTTCTTTTAAAACTCGTAGATCCGTCATTTTTTGAGATGTAGCATAAACCTTTCAGGAAATAGGAGGTAATGATACGTACTTACTGTGTACAAAACCCTGCAACTGTCGGGCATTTAGTTTATGCAAAATTATGATTTAAATTTTTTAAAGCAAGTTATTTAACTGACGCTGAATGCTCGTGTGGTCGTCCGATTGTCAGAAAAAAAAATTGTGAAGTTCAAATAGAAAGGAACAAAACGTATATCTCATTTTTTGATAAAATGATATTTAACACGCAAAAAATGCATGCAAAACATGCCGACACCCATGATCATAAGGTCAATCATTTACAATTATTACAATTATAATTAGAATTTATAATAAAAATTTTATCTAATCTCTATTTTCTTGTTACAATCATGTACTACTTGTCTATTACTACCTGGTTTACGTCTGTTTCAACCAGCAATACACATATTTTTGAGACATATCTCGTGGAGTAAACGTCTTGTTTTTATCGTAACTACTTTTAATACTCCTTCACTACCTGGATGAACGTCGATAATTATTCCTCTTTCCATAGTAATAGTGGTATGTTGACCAATTTTCCATGAGTTATAAGTTGATTACAATTGAGCTTCCATTTGATCTACTTTTGTAGGGTTGTTATGTATTCTTTCCCTCCATCTTTTCCAAAACGTCCATCGTGATAAGGTGTTTAATTTTAGTTCTGGTAAATCAGGTTGTACTGGTGCATTAAGTGGTTCTTCGACCAGGTGTTAAGGTTTCTAGATCGTTTAAATCATTTGATAATGGGATAATTGGATGGAAATTAATGCAAGAATCATTTTGTGTTATCAAGGTCAATGATTTCTCGTAACGTAAACATAGTTTACCCATTACCGTTTTTAAATTATGTTTAGTAATTTCACATGTGCTTCCCAGATACCTCCAACATTAGGAGCATGGGGGGAATAAAATGCTAATTTACATCTTTATTCACAATTACTATGTTATAATGTCGTAATTCGACTGTTTCGCAACCTTTAATGTGGTCTATAAAACTTTAGTGTTTTATAAATCATCATAATACCCGCCATAAAACACTACAATAAATTTATTTATAGTATAATGTTCTTCAAAGGAATGGAACTCTACACTGCCGCGTCTACCTGTAACAAAAGAGAAAACACCAAAAAACTGCTGGCGCTCTCGTGTTTAAACATTCTTGCGTGAATAAGACTCTCTAAAACACTTATACAATTAATAATTATTAATATTTAATTTGGTTGTGATTTCTGATAGAAAGGGTTGACTTGTTAAAAATTGATAAATTACTTTTTATTTCCCTTGCGCTCCATAAAAGGTTTTTCCATTGTACGAATTAATATCTGATATCTTTGGGCCATAAATCTGTATAAACAGTTTAGAAATGTAGGAGTTCTTAAGTCCCCTACCCCACGTAGGTTCTGTTCTAACTGATGGTAAATTTCCCATGGTGGGTGTATCCGCCTTTGGACGATTTTTAAAACATGTAACAATCTATGTAAAACGCTTTTGACTACTTTAAGACCGGAAATTACCCAATATTATTACCAAATCCAAGATAAGGTTATTTGATGCCCTGCATGTAAATTATTAATATGAATTTGTTCAATTATTAATTTAGTTATGTGATGCCCTTAGGAACTATTAAAGGATATTTTTGTCGTATTTGTTTGATTGATAATCTCCCCCAACCCTTATTAGATTGAAATGATTTAAAGCTACTAAATTATATTGTTTTAAATCTTTTGTATTTATTGCATCAATACGGGTTTTTTTTCAATTTCTTGTGTTTGTATGATTCTTGTAATTGATTTTATATGTGGCGTTTAATTCTTGTGTTGTTATAGAACCTACTTGTTTTTGCTCATTTTTACGACAATTATTAGCGAATCTACGTATATATGACATTACTCTAACTAGTTTTGTGAATGATGAAAATTTGTTAGATTATTATGGATTACGTTATCTAAAGTGACAGTATTTACATTATAATCATATAACCGCCAAATGAAACTGAACGGACTTTGTCTCTCAAAGTTTGTCGATAGGTAATAAACCACTTTGTATACTATGAGAGAGGGAGAATGCTTCTCGTACTTAACGGGGATGCCGTAACACTGTATAGAACAAACCATTTTTTACGTATTTTCAAACCTTTATAGTCCTTCGACAAGTTTTTAGTAGACATCGGCAGCTATTTAATTAGAGGTCCTGGAAGGAATCTGACAAACTTTCTTGGCAAATTAAACAAAAAAATGTTCTACTGTTGATTAAAAAATTTGAAAGGATATACAACGAATAATAAATAAAGTATACTGTCGATTTAACACGGTAGTTGTTGTAGTTGCCATCGCGTCGTAGTTAAATGTGAGTGTTTCGAACTTTATTGTAATTTCTGTGATCATGACTATGTATATACGTCAGTTGAACAAATAATTAAAGAGCAGATTTAAATCTACGTATCGACGCCATTTATTCGTATGCGTTGCGTACCTTCCCAAATCTTTCAAACAACGATTCTACACACTGGGCAGGTTGAATAATTGTTCAAAAAATATTAAAAATTTGCATACGTCTGTTGATTTTTCGCCATGACTCTGGAATTTACAAATGATATAAAGATAATCACATCATTTAGGTGGCTTTTTATTTCTCCCAATTATATACTAAGTGACATAGAAAGAAGAACACCCAGTAATAATGAATTTATTTGAACAATTTTTGGTATACTAGTGTATACGGATTAGATTAGTAAACGATCACAATTTGATAAAAATTAAACTGTTAACTTCTTCAAAAAACTTAATAATGTGTTGCTCCACCACGATGTCTTGTGCACTCATTAACACGTCTGGGCATACTTCTAATGAGGTGATCGATTTCTTCTTGAGGTATCTCATCCCATGCTATCTGTAACTGATGCTGCAAAGCCGCTAGCGTTTGTGCAGGGTGAGGTAAATTGAGTAATCTTCTTCCCATAATATCCCAGACGTGCTCGATGGGCGAAAGATCGGGAGATCTTGGTGGCCAAGGCAACAAAGCAATTTGATTGGCCTCAAAATGAGCCAAAGAAACCCTAGCAACATGAGGTCGTGCGTTGGCTTGTTGGAATGTGCTGTTGGGGATGGTCTGAACATAAGGTACAATATGGGGGTCTACGACCTCCTGGATGTAACGCGCAGCGGTCATGTTACCTCTAATGAAGACCAAAGGTGACCTACTTCCAATAGCAATAGCTCCCCATACCATAACTCCAACTGTGTGGTGCACATGCCTATTCACAGAAAATTGGGGATCTTGTCTTTCACCGCGGCGCGTCTTCTCACCCTTGCACGACCGTCATGCATACCCAAACAGAATCTGGATTCATCACTAAAGACAATTGAATTCCATTCTTGGTCCCAATTTGCCCGTTCTCTAACACGCTAGACGATACGTCGATGCTGGGTCAGTGGTAGCAAAGGACGGTATGAAAAGAGCCAAAGGTTTTATCCGTCTATAAACGGTTCGCCAATCTTCGCGTTCTTCAAACACGGTCCCAATCGCCCGTGTAGAGAAGCGGTCCCGTAAAGCCAATAGTCTAAGGCGATCTTCGCGTTCTGTGGTTCTTCGACGACGTCCGGTACCTCTCGCTCTTCGTGTACGGCCCTCTTGGTTCCATGCCCGAACACAGACTGCCACAGTGTTTAAACTCCGTTGCGTTCTAGCGGATCTATATCTCTCATAGACAAACCAGCCTCACGCAATCCCACAATTCTACCCCTATCAAACTCGCTTAATTGCCGAAAATTATGGCGTCTTCGCACTGGAGGCATTGTGATTCAATTAAAGAAACTCTTTGAAATGCAATTTAAATCGCTTAAATGACAACTGTACTTACAAATGCTTAATTCATTGTTTTAGAGCTACTTAATCGTAAGTGTTTTTGAATGAGGTTAACAAAACAACCGCTAGGGCAATATGGCTGAAAAACTGATCGTATCTTAATATAAACAAATATATTCCCAAAAAAATTTACAAAATCTTCATTATTACTGGGTGTTCTTCTTTCTATGTCACTTAGTATATAATGAAAATGTGATTTTTATTTCGCAACTCGGTAACTTTTTAGACTGGGACCTACGTGTGTAGATATACATATAGAAACATGTCCTAAAGTTTCACAGATTCCTCTAGCGACACCCTGTATTGTGGGTCATATGGTTTTTTGATTTATTCGTAGAACCAAATAGGTTTTAAAATAATGTAGAATTGAAATAAATGCTTAACTAAACTATTTTTGTTTATAACACGCAACGGTCGATCTTCCCTGACCATCCACAATGAAATGTAGTGTATACATACAGTATTTATACGAACGAACGGATAAATTGTATTTCTCCAGACTTTGCAACAAACAAAACAAGTTCAATTTAACAACAAGTGATTTACAAAAAGAAGGCCCAAATTAAACCTCCAATACGCTTTTCTCAATGCTAAAGTATCTGTATCCAAGGGCCTCATCTAAACAAGATACCGTCTCAATAAACACTCCATAATTAATCAGATAAATCAAAATAAAACAGTGGTAAATCCACAACTCTACGACAGAATAACGCGAGTACTTAAAGCACAAACAATTTTAATAAAATTGAAAACGTGCTTAATTGTCTCTTTGTGTTTCATAAAAAAAGCGAATAGAATATAAAGTAGCGCTCTTTAAAAATCCATTAACAACCTACGGAAGGGGTACATTAATTTTAAGAATCTGGATGGAGACGACGCTAATTTGAATTTATAATCATTTTTTTTAACAAACCTACGTAGGCAATCAAATCTCAATCATGTCAAATGTGGCACAAAACGAGATTACATCAATATTTAACGACAAGAGTAATTTAATCAATTCCATTTCACACTTGGCTTCTGCGCTTCTTTACAATCCGTCTCCATGAAATATTGAAGCAGAAAAATCGGCACTTGCCCAAATCCGTTTAAATAAATTATCAGATTGTGTACAAACAGAATAATTTCAAATTGACGGATCAGAAAAAATCATCCATATCTCATCCTTCAAGTACCTAATATGTTTTTAAGCGCCTACATCTGCTCTTAATACCCTGAGTTCGATTTCATCTATGAATTCGAATCTTTTTTTGTAACAGATTGTTCTTAACGCTTTATGCGTTTCAAGAAAATTTTATTTAAAAAGGTAATTATTAAAATGTAAAAACGTCGGAAAGGGTTTTATTTAATTGGATTTGACGGATAATAGCGCAGTTAAATCTACCCAATTTGAAGAATTGTCACTAACCTTTTCCCAATGATGAACTGGAACTAGACATGCCTGTGCTTTGTCCATGTACACGATCAGCTGTAAAGTGGAAATTAAATAGTTAGGTACAAGTAGTAATATTGTCCGTAATTGCACAAAGTTAATTATCAAAGAGCAATTGTTACCAAATGAACGGTACCCCAAAAAAACTACTTAATTAGAATGTCTATGGACAAGATAACTGAAGATTATAAAGAAGGTCGTTTGGGGTATCTTAAGGGTTAGGAATGGGAAACTTTATTATTAATCTTTAGTTAACGGTGAAAGAACAAAGTTAATTATACTTTTCTCAATAATATTCATTTAGTCACGTCAAATAAGGGTAAGCGATTGTTTATAAATGCAAGGTTGTACATAAATTATGAAATATTGGATACATGTATTTTATATCTGCAGGAGCCTAACGTTTTGTTGGTTACTTCCTAATTTGTTTTTTTTTTGTATGAATTTTAAGTCAGGGATTAATTTCAGAAAGGGTATTGTAGAACTATAAATCTGAACTGTATGTTATTGCTTTTTACTCTACATCGACCACTTCTTTAACGAAACTTGTGTGACGATTTCAAAACTGAGAATTTTAACACACCGTCTCACCCTAAGAGAATCTAACATGGTCTATTGTACTCCAAGGACCCTGAAAAATTATGACAAATACGAAACCAAATGTAAACGTAGTCACAAGTTGCCGCGATTATCAGAAATAAATTTCAGAAAAACAAGCTACGTATTAATATACATTACCGGAAAATATTAAAGGGGGCCACAAAATTTTCTAAATTTTTATGATCTTGGATGGAGCAAAAATAATTGAAACACAAGTAAGACTGCAACCAAAAGAAAGTTCAAAATTTCTTCACAAAAACGTAAATATTCATTTCCTTTAAGTTTCGACAAAATATAAAAACAATTTTTTCTCAAAAAAACAGTATAAGTCCTCGAGGAACTATTACTAAACTTTTCAAAAACACCTGATTACTCGCAAACTGTGAAACTTATGTCGCTTCTTGACCTAATCTTCCTGCAGCTGTAAACATTGTACACAACAACGACGACATGTTTCCATGGTCGCTACAAACATTTCTTTAGGAATCTGCTTTAATCACTGGAAAACCGGTGACGCAATTGCAGTACGGCTAGCAAATCTGCGATCACGAAGATCATTGAAGAAAGCCAAAAGTCAGGAGCTAGGCGCATGATATATCACTTCAAAGTTGTGACAAAAAAACTGCAGTGTAGCGTTCGCCACCCACCTGAAGACACCTTTCGCATATTTTTGCATTGTGTGCACAGATCCTACGGGAATGCCAACAGTCTTTTACCGATCCTTTAAAACAATTTTCGCACTCGCTCGGTCATACGTCCGTCAGACCGGCTAGTGTGAGAGCGAGATTGTCTTGTACTGTTGTCATACGACGTTCCGTCTTCTTTGAATTGTCGCACACTTAAACGCACATTGGACACATCCACGTCACCACCATCACATGTTTCAATCAACTCGTGATCAATTTCATACGGGTTTATACCACCAAAGGAAAAATAACGATTGATTACAAGCTGTTCTAATACTGAGTATGGAACCATTTTAAGAATCAAGAACACTCCAAACTTTCTTCGTTTGTGCTAAAATAATCCTGAAAAAAAACCGGAAACATTATAACTTGAATGCATCTCGTATATCTACAGACGATAAAAGTTGGAAGAGAAAATGGCTAAATGAGAATTGAAGAGAAAAGCTTTATAAACTTCGCGGATGACTTCATGATAATAACCCAGGACGAAGAAGATCTAAGTCATATAAAAAAACTAAACAACCAAAGAAGAAACCATAGAAAAACTAGAAATCAAAGAAAACGCGAATATAAAGAGAAGAGATACATTTAAGTACCTAGAAAGCTTACCAACTAAAAACATAAGCAGTCAACCATTACAAACCCAGCGCTATTAAATACATAACAAATTTGTACAATTGCAAACAAACAACAGTACCACCGTATACGCATTTCGTCAATTTGAACCTCCTCAGGAATAAAAAAATTCGATAGTAAAGTTACAATTGATTTTATCGGCTATCTGAATCGGGGTACCATTAATATATTAAACGTTGTCGATATCTCGACAGTTCCCAAACGATTAAAAATTATGAACACAAAAAATGAACGAATTGGTTAAGACAGTTTTAAAAATTTGTATACATTTCAGTTAGTTACAACCCAATTCAAATGGTTCCAAATACATCCAAATTTTGTCTACTTCACAAAAAATGTGTTTAAAAAATTAAATATTTTTTTCAATTGAATATGTGGCCAAATTCGTATTAAACAAAAACTTAGAAAATTAAAAAAAATAAACAATTTTTGTATTAAGAGAATGCAGTTAAATCTTTCGAGAAATACGTACTTAATGTGTACAAAACCCTGAAATTGGCGGGCAATTAGTTTATGCATAATTGCAGTTTAAATTTTTTAATGCAATATTTTCAATCGAGTTGTATTCTAATGTAAATAAACAAGTCGAAATAAGCTTTTTATTGTGAAAATTGAAGTAAAGCTCTACAATTATTGGTTCATGTCTTCAAAACCATGTTCTGTAACTAATTATTAGATTTTAGAATCTTTCGGGTAATTAAATTTTTAAAAATTTTGTTATCAACTCTTACCTTGTAGCATTCAAAAATAAAACAACAAATAAAATTGTACGTTTATATTTCTTTGCGTTTTCTTTGGCTTGTGTAATCTGACAAGCAAACTCAGCAATATACGCATGAGCCAAGTGAATGGTCAGACGAAAATCTACAAATCGTTCTGACATTCTCAAATAAGTTTTAATTGTAGTAGGAACAGAAAACAAATTGTTTACTAATCGTAAATATCTCTAGTTGAAACGCGTTAATCTTACTGCGCAGTATCATGGATGTAAGAAATCATTTCCGGTGGGTGCAGGTTGGACAAACCTATTATGACCTCGATGTGCATTGTTAAAGTTTGAAATTCATCGTAAGTTAATTGAGCGCAACTAATAATTCTTTTTAAGTGAAATTTGGCACCTTTAACAACCCCCTCCCATGTCCCACCAAAGTGTGGGGAGAGGGATGGAATAAATTTCCAGTGAATTCCTACATTAATGGTGTAAATCAGAAATTTCGTGATTGTTTTATTAATAAAATTATATAATTCTTTTAAAGTATTTTTACCACCGACAAAATTTGTTGCATTGTCAGAATGCAATTCTAAAGGTTTTCCTCGTATCGCCGATAAATGGATTAAGTGCTGCGATTCTACTGTGGCGTTTAGGGTGTATACTCTAGACGCGGGGTCGAACCAGAAAAAGAATTCGGAATTGAGTCGGTTTTTACTAGCGTTTGTTATTTGCACATACTGTAATCGAGCTGCACTATTTACAATTATGAATAAAAGCGGTGTAGGTGAGTAACATAGTAAGTCGCGTACTATGTGCTGCGTGATGGTACCCGACACCGTGGTATCATATGTCGAGCTGAAGATCGCAGGCCGGGTTGAACAGGACCTATGGATTCGAACTCGGGCCAATGCTTTCACTGATGTCGGCGGAACTCTGATTGAGAGTTATTGATTGCTGCTTTTTCACTGTTACTGTAGCTGTAAGATCGTTAAGAAATGCTGTCAGCGTTTCCTTAATTGCAATCGTTTGTTTGATTTCCGCGTTTCCTTCGTAATATGCGGATGTAGAATTCGTGTCGATTGCGATGGAGTTGAGACGACAACCCCATACTACTATTGCCTTTAAGTGGTCTAGCGATCCTAAAAAAACAAACTTCATTTACAAATTCTACTTCTTGAATTAATTTAATAACATAAGTAAGTGCAGTATTCAGCTCGTTTGCCATTAATGCCTCAAACGTTCGTTTTCAGAGAGAACTTATAAAACGAAGGACATAAGCAAACGCTAGATTTAGACTTCGAGAACCTTTCAATCAAAATTAATGATTGATATGTAGCAAGAAAAGTAGTCTTAATTGATTTTAGGTCGGAAATGTCTTTACTAAGTTCAGAAATCTTAGAGTGCCAATTATTGGACGTGTGCAACCATAGGAAACCTTCCCACTAAAGAGAGTAGTTTAGTAATTTGGCTGAGGATAAACCACGAGAAATGATGTCAGCAGGATTGTCCTGTGAATTGACATGTTGCCAATCTTCGATTCGTAACACATCAGTAATTTTTCGAACTCTGTTGGTTACAAAAGTTTAAACATGTGTGTTAGTCTCTGTATCCAACTTAATACGATAGATAAATCTGTCCAGAAAAAAGTTGGATCAATATTTAACCGCAATAGAAGTTTAACGTTTTGAACTAACAACTGCACTAGAAAGTTCCAGTCGGGAAATCCTTTGAAACCTTAAAGGCGCAACTCTCTTAGAAGTGAGTAGGTGAACCAAACATTGTCATTAGCAGCGATACTTCGCAAGCATACGCAACATCATATGCTCTTTCAGAGAAGTCCGAAAAACCATGCAACTTTATTCTTTTAGGTGCATCACACACGCAATGCACCGTAAAATAGTAAGATTGTTTAAATTAAGTAATTGCTGCATAAATGCAGACAACTCAGTAAATAAACTCATAGGAATAGAGTCGTCCCAGGATAATTTCTTTCGCCAAAGATTCTACCAGATTATTTTTAGAAGTACCGTATAGGAACTAATTAATTTTGTAACTGTTTTTAAAATATTTTCTACAGGGTGTGTCTCGACGATAGCATGTTAGACGAATAATGAGAACGAGAAAAACCGATTCAGCTGAAAACTTGTAACTTTATACAAATGGACGTGGTCTACTTACTGAAAATGTTTTCATGGGGGTTACACCGGAAGTGGATACCAACTTGGTTAGTTTAAATACAATGCCCCAATTTTCATTTTATTATTCAGTTTAGGTGTAATTGAAGTTCCGAGGCAAATAAATCTATACAAATCAGAGAAGAACAGCAAGGATTTAGGAAGAACCGATCCACTATCGATGCTATCTACATTTTAAGAAAACTGGTTGAAAAATCATTAGAATACCAAAAACCAGCATATCTCTGTTTTATTGACATGACGAAGGCTTTTGATATAAACCAATTAAAAGATGTAGTTAAAAAATTAAATGATAAAGAAGTTAATGACCAGTGGAAAAACTTCATTACAGAAATAAATCGAGGATGCACAACTAGAGTAAAGGTAGGACACACATTAAGCGATACGGTAAACATAGAAAAAGGAATAAGACAGGGTGATTCCTTGAGCCCATTCCTATTCAACTTGATAATGGATTCTATAAAAGAAAGTTTACCTAAAGACCTGGGCTATAAAATGGGAACTACATCATTCAATATAGTTTGTTACGCAGATGACGCGGTATTAATAGCTGAATCGGAGGATAACTTACAAAAAGCTCTATTTTACTTCAATGAAACGGCAAAGAAGTTTAACATGACAATAAATGTCGATAAAACAAAGTGTATGACTATCGCAAAACAACCTATCAGATGTAAACTGGAAAACGATGGGAAGATAATACAACAGGTAATAAATATCACCTATCTGGGAAGTGCAATTACAAGTGACGAGAGCTTAAACACGAAGTAAAAGCTCAAACAATAAAAGCTATACTAAGTGACATAGAAAGAAGAACACCCAGTAATAATGAATATTTTGTAAATTTTTTTGGGAATATATTTGTTTATATTAAGATAAAAACGATCAGTTTTTCAGCCATATTGCCCTAGCGGTTGTTTTGTTAACCTCATTCAAAAACACTTACGATTAAGTAGCCCTAAAACAATGAATTAAGCATTTGTAAGTACAGTTGTCATTTAAGCGATTTAAATTGCATTTCAAAGAGCTTCTTTAATTCAATCACAATGCCTCCAGTGCGAAGACGCCATAATTTTCGGCAATTAAGCGAGTTTGATAGGGGTAGAATTGTGGGATTGCGTGAGGCTGGTTTGTCTATGAGAGATATAGCCGCTAGAACGCAACGGAGTTTAAACACTGTGGCAGTCTGTGTTCGGGCATGGAACCAAGAGGGCCGTACACGAAGAGCGAGAGGTACAGGACGTCGTCGAAGAACCACAGAACGCGAAGATCGCCGTCTTAGACTATTGGCTTTACGGGACCGCTTCTCTTCTACACGGGCGATTGCGGACCAGTGGTTTGAAGAACATGGAAGACCGATTGGGATGCGAACCGTTTATAGACGGATAAGAACCTTTGGGCTCTTTTCATACCGTCCCCTTTTGTGCTACCACTGACTCCAGAGCATCGACGTTATCGTCTAGCGTGGTGTAGAGAACAGGCAAATTGGGACCAAGAATGGAATTCAATTGTCTTTAGTGATGAATCCAGATTCTGTTTGGGTATGCATGACGGTCGTGCAAGGGTGAGAAGACGGCGCGGTGAAAGACAAGATCCCCAATTTTCTGTGAATAGGCATGTGCACCACACAGTTGGAGTTATGGTATGGGGAGCTATTGCTATTGGAAGTAGGTCACCTTTGGTCTTCATTAGAGGTAACATGACCGCTGCGCGCTACATCCAGGAGGTCGTAGACCCCATATTGTACCTTATGTTCAGACCATCCCCAACAGCACATTCCAACAAGACAACGCACGACCTCATGTTGCTAGGGTTTCTTTGGCTCATTTTGAGGCCAATCAAATTGCTTTGTTGCCTTGGCCACCAAAATCTCCCAATCTTTCGCCCATCGAGCACGTCTGGGATATTATGGGAAGAAGATTACTCAATTTACCTCACCCTGCACAAACTCTAGCGGCTTTGCAGCATCAGTTACAGATAGCATGGGATGAGATACCTCAAGAAGAAATCGATCACCTCATTAGAAGTATGCCCAGACGTGTTAATGAGTGCACAAGACATCGTGGTGGAGCAACACATTATTAAGTTTTTTGAAGAAGTTAACAGTTTAATTTTTATCAAATTGTGATCGTTTACTAATCTAATTCGTATACACTAGTATACCAAAAATTGTTCAAATAAATTCATTATTACTGGGTGTTCTTCTTTCTATGTCACTTAGTATACAAGAGCAATAGGATTCCTAAGGGATATAGTCTTTCGCAACAAGTACATGTACACTGAAAGCAAGGTAAGGATATACAAGACGATAGCAAGACCAATTATGACATATAGTGCAGAAACCAGGGCTGATACAGAAAGATCTATACAACTCATGAGAACTACAGAAATAAAAACCTTAAGAACAATATAGGGAAAACTTTAAGAGACAGATGTAGAAATGAAGACATACAATAGAGGTGTAATATACAAGATATAAAAAAGATATGTAAGAGACAGTAGAAAATATTGGAATAAGCACATAGAACGAATGGCGGAAGACTAGTAAAAAGAGCAAAATATAATAAACCTCAAAAAAGCACAAGGAAGGCCATTAAAACGGTGGAAAGAATGTTGGACATCGGAAGAAGCAGAAGCATAAGAAGAAAATAGAGGCAATTGCCTACCTCGAAAAAGAAAGATAAAGAAGAAGAGAAGTTTAGGTGTAGGAATATGATATATCAGCAGATGGGTAATTAAATAATGCATCGAATGAGAATATAGAAAAAATAATTGCAATTTAAAAAAAAATGAGTCTTTGACAATTTTAATTTTCTAATAAGACACCGCCATGAAAATATTTTCAGTAAGTAGACCATATCCATTTGTATAGAGTTACAAGTGTTCAGCTGAATCGATTTTATCGTTTTCATTATTCGTCTAACATGCTATCGTTGAGACACACCCTGTATAGATATTTTATATAGTACGGAATCTAATGCACCAGACCAGGATATACCAACAGTCTTACAGTTTTCATTATTTCCAATTTTCAATTCTGTAATAAGATTATCATATAAAGGTATACTGTCTAAAAATTGATGATGATTTGAAACCCATTTTCTTAAATGAAAACAACCTTGATCAAGAATTTTGATTATTTGAGATCACAGTTTTATAGTTTCTTCGGCATCATCAACATCAGTGGGTAGATCATCGACATAGAAATCGTTGTCAATAATTAACGAAACCGTATGGTACATTGCAGGGTTCTTAATTGCAAGTTGCTCCAGGCAACGAGTGGCTAAAAAACTTGAATTGAATTGAATTGTGTCCAACTTGTTTCTAACAAAATTATATTGTGAACCGCTGTCAAGTAGTATGCACCAATCATGCACTTTGTTAAGCTTATCAAAAACTTCAACTATTGCCGTTGAGAGAAACGTTTGTGAATTTACACAACTTGTTATGACAACCTGTTGACCGGGACTAACTTCATTAGAAGAATCAATATTAGAGTCTTGGAAAACCACCGCGAATCTCTTTGAATTAAATTTTATCGAGGAATTCTGCACGTTTTTCTATAAAATTCGTTTCTTCTCATTTGGAAGCAATTTCATCATCTACATTATTACTGAGAATGTGTATTATGAGAATATCCCATTTATTTTTTTAGTGTTGAACGTCTTACGTAAACATATTTAATTCAAGAAGGATGTAATTTCAATACAATAACATTCTGAGGTATGCAATTAAATCTCCAAATTAATACAAATTTTGGTAATGATATGGTCGGTAACTTGACACTAGAAATTTAAATATTAGTATTCTGAATGTTTTTTGTATCCGTAATATCGTATTTTAAAATATTTGATCTTGCCAGAAATCTCGTAAAAGTTATTGTCAAATTCCCAGGTTCCCAGGTTACTGATTGTGTTCTGCAATTTTTGTTTGAATGGTAGCAAATTCATCAAACATGGTATCTAAAATAGTAACACGAGTTTCTAATTCAAATCGACAATCACGTTTAATTTGTTACGGTCCAAAATATTCGTTACGCAGCAGTTATTTCTTTTAGTTCTCCTAAGGACCTTCCCCATCTCACCGACTAAGCCGGACACTGTTGTGTTAACGCTTATAAATACGAGATCTTCCAAGCATTCAATGCGCCACTTCGAGCCCAATATTACTGTGTTCTTTCTTTACTAGGTTGCATCGCTAGAGCCGTCACTTTATTTTATCTATTATTATTTGTGAACTGCACCCGTTACAAATTCAATGATCGCGATCGCTTCTGACATTTTCAATATAATCGGAAATATTTGTTAAACGTTCCTGCATTATATCGGGTTGATAAAGCAACAATTTCAATGCTTTGGAAATTTTGGATCTTGGGTCATGCTGATAAGATATACGTATGCATGGGCTATAAGAGCATATGATTAAAGTTAAGACCGAAATTATAGTTTGCTAATTAAATAATAATACGTAGTATTTAATTACCAATATTAAATAAGGAATTATAATTGGTAGTAAGGAGGATAATAATAATAATAGAATAACTTACAAGAAGTCGCGACGTCTTCAATAGATGTATCCTCCCCAAATATTTACCAATTAATCGTATAATTAATGCGGTTCGCAAGGACCAAATGTTGCGGTGGCAATTTGTTCTTGTAGTGGACAGTACATAGTTTTTGTTTAATGTAGGTAGATTAAATAATATGTAAAATCTTTATCAACGTTTTTTTCCAATTCCTGCTCACCTTTTCATCAATAAATTCAGCTGAATCCTAATAGCAACAGCTATACGGACTAATTTTAGCTTCATTGACATGTTTCCAAAAGCACCACCCTGTATATTAAATAAAGTAAACTGTTCTCACAAAGGTAATACATTAAAGTAAAACGTTCACAGTCGTTAAAGTTATCTGTTGGCATTTCTTAGTTTATACTATTTATACGTGTCCATATTACACGAGATGTCGTTAGACACACATTTTACTTAAAACTTTGTGTTCGCTATTTACTATTATCCCCACCAAAACGCAAAAAGGCGCGAATAAAATTTTAAATATATTAGAAATGCAATGAAAATACATAGAAATTGAATGAAAAAACAAGGCTCTCAAAAAATGTGAAAGATATTCTAACAGTTATCAGAATCAAAGCGCTCGTCAAAAACGCACGAGCCGCTATCATGTAAAATTCTAAAAATGGAAAAAATCCAGGTACTTTACGAGAAGATATAAAACATGCCCGCTTCATGTCCTGGAAATACATAAGAATTGCAAAGAATATTTTTGCACCTCAACTTATGATGCATCTAAATTGAAAGGAAGCAAAATACAAACGTTTAATTACATTCAAGAGTGCCGTACACCTGTCATGCGAAAAGCCCATCAATTATTCACCAACAGGACTGGTAATTAATTATGCAGAAAATTTTATATCGTGGTGACAAAATTTGTAGGAGGGAAACAAGTAAACCTTTCTAAAAAAGAATCCTACGCAATTCGTGCCGAGGTTGACTTTCAAATGGATCCAAGATGCCATTATCATAGCATGAAAAAGTTTTAGAAAAAAGTCCAACATTGACTGTAAAATATCGCGTTGAAACAATTTCACGAAAACGTTTGGCTATTAGAAAATCTTTATTCCCAAGAATGCAAAAAAAAAGGAAAAAACTAAATAATTTGGAAGGAAAGGAAGATTATGGTAGTATGTGCCAAAAATTAAAACATTGATAGTGAAGATTTGTCAAGAAAATCAAAAGAAATTTAAATCTAATTTATATGTAACAGAAGAAGAAAGAAATCAAATAAAAAAAAGATACGAGAGAAAAGTGATAACCAGATCTGGTTTGCTAAAAGAAGATTTAGATTAACAGCGTCAACTTTTGGTAAAATAACTAAACACAGAAAAAATAGTAAATGGAGCAAACTGGTTGATCAAATGCTTTATCCGAAACCATTTCAAAATGCTGTCATATAGTATGGGAAAATAAATGAGAAAAACGCAATTGTAGCATATACAAAAAAACTGGCAAAAAAGTTTGTGAATTTGTACATCTAGACTAGAGTATGGATATTTAGCAGCATCTCCAGATGGCCTTACGAATAGTGGAAGAATTATCGAAGTAAAATGCCCAAAAACGGCGGAAAACCTTACCATAAAACAAAGTATGGAAAAAATAATAAATTTTGTTTGGATTAAAATAATGGTAGGCTGAAAAAACGCATAACTATTACTACCAGGTCCAAGGACAGATGCATGTGACTGAGAGGCAGTACTGTGATTTTATTGTATGGACCTCCAAAGAACTACACATAGAAAGAATTTTACCAGATCATGACTATTGGAATGAAACCTTATTACCAACCAAAATTAAGTTTTTGTTTAAAAAATGTGGATTCAAGAAAGTGCAAGTATGCCTATTAGAGAACCATGCATGTAGCCTACAAAAGTGTTAATAGGAAAAGTACCTACGTAAAATATTATCTATGCAATTTAAATGGTCCGATTTATTACTATCATAATTAGAGATAAATGAACGAAGGGTGGTAAAAAAATTTTTATAAACATCTAATTGATAAACTCAATTTCGTCATTAGTACTGGCTATTTGCTCACAATGCAAAACGTCCCAAAAACTAAAATCGAAGTGGTTACTCTAATCCTCAATCAGAAAGATCCGCTTAGAAAGAAGAAACCGTCATTTTTGACTTTAGGATAAAAAATAATAGGACACTTTTTGTTCAGTATTCAATTTTCTATTGATTGAGAATATTGTATACAAGGTGTTTCATTTGAAAAAAATGGAACAATTTGACACATTTGAACAAGATTCACACCGTCTCGACCTACGGTTTTCCGACTACTAAATTTGACTACGTTCTTGACATTACTACTCGACCACTCGCGGGTCTGATATTCTTCCTACTTTCTACTATATGGTAAGGCAAAGTTATAACTAACACAGCCACTTTAACCACTTTGAAAAATCATCAATAGCTCTGTCATTTTTGACTTTAGCTCTGTCATTTTTGGCTTTAGGATAAAAAATAATAAGAAACTTTTTGTTCAGTATTCAATTTTCTATCGATTGAGAATATTGTATACAGGGTGTCCCATTTGAAAAAATGGAACAATTTAACATAACTTGCGAACGCGAATTTTATTCTGTTTTCACCATAGTGCATAATGCTACTAGTTTGCCTATTTAACCGACCCTGTAGCTCTAATAATAACAAAGTTAGTAATAGTGACAACTAAAGTTGGAAAACCCTGGACATCACTGAATTATTATGTACTATTACCACAGAATAATAAATATATTCACTGCGTTCATACAAAAATTCAACTGAGCGATAATTTTGGTCTAAAATTGGGTTCGCGCTGTACCCACGCGCAGCTAGGTGAAGCTAAAGTAAATTCGTCGATTTCCGATTGTGCGGTATATCGCAAAATGCCACTGCTAAGAAATAGTAGGCTTTCTATAATCGCTCCGCTCAAGTCATGAATAATGTTTTGGACGTGGGTACGGCGCACGATTTCCGTAGGATCACTGAGTTCAAACGTTCCGACACCCAGTGAAACTTCTGCGCAACGAAGTATTATTATTCTCTGCTATTACAATCTTCTGTGATAATAGAAACATTTCTATTAAGAAAATATACATAAGCATCCTCAATGGTGGCGAACGGTAGACCAATTGTCAAAAAAAAATGAAAATTCCTGTTTCGGACCTTATTATATACCGTAATCAAAAATATTTGATATTAAGAATGCCTGCTGCACACACGTCAAGAGATTGTTTAATATGCTTATATAGAACAAAGTTGTGGCCAATAATTTTTTAACAAACTAAAATTTAAAAAATACGAAACGTTAGTGCATATTCAAATACCATTTAGGAACATTTAAAATAAGAAAAATAAAAATTTACGATGTTATTTTCTTAAAATCGTGTATATACAATTTTCCGATAGTTTTATCTCTGTCGTACACTTGGCCGTCCGGTTAGCCTTAATTCAGTCTCCAGCGCTTGAAAAAAAATAACATTGATAGAAGCTAATTTAATGCACCTTTTATTTTAGTCAGCACTAATTGAAACCTATTGCCTTCGCTGAATATTTTCATCGTTTTCAATATTTATCAGCATAGTAAGAGAAACACTAGATAGTTTCAACAAAATTTAATGCCGATCACCAATTTCCAATTTAAATTGCGTAATCAAATTGAGCTTGCAGTAGAGCAGAAATGATAAATAAGCATTAAATAAATTATAGTACATGCAATGGTACATCGTCCAAAGATTTGAAAATCCCTTGATGGCAATTTGGTTGAACGCACACGACTTAATTCGTTTAACAATTGACATAATTACACACACCTCTTGGTTGAAACCAGAGCACTATATAGACAATTTCGTTGCAATTAAACGACATATTCTTTACAAGCCAACAACAAAAACGAAAAATAGTAAACTACTAGTTTTATAGCAGGTATAAAAGAAAAAATAAAAAAGCTTGAAGAAAATTAGTGATCAGGTGCAACATAAAATCAAAGCATTTCTACATACGTAAGAATTTAAAGAACAAGTAGATTAAATGGAAAGATTTTCAAAAGACCCTTTAATGGATAATAATGTTAAAAAAAAGTGATCGATAAATTAAGATGCCTATTTTTTCTTTCCATTTTATAGAAATAATAATAAAATTTTCACTTCATCAATTTAATGGTTACAAACTTTCATGTATTCACATGTTGATATTATCTTTTGTATTCCTTTACCTTCTACGGGCGACACACATATTGTCAACTGATTTCAAGGACCATTAAGCACATTTATGAAAAGGAGAGAATTGGAAAAAACCGAAAAATAGCAGCAAGATATGTAATAACACATGAGAACGAGTTAAATATAAATATAAATCGCAACAAAATTCATTCGCAACACAAACAAATAAAAATGGTAATATATTTATGATGCGATCATCAAAAATTGTTATACCTTATGGTAATGTGCCATAGATGTAAACAAAAAAAATCACGTGTATGCAATATGATATAGATAAAATTCAAGATTATATGCACAATCATTTAAGAACAATTTGAAAAATGCACCTTCATGATCTCGTCTTTAAGTGGTCTAACTCCGCTATAATTTTTCGACATACGGTTATGCATCCATATAAAGTTAGCCATAAATCCAGTCATAAAATGAATTTTCTGTAACGCTATGTAAATATTATCTATATTAAATTAAATGTTTATAACTACTAAAACAACAATTAATCAACACAAATGAATCTTATTTTAACATTTGTTTATAATAAAATTGTTTACTTTTACCCCTTTCGAACTTTAAGAGCTTTTTTTATAGCGTTAGCGTTGATTAAATTATTATGCAAATTTAGTAATAAATAGTTTTTATAATTATAAACAACATATCAAAGAACCAACAGAAAAACACCAAAAACTGCACCAAAAACTTTACTGGACACGTGTTTCAACAGCTAAGCTGTTATCATCAGCGATACCGATACTAAAAATAAAAACAACGGAAGCTTATATATACTATCTGCTTATCACGCATCGTTAAATTTAATTGATTCTTAGATAAGCTTAAATAATTCCGAAAATCCTAATGGACCGTTATCATCATAATTCATAAGCAAATTTCTGTTTTTAAAAATTTCTAAACTTTCATAAGAATCAAGTTCGTTTTTATTATCTACCCTCTTAATTAATTCAATGTCGCCTACTCTATGGCCATTTTCAAACATATGCATGGCAACACTGGACCTATCTGTGCGATGATATTTGACATGAGCTACGTGCTCTTTAAAACGAGTTTTAATAGGTCTCTTGGTTTGCCCTATATATACTTGGTTACAGTCTTTACAATTAATTTTATATATTCCCGATTTATCACACATTTCTATTGGGTCTTTCGGATTGCCTAAAAGATTTTGCAAGTTGTTACTACTAGAGGTTACTGTTTTATAATCAAATTTTGAAAATATTTTTGAAGACCTTTTGTGTATGTGGGATAATTTGGTAATTTGACATATTTTTATCTATTTTGCTATTCCTAGTTCCTAACGTTGTAATGTTTCTAATGTTTAACTTATGTTTATGTTTCTAATTATGTTTGTGACAATTGATTTTTGAAAACCATTGTATGATGCAATCTGCTTAATATTTCGCAGTTCTTTATCAAAGTTTTGTTTTGACAATGGGAAATGTAATAATCGGTGAATCAAAAGTTGAAAAGATGCAACAGACTTGATCCCCAAAAATCTAACATAGTGGTAAACAAATCCTCGGAGATTTTTAACAATGACGAATTAACTTTGTTGAATAAAGGCTTGAAATATAACCTCAAATTTAACAAAGCGCCCATAGATAAGATTATTGTAGGAATTGAAAGTTCGACAAACTTTCAGATAATATTCAGCAGTTACCAAAATTTAAATTTAAAGCCAGAGAAATAAACATTGTTAAAAATCTTAAAGAGAAAAATTGTTGTTATCTCAAAGCAGATAAAGGCAATAAAGTAGTTATTTTAGACAAAGAGGATTATTTTGAGTCAGTTCAGGTGATGCTTAATGAAGGCTCCTATTCATTAATATCTAAAAATCCTCTTCCCAAAATGATTGCTGATACCCGTAGAGTCTTATTAGAATGTAGAAATATTATACCAAAACAACTTAGGTTTAGACTAACGGTATCTAACCCGGTTCTTCCTAGAATGTATTGTTTACCTAAGATACATAAACCCGGAAAAGCAATGCGTCCCATTGTTTCAGGTATTAATGCTCCTACTTATCTGATATCTAAATGGTTGTCAAATAAATTCAACAGTTTTAAATATCAACAATCAAATTTCAGTGTTCAAAATTCATACGATTTTATTGAAAAATTAAAAACATTGAGCTGACTGAGAACGAAGTTTTAGTTTCATTCGATGTCTGTTCATTGTTTCCAAGCGTTCCGATAGATATCACTTTAGATTATTTGAAAGATATGTTACACCAAAACCATTTAGACAATTCAGAAGTAGATAATTTTATTAAATTAGCAAGATTATGTATGAGTCAAACCTACTTTCAAATTAACAATAATATTTATCAACAAAATTATGGTACAACAATGGGTAACAGCTTATCTCCGTTTATGGCTAACCTGTTCATGGGTAAATTTGAAACTGATATAAAAAATAAATTAGATTATTTTCCTAGAATTTGGTGTAGATATGTAGATGATGTTTTTGCAGTCATCGACACTAAAGTTTACAGCCCTCAGCAATTTGTAGAAATTTTAAATTCAAAATTTGAGACGATCAAGTTTACCTATGAAACAGAAACAAACCTTAAGTTACCTTTCTTAGACACTTTAGTGACAAGAAATGGCAACAAACTAGATATAGATATTTATCGTAAAGACACTAACACTATGAGGTTTATAACAAATGATTCCAACCATAGTATGCAACATAAACTTGCATCTTTCAACTTTTTGATTCACCGATTATTACATTTCCCATTGTCAAAACAAAACTTTGATAAAGAACTGGGAAATATTAAGCAGATTGCATCATACAATGGTTTTCAAGAATCAATTGTCACAAACATAATTAGAAAACATAAACATAAGTTAAACATTAGAAACATTACAACGTTAGGAACTAGTAATAGCAAAATAGATAAGAAATATGTCAAATTACCAAATTATCCCACATACACAAAAAGGTCTTCAAAAAATATTTTCAAAATTTGATTATAAAACAGTAACCTCTAGTAGTAACAACTTGCAAAATCTTTTAGGCAATCCGAAAGACCCAATAGAAATGTGTGATAAATCGGGAATATATAAAATTAATTGTAAAGACTGTAACCAAGTATATATAGGGCAAACCAAGAGACCTATTAAAACTCGTTTTAAAGAGCACGTAGCTCATGTCAAATATCATCGCACAGATAGGTCCAGTGTTGCCATGCATATGCTTGAAAATGGCCATAGAGTAGGCGACATTGAATTAATTAAGAGAGTAGATAATAAAACGAACTTGATTCTTATGAAAGTTTAGAAATTTTTAAAAACAGAAATTTGCTTATGAATTATGATGATAACGGTCCATTAGGATTTTCGGAATTATTTAAGCTTATCTAAGAATCAATTAAGTTTAACGATGCGTGATAAGCAGATAGTATATATAAGCTTCCCGTTGTTTTTATTTTTAGTATCGGTATCGCTGATGATAACAGCTTAGCTGTTGAAACACGTGTCCGAGTAAAGTTTTTGGTGCAGTTTTTGGTGTTTTTCTGTTGGTTAAATAGACGCTGCAGTTGGTGTTCCTTTCCTTTGAACATATCAAAGAATAAAATGCTAACATTTTTCAAAACGAAAATATTTGATTGCAAAGTTATAGCAGCTATGCGCGACATTCTTAGAGTATCTTCGAGGGTGAATTTGAACGTGTTGGCGTCAATCAATTTTTAGGAAAAATCAACAATAAATAGCTTTTATAATTATTAACAACATATCTATAGAACCCAAAAACAACTACCCGTCGTTCCGATCTACCAAAAATTAACACGCAATATTACTTTCTGATTTTTAACTATAACCAAATAAATAACAGTACTTTATAAATTATACGGAACAATATTTTTTGTCATAAGTGACAACTCAATCTCCTCGAATATTAACAAGTTTTTTTTATTGCCTGGTGATTAACAACTAAGGGTATTTATCCAACATCCTCCCACCTGAGTAATATTTTACAAAAGGATTACTCACAGATAACATACGAAATATTTACGAATACCTAGATGGTATTTTACTCGTTCTACCACTACGCGTTGTGATGGGTACTCTGCTGTTATCAGCTCACACTCGCACTAGCACAATTTTTAGTTTTTGTTCGCTGCAGTTGATGGACGCTGTCATCAGGACTTGTAGTTGACATTGTACTTTCGTTTAGCTCTGGCACACTACCAACCGCGAGCTTCTTTATTGAAGACGTCTTGTTTATTTTAAGCACTTCCAATGGACATAGACGTTGCAATGGTCGTAGAAGATGTCCGTGGGACGTTTGAACTTTCGCCAACCGAATCTTCTTGTCTTTACCTATTATAAGTTCTACTACCCTTGCCATTGGCCAGTATAAACGTTTATCGGAATCATTTCCGACTAAAACCAAATCTCCAACGGCAATTTTTCGATCATCTATGCTTTCACAAGATTGTCGCAATTGGCCTAAATATTCTGAGCAGAATTTCCTTCGTAGATCGTCTCTCAATTTCTGCACATAACGTAACTTCCGAGAAAACACAATTTGATCGGCATAATCACAATCAGGAACGCCATGTTCCAAATTTTCAATCAAAAACATAGCCGACTATTGATTGTTGCCTCACAATCACATAAAACCGTATTAAATTCTTCATAATTTAAATTCGAACGTCCCAATACTTTTCGCAATAGATGCTTCATTACACCAATGAGCCTTTCCCAGAAGCCTCCCACCATGGTGCTGAGGAGAATTAAAACGCCAAATTATGCGATATACTGACGTTTGTGCTTGAATTTCAGACCAATTTAAGTTAGCAAGAATATTTGCTGCTCCAGTAAAATTGTCACTAAATATCAAACGTGGTCGCCCTCGACGTGCAATAAATCATCGAAGGGCCTGCAGAAAACAAACTGTTGATAGTGATGTTACCAGCTCTATATGGACAGCTCGGTAAACGATATATTTCAGGTTCATTAAAAACAAGTTTTTCTTGTGGCCAATACTTATCTTCTGCTTGAAGCCATTTGAGACCCTCGCACTATTTAGATTGAAGTAATTGGCTTGGAGAACAACCTCTGGATAGAAGATCTGCTGGATTCATAGTACCAGGGACATGCCGCCAAGAAAGTTTGTTACTAGTTATACGTATTTCGATTACTCTATTCCATACAAAAGTAGACCATTCTTCTATTCGTTGGATCCAGGAGATAACTGTGGTTGAATCACTCCAAAAATAAGATGGAATTTCAGTTTCCAAATTTTCTTTAACAGTATTATACAATCTGGTACCAATTAAAGCAGCCATGAGTTCTAACCTTGGTATGGTTAGTTTTCTTAACGGTGCTACTCTAGATTTTGCTGCCAATAACTGGATGCTTACGTTTTCGTTGGTAGCATTTCTAAGGAAAACAACACAAGCAAACGACATGCACTTGCATCACAGAATGTATGAAGACTTAAGCTGTGTGTTTGTTTTGATCCAATACCCAACCAACGTGGAATTTTTATCATTAATAAACTTGGAAGATCCTTAAGCCATTTACAATACAAATGTTTGATCTCTCCATCAATGCATTGATCCCAAGAAATCTTTTGTTGCCAAAGTCTTTGAAGCAGCAACTTTGGTATTAACGTAGTTGGACATACAAAACCTATGGGATCAAAGATTTTTTGAGCCATAGACAACATTATTCTCTTACTAACTACTAAATCCTCTGTCAAATTAACATCTTTTAGCCAGTCGTCATTGAGCATAAAACTATCGTTCTTGGAATCCCAGCGAAGTCCAAGAATCGACGTAGTTGTTTTGGAGTAATCATTCTCGCTAAACTCCTACCCTCTCAATTCAAATTTGGCCTGTTGCATCACTATTGCGGATTCCCGTATAAACCGATTAAGACTTTCCTTATCTACGAAACTTGTTAAACAGTTATCCACATAAAACCTCTCAACAGTTTCTTCACAGTATCTTGAGAAAATGGAGTATTTTCTATTTGACAACTTTCCAAACATTGAGACAGATGGTACTCAATAGTTGCTCCAAGCAAAAAGGGGCTACTATTTACACCAAAAACGACTTTTCTGTGGCAATATACAATCTTAGAATCATCCGGTTTAGTCCACAAAAATCTTAAGAAATCTCTGTCATCAGGATGTACACTAATTTGCAAGAAAGCTTTTTTAATATCGGCAGTTACACCAAACTGATATTCTCTAAATCTAACTAACATTGCCGGAATTAATTCAATCAGATTTACACCTTTTTCTAAAACATTATTTAATGATGGAGCATTCTTTTCCTTTGCAGAAGCATCAAAAACAGGGCGTACTTTTGTTGTCAAGCTATTTTCTTTGATTACAGGTCTATGAGGTAAATAGTGGCCATAATCCATTAAATTATCATTACTTACTTCCTCTATTATACCCTCAGATACCCAATCTTGAAATATAGCGTCATACGTTTCCATAAGATTATCATGTTTTAATTTTACCAAAACGTTGTCCAGCCGTTTCTTAGCAATCAAGTAGTTTGTTGGTAACGCTGGATGTCCTTCAATCCATGGTAATCTCACTTCATAACGGCCCTCATCATTTATCTGGACAGTCTGCAGGAAAAACTCAGTAGCTGCTGCAGCCATTTCTTCCCTCGAAGCTTTATTTGTTGGATCGGTGATACCTAACACGTCTAAATCCCACAAATTGCTTAAATTACTGTCATTTATTAGCAAAGAAGTTGTAGTTGTAGCAAAACAAGTTGGAAAAGGTATTTGTGGAACCTTTCCTGTCAGAGTCCAACCCAGGTAAGTATTCATAGCAATTAAACCACCTTTTAACTTGTAAATTTCACCTGTATATATTTGTCCAAGAACATCTGCACCTAATAAAAGTTCAATTGTTCCATGATTTTCAACGTCCGATAATTGAACTTTTAAACTTTTCAATTCTTCTATCCAGGGTCCATAGAATACTGCAGATATATCTTGACATATAGTGGGTTGATCTAAAACTTCACACCACATAGAAAAGTCTTTATAAAAAATGTTTATATTAAAACAACTGTGAAATTCACAAACAGTTTGACCCCCAAACAAACAGTGCATAATTTTCTCTTGACGTTGGGGTTTAAAACCTAACTCAGTAGCAGTTGATTTTAATATATATGATCGTTGGGAACCGCTGTCAATTAACGCACGAACTATGTGAAAACCGTTTTCAGTTTGAACTTTCACTCGCAAAGTTTGTAAAAAAACATGATTTGAATTAAAATTAGCTAAGACTTGATTAGTCGATAATTCTCTGTTTTGATTATTCAGCTCTCGATTCAGCTTATCCTGTGTATCTTCTTTACTACTTGATGGTGATGGTTTTACACCAGATAAAGTTGGACACATGAGACATACATGAGGTTTATCACATACCACACACTTTAAGCGATATCTACACTTTTTTGAAAAATGTCCAGCTTTTAAACAACGAAAACATGCTTTTTTTTTAATTAAAATATTCTTTCGATCATCATACGAAAAGTTCCGTGCTTTAAAACAATTTTCACTGTCATGTGTGCCCTCACAAAAATACAGTTGGAGTTACAGTTCACCAAACCTGATGCTGTAGCTATATCAGGTGAATTGTTATTTTGACAAGTCTTATTAGATTTTTTAATTTTTGAGTCTCTAATACCTGAGTTATTTAATGACAATCCAAACCCTTCTTCTACCAAGGAAATGTGTTGCTCATTATCTACTTCATTCTTCAAAAAACACATTAAACTTTGTAGGCGAGATTCTATAGTAGCGCCGTCATAACTATCTAAACTATTAGTAGAAGCACTTCTTGTGAAAGAACTTGCTGTACTGCGTTTCCAAACACGCAATAAATCTTGTGGTATACAAGATTCAATCAGTGGAAACAAAACCGCTGCACTTTTCTCCGTTGTAACACCCAATGTTTCCAATGCCCTTAACTGCGTCTCAATATTATCATAAAGGGATGAAATTTCTACCATATCAGGTGAAACAGAGTTTTTCAAAATTAATTTTAACAAAGATCTAATATAAACCTCGATCTGCAAATCTTCTCTACCAAATCGAGACTGCAGTGATTCTATAATCTTGTCATAATTTTTGCCGATTGCAGGAAAACTCTCCACCAACTGCCTAGCCCTACTGCCTGAAATAGTTGCTTGAACTAAATAATCTATCTTGTCACTATTGTCAATTTCCTGATCGTCATGGATTTTTGAAAATTGTGCCCAGAAAGACAACCAATTTTTTAAATTTCCATCAAACTGTTTAAATTGTACTTGTGGCAGCTTAATTTACGTTTACTTACAACAACTGGTTTATCAATAGGTTTGACATACTTGTCAATTAATTTATTATATCGAAATCTCAACTCAATGAATTTTTTCTTGTAGGCGTCGCAACTTTCTATTTCAGCAATAAGTTCATCTTCAGCCAAGTCTGTTAAACAAGCTTTATAAATCTCACCCAGAGTCCTATCATTCTATCTGGTTCTACCGAGACTGTTTCCATTAGCTTAGATAATTCGTTCGCTGTACGCGTAAATAAAGCCCGCAAAATGCTCCGACGTTTTCGTTGCGCTTCCATTTTTAACCAAGCCCGTACACTTTAAATTAACTAACACAGAAAACACAGTCTTCAAGTATAAAAAATCAAAAAGTTCTTACTGTCCTGTCACGGTCGCCAAAAAATATGGAATCCAAAAACTACCCGTCGTTCCGATCTACCAAAAATTAAACACGCAATATTACTTTCTGATTTATAACTATAACCAAATAAATTATATAGAACAATATTTTTTGTCATAAGTGACAACTCAATCTCCTCGAATATTAACAAGTTTTTTTGTTGCCTGGTGATTAACAACTATAGTTATTTGTCCAACAAGTGAGGAAATCGATCACTCTATTGCCTCCCTTGCTACGCTCGTGAGGCAACTCGAGCTCGAGTGGGAAAAGGCTTTCCTCATGTGTTAGACACAACATTTTTTCCACGACATTCCCCAAAAAAACAACCTAATGAAAGAAGTAATATTGTAAACGTAACCAATAGTCTCGCTACAGTATTCTGTAGTATCGGCGTGGTCTCAATCTGTCACAGCGCAGTCGCGTAATTCTAACCAATAAATGTAGGATAGCAATTTTTAAGAGTCGAAATATTGTTTAACTAACTACTAGGCGCATACAGTTCTAATAACACATTCTTACATTTTTTAAAGAGGCATTTTTGTAACACGGCATTATTTTCCTCGCTACTGAGGAAAAACGAATTTTCCTCACTATTTGTAGAGAAGAAACGTCCGTTTTCTAAGTATGTCGTGGAAAAAGGGTATCCAACAATATCAATGAATAAAAATGCTAATATTGTTTAAAGAAAAAAAAATGGTCTCAAAGTGATGGTTACGCGCTACATTAAGTACATACGTGGTTGACATTTGAATGTATCAATTATTAGGTAAATTCAACAATAAATATTTTTTATAATTATAAACAATATCTCGAAGAATAAAAACGCTTTTTGTAATGAGTTTGAATTTAGTCTAAGGGACGTATTCTGTAACTTGTCGTTATTGAACAACCGTCGTCTGTGAACGACAGGCTTTGACAACCTCAACGCTATTCCGTAACTAAGTTGTTCACAGTCTCGTTCAGAATCGAGGTTTTCGAATTTATCAAGGTGGCGAACTGGAATCGTGTTGTCAGTTGTCAATTATCTGTAATTTGTTGGTGAATTGGAGGTTCGGAAACAAATGCACGACAATAGTACTGTTTAGTAATTTTGTATTTAAACTTAAACCAACTTTAAACTTTATTTGTTTAAAAAATCAAATTCAGGGCAGGATTAATTATCTCTACTTATTGTAAGAAGAAGTCACAATTGGCTGTATTTTTATAGTACGTTGTCCCTCTGGGAGGAGATATCTACTTTAAACATTCCTTAAACGCTTAAACAAACAGGAACCCGAAGGGATTGCTATAATCTCTGGGTTCTTAAGTACATTCTACATTGGTGTCTTCAAGAAAAAGACCAATGCATTATTAAAAACGCAACAGGCAAATTTTGAATTAAATTAAATTTAAACTCTTTATTAAAAATTTCATTAATGTAGCTCATCACTCAGTATCTCGCTCACTTTCAAATATCCAGTTGTGTGGCGCGGGCAAACAACAGCCAAATGATACTTTTTATTTCCAACGACAGCTCCATAGATGTCGTACGCAAATGACGAATTTTGAACGATACTGTCGGTATAGTCGACCGGCCGACCAATTGAAACGCCTCAGGCGCTCAGTTAGGTGTGAAATGCAAATAGTTGTAAGCCGTGTAGGATTAAAAACAACTTCTGAGCTAAACAATGCTGGGAATGACTGTGTCAGGGCCGAAGCATATATACTCAGTATACTATTGGCGCGGAGTAATAAACCTGTCAGAATTATCGAATCTCCCGTATTGCAGTGGCGTAGGTACCTGATACGTTTGGAAAATCATATTTTTAGTAGGTAAATATATTATAATAGTAAAATCTACATTTATATGTTATTTATTTTATTTGTATAGTGTTGGCAACGTGTTTACACAGATTAAACTATTGTTCTCAGACCCTAGATGGGTCGATATGCTGCAAGAGCGGCACAATGATCGTATTTTGGTTAGAATTTATTGGTTTTTTACTTAACCGTAGAAGTACTGCTTTCACAAGAAAATAAAGAATTATTTCAAGCAATTATGATTTATTACTCCGCGCCAATAGTATACAGATTTTAGAATTCAAGTTTATAATTTGCAATATTTTTTTTCGTTTTCTGAACAATATTGTCAATTAAAATTTTTTGATATTATACTTTAAGTGGGAAATAAAAATTTGATAGAAATGTACAATATTTTCAAGTAACATTAAATAAATCTTATTCCAAAATGCAACTTACTTAATAAATTTATTGTTCAAAGAATTTAGTTTATGCTACAATAGTCCAGTCAAAAGAGAAAAGTGAGTGGAACTCGTGTATAATGGCGATTTTTTTTCACGTAAATTAAGTTTAGGCCGTCAGGAATAACATATCAAAAATATCAGTAACATCGACACTGTATGGGAACATTTCGCAATTTGTTAATTATTGGTCAAAATCTTTTGGCTTCTATCTTTTTAAGGTTAGCTCTGATAAAAAAATGTTAAAATGGAAAGTTGTTCGACAAGATCTCAGCTATTTTATCCACCTAGCCAAAAAAATTAAAAAAATGTTTGTAACGTAAAATACGTAAAAAAGCGTAGAAAATCGTACAAAATTTAAATGCGTATAAATTGACTAATGAAAAGTCGTAGAGCGATGATATTGGGTGAAAGTATAGATCTCGTGGGTACAATAAGTGTGCAAAACCCGAACGCACCAAGTGCGATAGTTTCGTTTATAAAGAATTGGATAGTTTTTAATGTCACTGGCTGGGATTTTTTTGTAAAGCACTTGGTGGGTTCCCAATTTTCTTACGCTTTTGTGGTGATAAAAAGTGTAAGTTGTGAAAGTTACAGATTTTTAAACCTACAATCTACTTTAAAGTTGCAAATACTTCGAACAAAATTACAACGCATGTATACAGGGTTTTCAAACTTAAGTCGGCACTATTACTAACTTCGTTATTATTAGAGCTACAAGGTCGGTTAAATAGGCAAACTAATAGCATTTGTTTCTTTCATCACTATGGTGAAAACAGAATAAAAATCTAACTTCGCGTTTGCGAGTTATGTCAAATTGTTCCATTTTTTCAAATGGGACACCCTGTATACAATATTGTTAATCGATAGGAAATTGAATACTGAACAAAAAGTGTCCCATTATTTTTTATCCTAAAGTCAAAAATGACAGAGCTATTGATGATTTTTCAAATTGGTTAAGGTGGCTGTGTTAGTTATAACTTTGCCTTACCATTAAGTAGAAAGTAGAAAAAATATCATACCCGCGGTTGGTCGGGTAGTAATGCCAACAACTTAGTCAAATTTACTAGTCGGAAAACCGTTGTCGAGGCGGTTCGAATCTTGGTAACGGCAGACACTTAAAAAAAATATTTCATGATGGGGATAGATTAACATACAAAATTCACGGTGGTTATATCCAGCAAAAGAGGTAAAGAAGAAAGAGAAAAATCCATGAAGTGAAAGGATAGGGTTTATTTTAATTTCTTCTGTGAACATTTAAAGAAAAATTCAAATTAGATGCTCAAAAATGTCACCCTCTTGGTCCAAGCATTATTTAATCCGCCTGTAAACGTTTATAGTGGGTGTAAACTGTTTACCAGTGAAACATCAATTTGTCACTTTAATCCTGATGACATTTATACAACAAACGATTGTAGTTTATAAAATCACAGCCACTTTAAACTTATTTCAAAAATCTTCAATAGCTCTGTCATTTTTGAGTTTAGGATAAAAAATAATAAGACACTTTTTGTTCAGTATTCAATTTCCTATCGATTGAGAATATTGTATACAAGGTGTCCCTTTGGTAAGGCAAAGTTATAACTAACACAGCCACCTTAACCAATTTGAAAAATCATCAATAGCTCTGTCATTTTTGGCTTTAGGATAAAAAATAATAGGGAACTTTTTGTTCAGTATTCAATTTTCTATCGATTGAGAATATTGTATACAGGGTGTCCCATTAGAAAAAATGGAACAATTTGGCATAACTCGCGAACGCGATTTTTATTCTGTTTTCACCATAGTGATGAGAGAAATAATAACAAAGTTAGCAATAGTACCGACTTAAGTTTGAAAACCCTGTATACTTACAGTTAACAAAAAAATTATACTGTAAAAGGATATTTAAAGTTATTTGACTTTGCTTCGACTCAGACCCAGACTTCTAGCGCTAAATGGTCCATGTGATACTGCACCGAGGTTATGATCGCAACTCCTATAATTGTCCATCGGTGATTGTTTCAGTTAATTGATATGGATGTCATTTATATTGCCATAAGTCGTCTTCACAATTTGATTATTATTTGAACTACTAATACTAATCAGTTGAAGAGACCATTACTTCACAGCAAAAAGTTGTTAGACAATAATTAACACTCTCGATTTCCTTCTTTTTCGAAAATATATCAAGATTGTTCGTCACCCATCACAAAATAGAACGCAATATCAATGGAACAGCGAGATGGTCAAAATTGCATTGCACGATTTATGGTTAATAGAAAAAATGAGGATAAGGATAAAACACGTTTTCCGTTATGTTCCTTCTCACAAATACTTTCACATTCTAACTGAAAGTTTCGCAACATAGCTGGTTGAAAATAGCATCTCACATTGCGCCTTCTTGAATATGGAGTGAAGCATGCATGCGTAGGTACATAAGTTTCATCTAGATACATAACATTATGGAGTAGAAGATAAAGTTTATAATCTTGAGAATCAACCGGTATTATATAATTTGTCGTCCTGATTTTTAATAGTAATAAATTAATAATTAGTGTTATTGGTATCTTAAGATCAGATGTTTTCTTTCCCAAAGTATCCAATAGTTTTTCGTCTTTAATGACCACCGTAGATCGAGAAGAAAGTTTAGGTGTTCAGGATTGCATTTGTACAATCAATGACAATGTATCGCCTATAAGAATGCAATTAAATATAATCAAATAAAATATAATCTAATTACTGTATTACCCGAATTCGTACTTTTAAAGAAGTTTTACAAGAATTATTTTACACAATCCTCCCAGTAACTACTTCCAAATAACACATGGCGTTTGCTTGCTTGAGGGTTACGAGATGTACTTGCGTATATAATAATTAAAAGTAACGTTCTTATAAATTCAATACATGACAATGAATAGTTTAAAAAAAACTGTATTGTAAAATAACTAATAAACAAATTTGGTACGTCGCAAAAACAAAAAGATTATTTCGGCCATATAACTAATTTGCGTGGAGGGATGCGCGAGTTTGATGAACTGACAAAAAAATCTGCGAGTGGAGTTTCTGTATAGTTTATTTTTCTGTGACAGCGGTGACCAAATTTTTTTATTGTTCTATTCATTATCTAGTACTCCTGTTTCTATGAAGATACCAATGTTTCAATTTTTGCCAAAAATAATACGAGATAAAATAAATATAGATATCTAAACCCAACTAATATTGAAATTGCATGAAAAATTTTACCCCGCAACTTCAATCATAATTAACAGCAAAAAAAGTAGTTATTTTCCCTTTCATAATAAATTCAAACTAATGAACAGACATTAATTAAAGCACAAAATGGTTATTTAGTATTAAAAAGCTATAACCGCATCGTAATAAAAATTAAACATTATGGATTTGCGATTGTGTTTCAAAAATACTACAATTTATGAGTATTCATAAATGTCGCTTCCTTTTCCAGATGTTGCTTCGTTCGGTTTCTTTTTAATCCATTGAAAGTTACACCGCCCTTAGATGTACACAGAAATTTTAATTTAGGTCGCTTTTTCCGCCCCGTAAGTAGAAAAAAGAGTGCTTGTAAACACATTTTATTTTTTATCGAGGCTTGTTTATAGCCAACAAAGAAACTTTAATTTGTAAATTGTTCAGCAAAGAAATTTCTTGCCTTTTTTGTTCTCTTTTTTTTTTTTTTTTGTTTTCCTCTTATTATAATTTTTTATTTAAAAATAAACGTCAAAACGTACATCAATTTCGTTAGAGCTTTTTCGTGTGTGTTTTTAGGCGTTTTTAATACAAATATAAAATATGGAAGGTGATCAGTACCTTACAGTACTCCATGGTCAACAAGAAAAACATGTTGTTCCTGAGAATCACCACTTTGGTTTCCGGACCTGGTCATCAAGACCCTCCCGGATAATTACGAAAAAATGTATAACACAATTTCACAAAACACAATCACACACTAATATAGGGCACACAACAAATATTCTACAAATTAATGTTGAGGGGTTGAGTAAGGACAAATCAGATTTCTTGTCTAATCTTTGTTTCAGGAATAGGGTCGATATTTTACTTTTACAGGAAACACACTGTGGAGATGAGACAAGTATACTCAATAAAGGTATAGTAAAAGGTTTTCAATTAGTAGACTTTATTGAGAGCCCGATTCATGGAATAGCAACATACGTCAAAGAAAATATTCAATACGAAAATATACAAAAAGTATAATTTCTGGAATTTTCGTTATAACTACTAAAATAGGAGATTTACACGTAGTAAATATTTACAAACCTCCTCCAATACCTTGGCCAGAAACTTTTAATGTCGTTTTTCCTCATCCATGTGTATATGTTGGTGACTTTAATTGTCACAACACATTATGGGGCTACAAAGACAACGATATCAATGGAATAACGTTACAAACATGGATGGAATTTCAAAACATACATTTAGTATACGATCCAAAAGACAACAAAACATTTTATTCCGGTCGATGGCAAAACGATTACAGCCCGGACCTGTGTTTAGTATCAATGGATCGTGACATGGTTCCATTACAATCAACACGTATGGTATTAAACGATTTTCCAAGAAGTCAACATAGACCTTCGCTAATACAAATTGGACTTCAAATTCCGTTTGTAGAATCTTTAGAAAACTAAGATGGAATTTTCAAAAGCTAATTGGATACACTATAGAACATCTCTCGATTCTATTCTTAGATGGATACCACCGGTTTCTGATAATTATTTTAGGTTTGTAGGTGCTGTTAAATGTGCAGCAAAAAAATCCATTCCACGTGGTTTTCGACAGGAATATGTCCCATGTTGGTCAACTGAAACAAACAGATTGTACAAATCATATCTAGAAAATCCAAATAAAGAAAATGGGAATGCTGTACTGTCATCTCTAAATAATGGAAGAAAAGAGAAATGGAATTCATTAATGGAAAATATGGATTTCGTACATTCAAGTCGTAAAAGCTGGGCACTTTTAAATAAATTAGGTTCTACAAATCAATCTTCTAAAACAAATACAAAAATTTCTCCAAATTCTATTGCTTCTCGGTTGGTTAATGTTTCAAACTCAGTAAAAGTGGACAAATCGACTATCACAAAGATGAAAAAGTGTCTACAAAAGAAAAGAAAATCTACACCTATCTCAGAAGATATATCCAGACCTTTTACTGTAGAAGAGCTAAAACATGCATTAAAAAAGACCAAATCAAAGAAAGCTGCTGGGTTTGATGGAATACATCCAGAATTTCTGAAAAATTTGGGAAATTATTCTTTGAAGTGGCTACTTATGTTTCTCAATGATATTTATAATACAGGTAAGTTACCAACAGATTTAAAGAAATGTAAAGTCGTGGCAATTTTAAAGAAAAATAAATGTCCTACAGACCCAACTTCTTATCGTCCAATAAGTTTGTTAAGTGTAATTTATAAGGTTTTGGAAAGATTGATTTTTCAAAGAATTAATCCGTTAATAGAAGAGAAATTACCAATTGAACAAGCAGGATTTCGATCCGGTAGAAGTTGTTGTGATGAAGTATTGGCATTAACAACACATATCGAAGCTGGATTTCAGAAAAACTTAAAACTGGAGTTGCCTTTTTAGATTTAACTGCTGCATACGATACCGTGTGGAAAGAAGGTTTACTTTTTAAATTGTTTAACGTCATTCCTTGTTCCAAAATTATTTCTTTTATTGAAAATATGTTGTCTAATCGGAAGTTTAGAGTTTTTGTTGGAGATAAAAGCAGTAAATTTAGATTTTTAAATAATGGTCTTCCACAGGGATCGGTTCTTGCACCTATTCTTTTAATGTATATATTTCTGATCTTCCTTCTTTACAATGTCGAAAATTCGTCTACGCCGATGATATGGCAATTTCATTTCAACATTCAGATTTTTTCGAAATTGAAAATAAACTATCTGATGATTTGCGTATTATGGAAAATTATTTCAAAAATGGCGATTATGCCCCAATCTTAAAAAGACAGAGGTTTCTTGTTTTCATTTAAGTAATAGAGAAAAAAGTAGAAAACTTAATGTTATCTTTAATAATACAAAGTTAAACCATAATTTTAACCCAGTTTATCTGGGAGTAACTTTAGATACGTTTTTAATTTACAAAGATCATTTAGAAAAAGTCAAACAAAAATGAAAACAAGAAATAATGTCATTCAAAAATTAGCTGGAACAACTTGGGGAGCAGATGCAAAGACACTTCGTACAGCTGCATTGGCATTAGTTTATTCTACAGCAGAATATTGTGCTCCTGTCTGGTTGAATAGTTATCATACAAAAAAAATAGATGCCCAGTTGAATTGCACTATGCGTATAATTAGTGGAACCATTAAATCTACTCCTCTCGATTGGCTTCCTGTTCTTTGTAATATTACTCCATCGAACATTCGACGAAAAGCTGCGTTAAAACGAGAATGGGATAAATGCCAACTTAACAAAAATTACCAATTTGGAATGACATTGACAACCCTCCTGCTAAAAGACTTAAATCTCGAAGTCCTATATGGTTGCAAGACTACTTAAGTACGGCTTTTTCTGAAGTTGAAGAGTGGGAAAAATTATGGTCTGGAGTTGATGTTCTCAATAAACATCTCATTGATGATCCAACAACAGAAGTCCTGGACTTTGATCAAAAAAGAAAAAAGTAAAATGTGTATCTTGCGACATCTCGTGTAAACATTGACACGTATGAATAATATAAACTAAGAAAAATGCCAACAGTTAACTGTAACGGCATGTGTGTGTTAAAGTGCAAAGCGCTATCTAAGCGATAGCTTTAATGCTTGTAACACACGTTGCCGATAAAGCTGTCAAAAGTAAATCGCATAAGAACAGGCCATTCAAAATGCAACTCTATGTTGTTCAAATGGGGTGCGATTTCTAATCCATATTGAGACTGTGGAAACGAACCAGAGACCGTTACACATATTGTAGAGATTTGTCAATTAACGAAGTTTAAAGGAGGGTTTCCAAACATTCACAATTTAACGGATGAAGCAATGTTATTGCTTACGAAT
>JALBCR010004242.1:0-47901 GCA_030710515.1 Abscondita cerata
CTAGTCAACTCTAGTCTTTTTTTTTCTAGTCAAATCTAGTCTTTTCTTTTTCTAGTCAACTCTAGTCTTTCTTTTTCTAGTCAAATCTAGTCTTCCTCTTTTCTAGTCAAATCTAGTCTTTTTTCTTTGTCAAGTCTTCCTTTTCTAGTCAAATCTAGTCTTCCCTTTTTCTAGTCAACTCTAGTCTTTTCTTTTCTATCTAGTTTTTTTCTTTTTTAGTCAACTCTAGTCTTTTCTTTTTTATTTTGCATCTCCATTTTTAAACAACTTAATGCGCGTACAACCTTATTTTCATTAAATAATAACAAACATCTGATTTTCTTGAATGCCGTATTCCTAAATTAGGCTGGTAAATCCTATTCAGGTTTTTTGTCAACGGGGCTTTCAGTTGGTGCTCAGTATGACAAGAAAAGAGAAAGACTAGAGTTGACTAAAAAAGAAAAAGAGTAGAGTTGACTAGAAAAGAGGAAGATTAGAGTTGTCTAGAAAAGAAAAGACTGGAGTTGACTAGAAAAAAAAAGCTAATGTTGACTAGAAAAGAAAAAGACTGGAGTTGACTTAAAAAAAAGCTAGTGTTGACTAGAAAAAAGAAAGACTAGAGTTGACAAGAAAAGAAAATGCTAGAGTTGACTAAAAAAGAGAGAAACTAGAGTTGAGTAGAAGAAGAGATAGACTAGAGTTGACTAGAAAAGAGAAAGACTAAAGTTGACTAGAAATGAGAAGAAACCAGAACTGCGTAGAAAAAAATTCTACGTTTGAGTAGAACACATAAATACTAGAGTTACATTACACGATCTTAAGCTTGATAAAAACTTAAAAATTGCAATAACTTTAGAACCCGTAATGCCACCTCATTTTTGAAAGCAGTTTTAGAATTGTTTTTCAATCAGCTTTTGATTGATATGTTACTGGGCAATGCAAGTTGATAAACAAAAAAGTTGAAATCTTCAAAAACACTTTTTAAAGTGCAATAACTTTTCAACCCAATCTAGTAAAACAGTTTTAAAAATAGTTTTGGAATTGGCTTTGCACACGCTTTTGATTGATATATTGCACGTTAGTATAGGTTGTGAAACAAAAAGTCGATATTTTCAAAAAATTTTGAAAGTGAAATAACTTTGAACCCAAAATGTTAAAATATTTTTAAATGCAATTAATTCTCTTTTGATTGATATATTACACGACTGTGTACATTGAATACTTTATGAGATATTTACGAATATATGTTTGACTTTTGAACTCAAACATGACCTTACCTAATCAAATTTTAAAATATTTTCAAATTTAATTCAACTTGTCTTATAAAGTACTACAACATATAATTTTATTTTTAAAATCAATCGAAAGCCAAAAAGTTTTTTCAAGTTTCTGATTTATCTGAAAGTTAAAAAACTTTTAATGCACGCTCTACGCAGATCACCCTGTGTAGCAATCGAAAAGGTTTCTAAGAAAATTGAAAAGTCCTTTAACAACTTTTTTGTTATTTGTTATTGAACATAAAAACTTGTCATTAGAAGCTAAACTAAAAGTTTTGTGTGTAATTAATTTTGAAAAGAATATTCAAAATGAAATATAATTGACAGCATATCTTTTTGCGAGCCTTTTCCAACTGGGTCCGAAGCGAATAAATTGTTTATGTAAATAATAACCACAATTATATGGAAATACATAAAAATGATTTTTTATCATAACTTGTATTGATGCAAATACATTTTATTTCTTACAAATTAAATTGTTGTTTATTGAAGTAAGTTAGAAACAAAATTTAAAAACAATTATCAAATCCAACTATTAGAACGCACTGGGATAAATTGAGTTGAGTGTACATTATTATATTTTATTATGCACTTGCTAACTGTAAAAAGGGAAAACGCCAAAGAACTGCACAAAAAACGAGTTTTTTGGTGCGTTTTTTGTGCAGTTTTTTGGTGTTTTCCGTTTGTTACAGATAGACGCTTTAAAATCTTGTAGCATAGTTTATTTAACTGGTTATCTAGCATTTAAGCAGTTGAAAAGGTATGAATGTGAGATATGTAGAGAAAAATAAATAAGTGTGTGGAAGATTTATTTTCTGAAAATGAACTTTATTTAATGTGTAAAGATTATGAAGTCAAGCAATTAATTTTAAAAGTTATCAGATTCTTTTTTTCATTTTTTATCTCACTTATCAAAAGTATTTAATTCGTCATTCGCTATTCATAAATGTACAAAAGGTATCGTTCAAAATATTTTTACATGTTTAATATTAGAAAGCAAACAATTTTCTCAAGTTTGTATTGAACATAAAACATTTACTATCAATTTGTTAATTAAATTAAAATATACGCTACGCGTTTCATTCCGCTAAACTTAGAAAGAAACACCGGAAATTAAAAATTTTATCTTGATTTAGTTTAAGTTCAATCCAAGTAAATTTGGCTTTAGGAAAATTTTTTAAATTCAAAAATTAGCGATTTTTAACAATTTTTAATAATTTAATGAGTGTATTGAACCGATTGACCTTAACTTGGTCGCGTATTGTTAAAATTCCTATTTTCGAAAAATGGTTTTATTGAAGTTTGAAACAAAATTTAAAAACAATTCGCAAATCCAACTATTATGATACACTAGGATAAATTCGTTGCAAGCTAAATTACATGAGTGCACATTTTTATTGTGTACGTGCAAGTTATTTATGTTGCGAACGAACGAACGTCTTTGAAACTGCTGAGTTTGATTCTTGAATCATTCTCGAATGTAGATCAACACCGATGTTGCATTTACGAGATGCACTAACAGAATCAATGGTTACGATATTCACTGTTCGCAGCAGCACTTTACCAATGAACAGTTTGGAGGTCGAGGGTGAAAGGGGCACAATAATTTCGGAAGGTAAAAAAAGTTTTTCACATATTAACTTATTTCCTAAGGTGTCAATATCTACAACAGCAATACCAATTTTTCTTCGCTATACATTTTTTGTAGGAAATTTTTTAAAAAAACGTATGTCTACGGCGTCTACGCTGTTCTTTTTATTATTTATGCAACTGACGTATTCATATTTACTAATTGTCACAAAAATTACGGTAACTAATTTTATTATCAATGCAGTAACTTCGAACCTCAAACCACTTTCATATTTCTATTCAATAAGCGCGCATCGAGACAGGTACGATGGAACTGACATAAAAATAAAGAGCGGGGAAACTGAGAAATCTCGTCGCAATTGGACGGTAGAGCCATCTATGTTTCGTCGTACTTTTGTGTCGTATTTCGTCCATATAGGATGCGCATCTTTCCGAAGTTTATAATCAATGGAAGTAACGAGTGCAACTTGAGTTTATGCGGTATTTTTTGCTGCGTGCAGTTTAAAATGTATCCACGTGTGAATACAATTTTAAGATTTGCAATCGCTGCAAAAATATTTGTTTCGTTGAAACTTTTACAGCGGTTACATCCTGCATGTGCAGCATTTTATTAATACATAAAATAAGTTCGTTTTGTAATACATGCATTGTTATAAAACATATTAAAAATATGTAATTATACTGTCATTTTAAAATATTCGTAATAAATAACTGTTGTTCCTTATAACAATAAAATTAGTATTATTTTAAATATTATAGCCTCAAAATTAGAAACAATTTTCCATAAATTTTCTTGATATAGGTTCTTAACTTAAGAACATTTGTATCCTTTTGTGCTAAAATCATTATATCGTTTTTATAAAACCAATGCTAAAACAAGGTCACGGACACGTTAAGAAGCATTTTGGCACACGCACGGGTAAAGCAGTAAGTGCGACAAAATGCCTTATAAACGAGTAACATACAATATTTTTTATAATTTGCGCCTCCTTTGGAAAATAAATAAAATATATTTTTGAAATAAAAATTCATGTCGATGTTTTTTAATTTTAAGGTTGACAATATAAACTGATATGTTATGTTTAGAATGTAAATTTATAACAGTATTTAAAATTTCCAAAAACGAAATTGCGTTCAAACACCTAATACCGTAGGAATTTGATTTCCTATAATTGGGTTGCCATAACTTTTTTCAAGTCAAATAAGGGCATCCCACCCTTAAAAGATTGTTTTCCTCGAGATTTGACTCACTTCGGCTTCCATGTAGTTTCTACTAATTTTTCAATTTATATTAGAATATAAAGTAAAATCAACAAATTTGAACATGAATTATTTATTAAATCGAACAACAATAGTCAAAACAAAAATGCAGACATAACAAAACAGCTTTAAACATCAATTTAACTATGGTAAATTAATTTTTTTCAGGTTTCTGCTATGTATGGTGGACCAAAAATCTTTTAAAATTATTATGGTTTACTAATTTGAAAAACATTTAAAGTTAAGCAATATTTTGCATTATCTGTCCTTATTATCTGTTTTTTCATTATTTATCCACTTAATCAATATTACTACATACGAATACTAAACCTTGAAGCAAATGCTTTGCCAAGACAAACCAATCAACAATTGCATGGGTTTCGTCACCATACTATACAGGTTTATACTGATCTTCTGAAGCACCGTAGATACCACAATACAATAACGAAAAATAATGTATCATACGAAAGATAAATAAATGTTATATAGAAAATAGAAGCGTTTCAAATGTGGTTGTACAGAAAAATGCTGAATATTCATTGACCGTTAAAGTCACAAAAAAGTGACCGGAAACTTATCAAGATAGTCAAAATAAAAAAACGACCTAACATTTTTCGAAATAATAAATATTTATTGCTACAGAACATCATAGAAGATCATAAAGGAAAAAAGGTGTTGACAGAAAGAAGAAAACTACTAAATATTACAGATTGTACTAATCTAATATTAGAGCAATTATTCCATATAGCAAAAAAACAATGAAACATTTCATGAAGTGGTCGCTAACTTTCAATAAGAAGCCTGCATTAGAAGAAGAGAAGGTTTGAGAACTACTACATCTAATGATGTTTTCGTATAGTATATTGTGAGACTAATTCTTTAATTTTTATTAAGTTAACAATTATGTTATATGTTTTTAGCAATCGTTACATTATTGTATGTCATACAGTTTCCAAAATTGAATTTTTAACCACGTACTGTTAATATAAACAGAAATACGATTTTAAGAACAGATTGATTGATTCATTGTCAGTTAAGATTTGAAATATGTCGCTTCATATTAAGCGCGTTTCACGTCTATCATTGTTCAAATCAAACACCGAATTTGCTTCAGTCAAATTTATTTGATCAAATAAGTTTGACAGTAGCGGTGTTTCACATTTTTCCGATCAGTGGCGGCTCGTGGTCAATCATACTGGGAGGTCAAAAATTAATTTAAAAAATAGGCATACTTAAAAAAATATAAATAACTCAAATGCACCCCAAAATTTTATACAATCTACAATTTTGTTCAAAATATAGCGATTTTTCGAAACATTCTCATTAAAATCTCTAAGGGATTTCTGTAAGCATTGTCTAGCTGTGTACGAATATCAACATTTCCTACGGTTGCAAAATTTACCGAGCATTTCATGTGTTCTGCAGACGAAACATGTTTTTTATTTCCTCTTTTAAATGTTTTAAATCTCTGACACCGGATTTGGACTATAGCGAGTCTGACGAGTCTTTAGAAAATAATAAACAAACAAAACAGTAAAATACATTTGATACTTCACAACCACATATCCAGTTAGCTAAATCGTACATTACCTTGCGAAAGTTTCGATGAACATCTTTATTTTTGTCTTTGCTAGTCTGTCGTAAACTTAGTTCTGGCAAAGGACGACCATTTGCCTTGAACTCAACTAATTTTGTAAAATTAAGTTTGTTAGCACTTTTTAGTTGTTTAATTTTCTGCACTACCGACATTTTCTATTATAGCGCATGCACACGCGAATCAAAAATAGTATTTTTACAAAACAACACAACAACAGTAAAACATATCAATATAAATTCTTAAATTGATTTAAAACACGCGAAAATCGAATCAAAAATCGAGCGTAGTTGTACACCCTATACGAAGTCAGCGTAAACTGCGGGATCCGGCTCATGACCCAAAGTTGATTATTGTTTCGACGTTCGCGTTTATTCGGGCGCTGCACGTTTTTCGAGTTTTTCCGGGTAGATCTAATTCAATGAGGACAATTCGCACCGCCAGCCCAAGGTTGAAGAGGATGAATTACGAACGACGGCCGATAAATTTTAAGTTATTATACTTGCGACTTTTGCGAGTAAATTACCTATTTTAATAAAACACGTAATAATTAATATTTTTTTATATATTGTCAACATTTTTGGGAGGTCATTGACCAATTGACCATATGGACAAGCCGCCACTGTTTCCGATATATGTCAATCTTTAGAATTTTTATTCGACGGCACATCGGGTTTTGTTCGTAGGACGCCATGAACTGATTCCTGAATTTAATGGATCAATTTAGGATTACTATAGATCAGTGGATAGCGAAAATGATTCTATTGGTAAATATACGGGTTGGACGATCGCGCAAAAATATTGCATATAAATTAAAAGATTTTGTTTGTTCAGTAAGTTCTGTGTAAGCAGACATTGTGAGCTCCCCGAGCGAGTTATTGCTGATGTTATATCGAGTAGCAAGAAGCGGATGTAGTTACTTAGAAGTACTAAGAAACGGTAAACGAATTATTTAAAATATATTTACGTCAATTCTTATTTGGGGTTTTAATTTCAATAAAGACAACGAAAACAATCCTGGAAAAACAACCCCTACAATTTGCATCAGAAACATCACCAGGCCCCTCTACTAGTAATTCAAAATTTTTTATTGATTTACGTGAAAACAAATACTGATTCTAAATTGGAAAAACTAGAAATTATGCCAGAAGATGTAGCGCTAAAACCCATTGTTTCTGGTAGGAGAATAATTAATATTGAGTTATTTCTTAAAGGGAATAATTTGGGGTAATAAAGCACTTAAAGATAACAGAAGAGAAAAAAATGGTTAATTACTTTAAAAGAACTCGACGATAGCATGTTTAGACGAATAATGAGAACGAAAAAACCTGAAACAACTGTTTGAAGTGTCAAAAACTAGCAACGAATGCGCGTAGTAAACAAAAAGTTCATAGGTGACTTAGATCAAGATGTGTTTTTCAAAAAATCGCTTATAATTTCCTTATTTGCCGAGATAAATATATGAAACCATATATTTTCAAAAGAAAAAAAATCCCAATCAATGGAGTCATAGCCAACTATGGTTTCTATTTAAAAATGCATGTTTGGTCTGTAACTCAAAACCGAATTAAGCTAGAATAAATTCGCGCCATTGAATTCCATATAAAAAAATGCTCAAAAAATGTTTTGGTTTAAATAAAAAATATTCACAAACAAAAAGTTATGAAGCTTAAAAGAAAACGGCATAAAACCCAAAACACTCTGCATCTCCCAAACGAGTCGAGATATCGAAGTGTTGTTTAAACCATTGAATTTGTCTCAAAAATCGGGCCAAGGGTCCCGACCACCGTTTTTCCCTATCGAAATACCTGAAACCCCCAATTACATCGAAAATAGGACACCCTGTACAGAGTGGCCAACTAGCGGTGGTACGCGAAATATTAAATATGCAATATCTTGGGAGCTCCTTATTACAAAAATTCGAATAGAGTTTCATTTAAAAGAGTTTACTTTCCTCTATCATATGTGCTAAAACAGAAGTATTTGTGGTTCTTACTACGACCGTTAGATGACGCTTTTTTAAAAATAATAAATTTTGTCATTTTTCTCAGAAAACTTAAATGGAATGATATGCATATTGTAACACACTTATGTGGACTATTAAAGGCTGAAACGAATGGTGCAAACTGGAAGTCTATATCTTTTCTTTTTGCCTGAGATATTAATCGAAAATCATTCACCAGGTTGTGGAGTAAATTTTTTTCGTACGTGTTCATCAACCATTGACATAAATTAACGTCACATAAATGGTTTTTCCACAAGACCCCCAAATAAAAAAAAAACTCCCAATAAAATACAAAACAAATAATGTAGACTTGAAATACTTGAATCTTTTTTACTCCAAGGCCGTAAGTTAAGCGGTTTCCGATATACAGCCGCTTACCTCGCTTAGTTTTGCAACCTTGTACTTGTGAACCCAAGCACTTGAATCGTGCTCCTTTCACTTTCATCAAACTCCAAACCCATCGAGTTCGTTTTTGTTTTATAATAAAAATTTATAAAATTTTCTAGTTGTCATTGGTAAAAATTCGTGTATAAGGAAACTTTAGAATTTAAAGAATTTTTTTAAGAAACGTATCGTCTTTCTACAATTTTTTGTTTTTTTAAATTTGGAAACGGAAATTAAAGTAACACTGTAAAATAGCTACTTTAATAGTTATTTGTCCAACAAGTGAGGAAAGCGATTCTTTTTCCCACTCGAGCTCGAGTAAATGGTGCATGACTTTTATGCATAAGTGCAAAAACGCGTCTTATTTTAATAAAATTCAGTTTTTTTTGTCTAAATATGAACTCTTGAAAATTCACGAACACATAAATGAATATTTTTAGTAGCGGTTACATCGTATAGTGAGAACGCAACCTATTTTTTCTGTATTTATAATAGAGTAGTGAATGGTGAGGTAAAAAGCAGGTGCGAATGCTTCGAGAATGCCAAGAGCAGACGCGCCGCTGTGTATTATATATATAGTATATTAATCATCTAAATAAGAAACAGATACCAGTAGTTTCTCTATTTTCTTCATGTTTCCAAAACTAAAATCATATTATAATAAATTCAAAAAATTCTGGAGAGTAAAGAAATGTTGATAATATTTTATTAAAGTTTCTATAATCCAACCGCATTATTATTTAAAAAATTGATAACTTATTTAACATATAAATAACATTTTTTCCTTAAAATATAAAGGTAGAATGACCTAAGTTATAACTTAGCTTATAACTTAACCGTTTTACCTCTCTAACAAATGAAGACATTAAAAAACTTTCAAATAAAAGTTGTAGCTTCAGGTTTTAGGTTCAACTTTTGTTGATTTTTTTTGCATTTTCATTTTTAAAAGCTATATTAAAAATAAAAACTCTGATAATCACGGGTGTGTACAGTTTCCGACGAATTAGAGTTAGTATGTCCAATGGCCGGCCGTCCGTTCGTAAGTAAACAAGATATCAAAAATACCACCCGTCTGATTTTTAGAAAACTTTGCCCTTGGACCATATTTATAGCACCGCAGATCTGATTAGATTTTGGGCATAATCTGTCTAGCAGCAAGGGACGTTTTCAAATTTTCGAAATATTTAGAAAAATATTAATTTTACACATGTTTGCCTCAAATAAAACTTGTTTGTACTTTAATTAATACATTAATACACAACTTTTCTTTAAATTATTTTTTGATCCAATAATTAATTACTGAGATATTACAATCACGTCACACTAATTGTTTTAACAATATCTCCATCAATATTAAGGATGTTTGGTAGGTTCCGAAAAAATTGTCAGAACTTGTTGAAAATGTTATTTTCATGCTTAAATAACAGTATTTTACAACACTGAATGTTGCTCAAACGTAAAAAAAAATGTTTTGCTAAAATAGTAAATTATAGATTGAAACTAAATTCCAACAAATCTCAAAAACGTACAGGAGGAGGCGGATGAGTATTTAGGATAAGGAACGAATGAAATGCTGCTTGGGCATATTTTTATTGCGATAACTTGATGCCTTTAGCGATAACAAAATTATGAAAATGAGAAAAAAGTGAAAAAATTTGACCGAAATTAAATCATGTACATTTGCTTAAAGAACTCTAAAATTGTTATTACACTTTTGCTGATGCCGTAGGCCAAAGTATAGACTTTCGTTTGCTGTCAGTTTTGTGTGATTTATATTTTTTTCAAAAAAGATTTGTTCGAAAAAGTGCAGAGGTGCATTGTAATGTTCTATCTTTACTTCAATCTACGAGGCGTGTTTTTTTAACTTTTTTTAAGTACCGTTTTGAGATTCCGCCGCTGCAGCGTACGGTCGGTATTCGCGCATGCCCCTGTGTACCTGCATCTGTCGGCCATGCGCAGACGTCAGTACGGTATTTTTCGCTAATGCGTACGGTTGGCTGTGACTGATTAAAATTCCTCCGCCTATTGAAAGTCCCGCTAAGTCTGTTATCCGTTTTCTTTGTGCCAAACGCCCAAAAGTAATCGATATTCATCGTAAGATTTATGCAGTATACGGAGAAAACATTATGAGTGAAGGAATGGTACGAAAGTGCGTTTAAAGATGACTGCACTCACTGCTTTCTTTATCTTGGAAATTGGAGCGGCCATCTTTTAACCGTCTAACCCACTTTCGTACTATTCCTTCAATCATAATGTGTTCTCCGTACACTGCACAGATCTCACGATGAATATCGATTGTTTTTAGGCGTTTGGTACAAAGAAAACGGATAACAGACCGTTATAGTAGTCGGCGGAACTTTCGATAGGCGGAGGCATTTTAAACACTCACAGACAACCGTACGCAGCGGCAAAAAATGCCGAACGGCGTCTGCGCGTAGCCGACATATACAAGTATACAGCACGCTTGCGCGGAACACCGGCCGTACCGCTGCAGCGGCAAAATCTGAAAACGGTACTTAATTAAAAACACGCCTCGTATCTCGCTCAAGAGTCTCCCACCTTCGATTAGCATCCACTGAGTACAGGGGAGTATGATGACTCCGCCCGCCTACAAATGCAAATATTGCGAATAATTAGTACATTAGTGCTTTTTGTAACTTGTTTTCTGTGTGTGTCACGCTGCAAGATACAGATTAATATTGTAAAGATGCCAAAAACTAAACGACCTTTATCTAAAAGAAGAAAAAGAAACTTAAAATCTTCATGCAAAAGAAAATATTATGCTGTGAGGTACTATACACTTAACTTACGCTGTGCTTACACTTGTTTTGTTCTGTGTGTCAGAAATATAAATAAATTCATACAAAATATTTTTAAAAAATCAAAAAATGATTTCAATCAATGATTTTTTTAAATCACTCTGATTTTTAAATTATGAATTTGGTTATTTATAAGATAAATATAAAGAAATGCAAGTGGTCAAGTTGATATAAGGTAATTGTTTATCAAATACTGCTGTAAAAGCAGAATCTCGAGCAGAATGAATATAACATTTCTGCCGAAACATCATGCATACTTATTTATTGTATCTAAAGGGAAAATGTGAAAATGTTAACTACCCAACCTTTACATCTTCTAATCCAGAGGACAAAGTTACTGGTGGCGGACATGTCAAGATTCCCAGTCGGCGGTTATCCTCCAATAGGTACGGGTGGTCAATATACTTATATTATTTGCTAATTAGAATAAGTTATTTGATTTGTCCCATTTCGTAACGATTAACTACTAATTACACTACTTATTGTAGTATTTCCGAGAGTATTTCTTCCGAATCTTCTCATGAACTTTACACCGAACCAGACCTAGCACCACAACCAACCGATATTTATCAGTTATTGACCGGAAGGCGCATAGTTAATTTGGGGTACGTTTTGAAACAATACGAAAACGTCGTATTACATTCGACAAGATGTACTACCGAAAAATGGTATTCACTAAGGAATATCATCAAGGCCTACACTCAATATTTTATTTTAATTGTGCTATGTGCGACAAACAAATGAGTATACACTCAGACCCTCCAGTGAGCTCAAACGTGCACGAGATAAATGTTGGACTTGTTTGGGGAAGTTTTGCAATAGGAATTGGCCACAGCCAATCTCAGGAATTAATGTCGCTATTAGACGTTCCAGTGATTACAGCGAAAATATTCACTAGATATGCAACGCATGTTAAAAAGTATGTACATAACAGAGTATCAAATACTAATACCTAACGTTAAAAAAACAAACAGAACTGACAAAAGTGTCTTCTTGTAGAACTGGGAAACGCATCTTCTAGAAAAAATGAAAAAGGCCGGGGAAGAAGAAAGGCAAATTGCCTTAGAAAAGGGACATGTCTCTGCAGACGGGACACCTTATATCACAGTTGTAGGAGATGGTTATAGTGCTTCTAGTGGCGTAGTTAGTCACTTCTTCTCTTCTATTCTATACTTTCTTCTTCTTTATTTTTGAACGTCTTAGTAGTGTATTACATCATTTTAGGGTATACTAATTGGTCTTGCCACCAAAAACCACTCTTTATCGGAGTTCGCAATAAAGTATGTTCTATGTGCTCGTTCTATCACTCTAAAAACGAAGAACTGAAAGCTCATGAATGCTTTTTAAATCATCAAGGAACCTCTACAGCTATGGAGAAGGATATTATTGTGGAAGGTTTTTGTCGTAGTAAAGAACAACATGGGTTAATTTATAAAAATACATTGGTAGTGCGCGTAACAATAGTTATGGTAACCTTGAATATCTACAATCTATTTATAGGTGATGGGGATTCTAGTGTATACACAAACATTGTAGAAAAGTTCCATATGGACGCTCAGTAATTAAAATAGAATGCGCCAATCATATGACCAGGTGCCTGAGCGACAAACTCCACAAGTTAGCAGTAAACACGTCATTTCCGATTTCTGCAAGACGGATTCTTACCCAAAAGTCTGAAGGTATAAGTCGAATAGAACGACTTGTAAAAGGGATAAGAATTGCAATTAAAAAAGCCGGCGATCACAGCGACGTAGCAGAGTTGAGAAGAGAACTGGTGAATGCCCCTAATCACGTATTTGGTCAGCACGATAACTGCGGGTGTATGCAGTATGTTATTTAATAATTATCAACGTGTTTACCCTAACAGACCTGTACCTGTTTCAGTAAGTCTTTCTGCACTAAAAAAAATGCTGGCGAAACCAATTATATACCTGATCTGAAGCGCAGTAAGTTGCTTGATGAAATAAATAAAATTGTGGATGTAATAATTAGGAAAGCTGATCGCGTTGCTTTCAATGAAACGACCAATCAAGCTGAAAGGTATAACTCTACTTATTAGTTGTGTTGTATAATTTAGGGTTTTATACTTACCGTAGATACATGGGGCTGCTTGCTAAATTTGTTGGTGGCAAAAGGATCAATTTTACCAAAAGAGGATCCTATGTTACAAGAGCTTACGGAGCCGCATTAGCACATTTTTCGGGTCCCAGCTGGCATTTAAGCCCATGGGCAAAAATGCGGGGTAAAGCAGCAGGAGACACTTGCACAAAACTATTGAAGCTGTTTCTTCAAAGAGAAAATTAAAATTTTCCCAAGAACCATCAAAGAGAAAAAAATGTGGACCTGATATGCACTATGACTTACAACACAATGAACCTGATCTACCAAACGATCAGTTACATTTGCAGTGTGAGTTATATTTGCAGAAAATGCAAAACAATTGTAGATCGCACGAAGCGCAACGTAGCATTGAAGAACAAACTCGGGGCCAACATGATAATATAAAATGGCGGGAAATTAGACAAAATTGTCTGACTGCCTCAAACTTTGGCACCATCCTAAAACGACGGCCGTCGACTCACTGCCACAATTTGGTGAAGCGATTGTTGTACGGGAAGGTATACAGTTACTATCTATAAACATACACCATAATAACAACAGTTACTATTCGTAGGAGATAAATACGATCGCAGTACTTTACGGCAGAACTCACGAAAGTACAGCTATCGAAAAATATGAGACACTAAAGGGGGTAAAAGTAAAAAGATGTGGTATCTTTTTGGACGTTGATTATCCTTACCTCGGTGCTAGCCCAGATGGCTTGTTGGATAAAAACGGACTGCTGGAAATCAAGTGTCTACCATCATTAGAAGATCAAAACTTAAAAATGTTATATCGAAACAAGTCTGCTTTACCATTGTCGATGATGAAATTCGGTAATTAATATTTATTTATATTTTTGTTACAGAATGTTAGGAGTAACAAAATTATATTTTCTAGTCTGAAACCTCAACATTCGTATTACTTGCAAATGCAGGGTCAATTAAACATTACGCGCAGAGACTATTGCGATTTCGTTATATTTCCTGAAAACGATTTTGCTATTCAGCGTATTTTGTGACAGTGATTTGTGGAAAAGGAAATACTTCCTAAATTAACTTCATTTTATAAAGACTTCATGCTGCCTGAAATTGTTGATGGCAGGGTTCCACGAGGTTTAAAAGTTCATGATCTTCGAAATGATATCACCAACGAGATCACCGAGGACACTTTGGCAGTTCCTTTACCCGAATAAGATGTCGACTGCTCGAGATTTGTAAATAGGTATACCGTAATACCTATCTATCTATTGAGCATACGTCATAAGTAGGTACAATCACAAGTTTACAAATCAGGCGCCTAAAGTCAAAACCTGACAAGTCACACACTTTTATAAGACATTGCATTTATCCACAAGGTACCAACATGTACTAATATTAAGATTATTATCTTCCGGGTTGAGCCGTGTTCGTCCTTCCTTCCTACGTTCTCTGCTTCTTGATATGCCTGTTAGTGGTTGATTGTAGGTGGTATTCCCCATGTTCGTAGCTGATGCGATCTATGGTGTTCCATGTTTCTTTATCCAGCATGCTGCTCAGTTGTAGATGTAGCTGGTATAGAATATAGGTGTCAGGTTTGGAACGGTTAGAAAAATCCAGCAACTACTACCTTCTAATAAAGATAACCTGCCGAAACTCTCAACAAAGGGGTCTACCAAATTGATTGTTCATGTGGAAAGGTCTATATTGGTCAAACTGGGCGCAACATAAAATGTAGATTAAAAGAACATCACCGAGACGCCAAGTCCAGAGCGGTAGATAAATCAGCAATCGCAGAACATCTACACGAAAAAGGAAAACACATCATCAACTTCAAGGAAGCTAAAGTTCTATCAAGGACTAACAACTACTATCCAAGGATAATCAGAGAATCCTTAGAAATTATGAAAATAAAAACAACTTCAATCGAGAAGATGGTTACCGATTAAGCAACACGTGGAAACTAACTCTTCACAAAAACAAAGAAAACAAATGTCGCCACAAAATTAGTCGATACCAAACAGAAGACCAACCAACTATCGAAAACCAACCACCCGTCACTGATCGACATCAACCAACCGTAACGGAACATAGGTATATAACGAGGAGCAGAAGACAACAACATCAGTCTTTAGAGTAACTTCTGAAGAAGCTAACAGCATGGTTAGCGAAACGTCAAGCAGAGAACGTAGGAAGGAAGGACGAACACGGCTCAACCCGGAAGATAATAATCTTAGTGACAACAGCCGCGAAAGCTTACATTCATACATGTACTAATATTTCTTTAGTGCAAATTTCGACATCTAACATTGTAAATTTCGTCTTAAAAATTAAGCTTATACGCAAAAACCGACACGTCCATACATAATTTTTATTTAGAACCCGACATGTTCAGGACGTCCAATGAGAAATAAGATATTGGTCACATGTTTTCGGCATTTAGACAAGCTGCTTTTTTTCATTCTTTTTTAGACTAATTTACTTGAAAAACATTTTGGAGAAAATTGGCAAAATGTGGAAGCCTTCTCACTTTTCAAAAACGCTTTTGACAGATGTAAAGAATTTTTTTTAAGTTTTTAGAATCATAACCGTGCCTGAATTTTCACTAATGTTGAAGTGCAAGTCCAAAATATAATCTCAAATAACAACCAAATAGGACATCACAGATTCTTTTGAGACACATTTTTTAGATTGTACAAATCGAACAAAATTAATGACGTGAGTTATTTATTGGTGACAGAAAATATAGGCGGTAGAGACGTTTTTTGGCATTTCCCTAAAATTGGTTTCAATGGACTTGTCGGGTTTTGAGTTTGTCAGAAATACGAACTACTCCACCTCTTATGAAATAAGAAAGGGGAGTTATGCGACGGTTTCCAAACCGAAAATTTTAACACCCCTTTTTTCCACTTTTTCCGTCGAATTAGAGTTAGTACGTTATAACAACGCAAAAAAAAAATTATGTTCGGAGGCCGACCGTCCGTCCGTATGCGCAAACAAGATATAAAAAAAACCACCCGTCCGATTTTTAAGAAACTGTGTACATGGATCTTATTTATAACTCCACATGTTTGAGATTAGATTTGAGCATATTCTATGTAGCCCGTTAACCTACACAGAATTTCGAATTTCTTAAATATTTAGAAAAATATTCATTTTACATATTTTTGTTTTAAATAAAAGTTGTTTATAATTTAATTCTACACAACTTTTGTTTAAACTATTTGTTGATCCGATAAGTAATTACTGAGATATAACAATCACGTGACAATAATTGTTGTAACAATATATCCACCAATATCAATTTTACAAAAAAGTTGAGAGAAAAAAGTTGTTGAAAATTCTATTGTCTATAGTTTTTGTTTGAACCGTTTTTTCTAAAACGCAATTTTATTGAAAAGTTATGTGTTGTGGGTATATTTGTATCAATGTCGCAGTGCGAATTACAAAAGATAACAAGTATCAAATCGACAACCGAAACATTCCTTTCCTTTTGTTTTGTTTTCTGTTTCAGTCGTGCACAACAGAAAGCGAGAATGCACAAAAAGGATACTAATTTGTGGGGTCCAGATATCGAATCTATCCACAAAATTTTTTCCTCATACAGATATTAGCTTAGAATATTCTATTACATAATTTTTCGTGTATTTTCATGCAATCGTGGAGCAGAAACGTAAACCTGTGTATGTGTCATTACTGATATTATTTTGTAGATACCGCTAGGAATAATAAAATTATGTGTTCCTTTTATTTACAAGTAGGTACTTTGTGAACATCTAGAGATTTTGCAAAACAGGGGTACTTTCACCAATATCTTATCTTGAAAAAAATTATGCAGTAACTGGCGTGACGTTTTCAGTCGTTTCACCAAATGCCCGATGCTTTAGAATAATAAAAATATGCTTAATTGACATTGAAACATTACAAGAATTTTATCAAGTTAGGCATATTTTACCACTGTTTTTATAACTGAATCAGCATTGACGCTAAAGCATTTCTTTGTTGTCGTTTGCATTTCTCGAACTAGTTTCCGGTCTTATGATATCATACGAACCCAATCGACATCAACACCATCCGATACATTACACCGAGAGAGGTGATGTGAAAGGACAGTGAGGGAGTACACCGCTCATATGGTACTAGCAGCGCCCCCGAGCGGATTTAGTTTTCATACTGATGGGGATAAACAGTCTTAATTATACAATAAAAGTTATGAGAGAAAACTTGTTGGAAATTTTATTGTCTATAACTTTTGTTTTAACTATTCTACGTAGGAATGGTAATAGCGTAGCAGGTAGTATTAGTTATATTAAAAAAATAAAAACTCTGATAATTACGGGTGTGTACAGTTTCCGACAAATTAGAGTTGGTCTGTCCAATGGCCGGCCGTCCGTTCGTATGTAAACAAGATATCAAAATACCACCCGTCTAATTTTTGAAAACTTTGCCTTGGACCATATTTATAGCACCGCAGATCTGATTAGATTTTGGGCATAACTTTCGGTACTAGAGATGAAAATTTCCCACTATGATAACTACTAAATACAGTCAACTTTCATGTGTATAAGTAGATACTCCTTTGTTTTGTATAATTTGTACGTAGCGTTATTAAACACTACGTTTAGAGTCTTTTTTCTTAATAAACTTTTTTTTATCTTTTATGATGAAATAGATATATGCTTGGCCAAGTGAAATCAATAACAATGTTATTTAAAATAAAGATTAGCTGATAATCGCTAATGTTTTCGTTTTATAATGGACGTTCGTTGAGAAGATCGCCCGATTGCAAAATATTCAATTCAATAAATAATCGTAAAAAACCAACTATTAAAACAAACAATGTTTTAAAAAACCTCACTTCGATGTCTGAAAGGAATTCGACCTAAAGTCGCAGGTAACTTGACGTGAACACTTGCTCACGCTCAGTCAAGTTACAATATAGTTCTACCTGGGAACGTAAAAACTAAACCCGGTAAAACTGAGAGGATATCCTCAATAAATGACGTAAAAGCAAAATTATTAATTTTATACTTTTTGTAGTTATTACACAAAAAAATTGTAAAGGAAATTTAATAATGTGCATAAAGTCACAGCATAATGCAGAACTTATACAATTTAATGCGCTCCACGTGATTATAGAAAACCGCAAGGGGAGAAACAAGTTGTTCGAAAACAATCGCTTGTATTATAATAACTTGACGGAGAATGCCGACGAACTCACCTTAATTCCGGTAGCCAAGAAGATACAATGTCGTAATAATTTCCCGTTCTTTAATTCTCGATCAAATAAATCCACAACATTTTTATTGCACGAACACAATCTACACAAGCGATTCATATTTGAACCATTGTTCTACCGAAACGATTAAAAACAGGTTCAAAATTTCTTTAGAAGTATACGAACGTCATTCGTGCAATAACGTCGAAATATTCGGTTTCTTCCGTCAAGAGGGGGGACAATCGACATCATGAATGCTTTGCTCTGGTTGGTGACTTTTATGAGGTCAACGAATGTTCGTCTTAGGTGGGGCGTTGTGTCTAAAAACAAGTTTCAAGAAAGTAATAAATATTTTGTAGGGTAGTCTCGTTTTGAAGATTATTCGAATTTAAAAGCGTAACGCCATTTTTACTTGGAATTAAACGCATGCGCAATAGAAATATTCGACAAATAAGTGTTGCGACATCTAGTGTCGCCTCGTGCTTTCGTAACACGTTCAAAAATTAATTTGCAATAAACTCACCTTCGGATCTTGGCTCAATATGCAAACTCGTGAGAAATCTACTTTTTAAAACGTTTGAACACAACAATTTTCCGACGACTACAAAAATAAACGTAAGTTAATAGGTACTTATTTTGTGAAAATTGAAAAGTGTGAAATATCAGTGGTAACTATGATTGCAACAAAAAAAAGAAGTGTTTTTTTCCTTTACACACAGTTGTAAGCCAATCAGATTCCTTCAATTACTTTTCATACAGTTATCCCCTTACATTAACAATTTGACGTTTTCACTAACAGAATACCGTGGACAAACGCCTACTTTTTATAGTAGTCGTTGGAAAAAGTACTTTAGTAACCGAAGCAAAACTTGAAAGTTACAGTGCACATCAAAATCTAAAAAATATCGAACAATACATATTAATATATCAATAGGTACTAAATTTATAGTTTTCATGACGAATGTGTTTTATTTAAATTAATCTCTTATTAATATGTTATGACTTGTGCGAGCGCACACCTACTCTCGATTCATTTTACGAATTCCATGTACTCTGCATTGATATTGATTAGTCAACTGATGAATGTTAATGTAAGAGCTGAGGCCAATTATTGTTCATGCGTAGCATGCTGGCTTTGCTAGTAAAACATCTGAGCTGTTTTCATGTTGATGACAAAAATGGCAAAAAATGTGAATTTAAAAATCGTCCTATAATGAATTGCTTTAGTGCCGTTCTTGTCACTTTAATGCCGTTTTTTGATATTTTGGTGACGATTTCGAAAAAAAATGATTTGAAAAAGAATATCAGTAAAATGTATAAAATAACTGGAATTCAGTGCAAAGATAAAAAGCAAATATATAAAAACGAACAATAGTAACTCACTAATAATATAAAGTAACAAAATTGTATGGAAATAAAATAAAAATCAGTTGTAGACAACAGTGTTTTATATGCTGATGATTTAGATAATTTCTAATTAAATTTTTAATAGCTTTATTTGTTAATGTCAACTTACAAGTTAATACGTACATCAGCATATAAAACATGGTGTAAGGTGTGAAAAATTGTAAAATTAAATTATAAATTCAGTCACAATGGAAGTTAAGCAATCACCATATTTGAAAATAAATAATGGTGATAATAAATCGACCACGTGGGACCGATGGAAAAGTAAATTCGAAATCTATATAAATACGTTACAATTATTAAATAAAATTAAAGAGGACAAATTGGCAGCATTAAAATTAAATTTATTTATGCATTGTGGGGAAGATGAAGGGGTAAATATACAGCAAAGGGGACCCACCTCCGATCGCCTTCTAAATAGGTGCGTTGGACGCGGCTTCCGATGCGGAACAACTTTTCCCTCTGACATAATTGGGGGTCACGTCGGTAAAAAGATATTCACCATTAAAGATGTGATAAATATTGTAATTTGAATAGCATGACACTTTGTACATTCGACGTCTTTTGCCATATTGTCAAGGACACCCTCCCGAGTAACTTGCAAGTAATTTTACTCGAGGGTCATTGTTTCTTAAAAGTTATTAACAAATGAAGGTGGTGATAACAGCCGTACAATGGAATCACAATTGTACCACACCGTGTACATTCGAGACGTCTTCTATTATGAGAACACTTACTCCTTACTCTATCTCCAACACTTGTTTAGAGACGTTTACAGGTTATTGCTGTTATTCTTACTTCATTTATATTCTACGTTTAGAGAGCGTAGTAGACCTTAACTAATACATTAACTTTATTCGTTAATAACTTTTAACAAACAATGACCCCGAGTAAAATTACTTGCAAGTTGCTCGGGAGGGTGTCCTTGACAATATATGTGAAATTTAAGGTCATCGGAGGTGGGTCCCCTTTGCTGTATGAACGGGGGTGAACGGTGTTGGTTGGTAGGTTACAGTTATTACAATTTTCTTCTTAAAAAAATTACATGTTTGCATGTGGTTTGAGGTAAACGGTGTTGGTTGGGAGGTGCGATCGGGGTAAATATACAGCAACACATCTTTAATGGTGAATATCTTTTTTTACCGACGTGACCCTCAATTATGTCAGAGGGAAAAGTTGTTCCGCATCGGAAGCGATCGGAGGTGGGTCCCCTTTGCTGTATATTTACCCAATCAGTCGAAGACTTTTTGAAGGAAATCCGTAAGCAAGCTATATTATGTGAATTTGAGTGCAACTCATGTCAAGCATCGTATATGGATCGAATGATCAAAGAACGTTTAATTATCGGTGTCTACGACAAATTGCTACAAAGAAAATTAATACGAGAAGATAAAACTGATGTCAACAAAATTATTGAATTTTGTAAACCAATTGAAATCAGTGACAAATATTCCAAAGCACTAAATCCAGAAGTTACAATTAATAGACTGAAAATTATTAATAACTGCACTAAATGCCTATTAACACATGAAATAAATATGTGCCCAGCCTTTGACAAAATATGCAACAATTGTGGAAGAAAAAATCACTTTGTTAAAGCATGTCCAATACGAAGAAATTACAATGCGCACAACCAACAATTTCATAAACACGGATATGGAAACTACAGAAACAAATATAGTAATTCGAACAGTGGCGGCTCGTGGTCAATCATACTGGGAGGTCAAAAATTAATTTAAAAAATAAGCACACTTAAAAATATATAAATAACTCAAATCTACAATTTTGTTCAAAATATAGCGATTTTTCGAAACATTCTCATTAAAATCTCTAAGGGATTTTCTATAAGCATTGTCTAGCTGTGTACGAATATCAACATTTCCTACGGTTGCAAAATTTACCGAGTATTTCATGTGTTCTGCAGACAAAACATGTTTTTTATTTCCTCTTTTAAATGTTTTAAATCTCTGACACCGGATTTGGACTATAGCGAGTCTGACGAGTCTTTAGAAAATAATAAACAAACAAAACAGTAAAATACATTTGATACTTCACAACCACATATCCAGTTAGCTAAATCGTACATTACCTTGCGAAAGTTTCGATGAACATCTTTATTTTTGTCTTTGCTAGTCTGTCGTAAACTTAGTTCTGGCAAAGGACAACCATTTGCCTTGAACTCAACTAATTTTGTAAAATTAAGTTTGTTAGCACTTTTTAGTTGTTTAATTTTCTGCATTACGGCATTTTCTATTATAGCGCATGCACACGCGAATCAAAAATAGTATTTTTACAAAACAACACAACAACAGTAAAACATATCAATATAAATTCTTAAATTGTTTTAAAACACGCGAAAATCGAATCAAAAATCGAGCGTAGTTGTACACCCTATACGAAGTCAACGTAAACTGCGGGATCCGGCTCATGACCCAAAGTTGGTTATTGTTTCGGACGTTCGCGTTTATTCGGGCGCTGCACGTTTTTCGAGTTTTCCGGTAGATCTAATTCAATGAGGACAATTCGCACCGCCAGCCCAAGGTTGAAGAAGATGAATTACGAACGACGGCCGATAAATTTTAAGTTATTGTACTTGCGACTTAATTAACTATTTTAATAAAACACGTAATAATGAATATTTTTTTATATATTGTCAAAATTTTTGGGAGGTCATTGACCAAATGACCATATGGACAAGCCGCCACTGAATTCGAATCGACAAGTTACAGAAGATAAAAGAAAGATCGAGAACGGAAATGTGGATCGAAAAACAACTCCAACACATAGCAAACAAAGAGAAATTCAATGTGATGATTTGACAACGGAAGAAGCTGAGCACGAAGAAGAATTTGTAGGGGAATTACAGATAAATGAAGTTAACGAAGAACCGAAAGTCACAAAAGGATGGTATAAACAAATTCAAATTAAAAAGTAAGTCATTTCAAATTAAAATTGACACAGGAGCAGATGTTAGTGTTTTGCCGAAATCATTATTTGATCAATTAAATTATAATAATGAAATACAAATTTTCCTACAAATGCAACACTGATCTCCTATAGATCCTTTTAGATTAAAACCATTAATTAGGCTTAGTTAACTTAGATAGCAGATGTAACAATAAAAGAAAAATAATTCCTTTTATTGTAATTGACTGCAAAATTCACAGCCACTGTTAGGTCTAAATGAATGCATTAACTTTGGTATAATTAGCAGACTAGATTTAGTTCAAATCAATAATGTACTAACAAAAAACGATATCTTTAATCAATTTTAAACGTATTTGAAGGAGTAGGACAAATCCCAGGTGAGATAAATATTAAATTAAAAGATGACTATATTCCTGTAATTCAGTATGATCGAAAAAGTGCCTTTAGCGTTACACAATAATTTAAAAAATACTTTAGAGCAACTAGAAAAAAAGCAAATAATTACTAAAGTCAATTATCCAACTGAATAGGTAAACAACCTACTAATAGTAGAAAAACCAAATAAAACTCTCCGTTTATGTTTAGATCCTAAACCACTGAATAAATACATTTGTCGCGAACACTATTTAATTTCAACATCCGAAACAATTATAAGTAAATTGAGTGGAAAATCAATATTCACAGTTATTGATATGACTAATGGGTTTTGGCAATTAAAATTTAATTAAACTAGTTCAGATTTATGTACCTTCAATTCACCATATGGAAGGTACAAATTTTTACGAATGCCATTTGGTTTGTCATCCGCCCCTGCCAACTGTTTACATACCTGTCGGCAAAGTTGCTAACATTTACGCACGTGAACGCTTTCACGAGTCGACACTAGATGTCGAAAAACTTATCGTTTAAATATTGTGATCCCTCCAGTAGGGCATATAGTCGACAGCGCGCGTTTGTACAATAGTGAACTTACACTCGAGTTCTCTCACTCCCGATGAGTCCCAAAAGGATGAAACAGCTGTCGGGTGATTATCGTTTAAATATATATATATATATACTTTCTATCAATGGTAGCATGTAGTATATTTATAATTAATGTAGTAGATTTATATTCAATGTAGTATACATACAATCCTGTATGTTAAGTGCACACGACACAGCAGACACGGCTGATGTACGTATTAACTTATAAGTTGACATTAACAAATACAGCTATTAAAAATTTAATTAGAAATTATCTACATCAGCATATAAAACAAACAGTAGTTGAAAGTAAACATAATTCTAACAAAAATTGAAAAATGGCAGTAAACGAAAAGTGTAATTTTTAATAAAAAAAAAATGTAATAATGATTAAAAGGACATACTCCTGTAGAATAGTAAAAAAAATATAGCAAAAAGAAGCAAGAAAAGGCAACACTGTGATCTTTTGGTTATTGAAAAACAACAATCAATAACAAAATCTTTCATTGGAATGATATCAAAAAACCACATATTCATAATATGAATAATGATACCTATTGAGTTTTACAAGTTTTCGATGTCCTGGTAGTTCTTTTGAGTTGAAATTTATAATAGTTTAGCTTATACTTTCTCATGTGTTGGAATCTGGGGCCATTTTGTGTTTGTATCGGTTTTCATAGTATTTCGTTATTATCTTTTCTATTTTCTGTTTCTTCCTTTCTTCACCTTCATTGTTGTTTTTCATAGTAGTTAGTTTTAGTCTTCCTAATGTCGGTCTTAGACATTTCATATCTCTGTCATTTCGATTATTACAAAAGACAGAGGTCCATGAAAATACAATAATTATGCTATGGAATCAGACTAACAGGTACGGAAACAAACACACGGAACAAAAGTAAGAAATGTGGTAACATATGTCGCTACACTCAAATTGGGCCTTTTGCTGGCAATAATACACGTCAAACAGATGAACGATGGAATAATCAAATACAAAACTGGAGGCTATTGATGGAACAACGGAAGAGTAGACGCCCTCAAATTCGCTGGACGGGCGACCTAAAGAGGATACGTGGATTTTATTGGAAGCGAAGAGCGCTAAATAAATCTTGATGTCCAGAATTGAGTGATGCCTATGTCCAAAGTTGAACGATGAACGGCAGAAACAAAGGTCTATGTGCAAAAAATGTTTAACAGGCACAACATAATGAATACAATACCCGTTTTGTATAATAATTAATAATTAGCAGCTTGTTCTTACTGACAGTAGTTTTTTCTAGTCTAAAAATAAATAAACTGCTACCACTAATCATCTCCATTGATACGCATTCACAATGGCTGTAAGTTCATTATGAGAAAAAGGGTTCACACGGAATTCTGAACTTCATATGTTGATAATGACCACTTAAAAGCTTCAAATTTTATACCACAATTGTTCATTTTAAAATTATGTGTTATATTTTTTACGTTATTATACGACAAGCTTATACCACTTTGAATTCACCGGTTCTCGTCCGATCACCAAAGTTAAACAACGTCGCGCGCTGTCAGTACTTGAGTGGGTGATCGCTTCGAGACGCATTTACATAAAAAACAGTGAATTTCCTTATTGTGCAAAAATTGGGGTGTTATGTCCAATAGGCGAAGTGTCCAAACTCCATTGGTCTTAGGAGTGATCGACAAGAGTGTAGTGAGTAAAGCATTGTGTCCTTATTTGTGTCCGGGTTTAAGTCAGTCTTTTTTCATCTAAAAAAAATAATTAATGCTGTTTTTAAAAAAAAAGGTAAATAAGAAAAAAAAAATAGGAAAAAAAAAACAAAAAAAAATCTTATATTAATATGTTATGTCGTTAGTGTGAACGCACACCTACTCTCGATTCATTTTCAAATCTATACGAAAATCAACCTTTTTCAAATTCGTCTCACATTAGAACGGCTTAAGATATTTTCGTTTCGAAAAAGTTTCGAGTTTACGAAAGATGTGTCTTTATTTTTCGATTTAGATTTTTTTGTACGAGGGCATCTTCGAGGTTAAAAAAATGTTAAAAATAGTCAAAAAATTTCAAACAAATTGAGCCGTAAGTTGACCACAACTCGCTTATTTACGGACCGATTTTCAAAATTCAAAAGCATCATACGCGGATAAAGAAATAAAATTTTTGGCCGTTTCAGTTTTGTTAGACCTCGCGTGTTTTCAAAAGTTATAAGCGAAAAACGTTTCCGACAAAATTTCATTCGAAAACTAAAACGGCCATAATTTCTAAATTATAACAGATAAAAAAAATTTATTTAAAAAAAACGTTCCTTTTATGACCCTATCACATAATGTTTAAAAAATTTATCATTTTTAAAAATTTTTTTTAAGGAATTTTACATTGTTATACGAATACTGTAATTTTTATAACTCCGGAACCATATTACGTAAAAACACGAATAAAAATCAAAATATTCGTAATTTTGCAAATTTTCGAATGGTTTAACTGTAGAGGATTCAATTTCACCCAAAAAATCTTCGTATGCACGAACTTGATGACTCACACACGCGTAACTGCGAGCGTTATGCGAACCAAACAGTCAATTTCACCTAAATAAACTTTGTTGTATTACGTTAAAGCGGTCGAGCCAATAAATCCGCTTCTAAATATTTTTTAATAAATAATTTCTATTCGGACTACATCCATATCTTCTATATTAATATGTTATGTCGTTTGTGCGTCCTCACCTACTCTCGATTCGTTGCGAGCGCACACCCGAATACTCTCGACTCATTTGTACGAATTCACATGGAGTACATACTCTGCATTCATATTGATTACTCAACTGATGAATGTTAATGTAAGTGCTAATTATTGTTCATGACTGTCTGCTCTTTAGAAGCTAATTTATTTTTGTGACTTAACGCATGCGTAGCATGCTGGCTTTGTCTAGTGAAAAGAAAAGATTTATAAAAAAAAAAAAAAAAAAAAAAAAAAAAAAAATATAAAAAAAAAAAAAAAAAACTCATATAAAATTTTATTTTTTCATTTTAAAAATTTCACAAATTTTTTTAAATAAATTTTTTTTTTAAATGCATTCTTAGATTTCTTTAAAATTATATTTTTCGCATCTCAAAAAAAAATTAAAAAAAAAAATAAAAAATAAATTTTCAAAAAAAAAAATAAAAATTAATTTTAAAAAAATTTAATTAAATAAATTATCAGCCCACCTTGTATAGAACTGGTTGCAATTTATGTTTTTACAGCTCATTTTTTTAAATATTTGAATTTCGATATGACAAGGGTATGACTGAGGTTAGTATCACTAAAATTGTCAATGCGCCAGTCAAGTAGTGAAATTTAGAAAGAAAATAGGTCCAAACTTAGTTCAAAAAACTAGTTTCTAAATTGAACTTTCTCTGAATTACTCTGATATTTAATTTAAATTGGATTTACTTTTCCGATTTTACCTTTAGGACTAGTCTTACACACATTTATACCAGAGAATTGGCCTAGAATAAGTCGTAGTGAAATAAGAACGTTGGAATGTGTCTATATTTCCTTCAATTTTCAAAGATTTGACCTCACTAGCTCAGAGTTCAAAGGTCAGGTCAACATGTAAATAGGCTAAGTTCACCTGTCTATATTTCCTTCAATTTTCTAAGATTTGACCTCAGAGGTCAAAGGTCAGGTCAACATTTATCACCGCCTTGACCTCCTGAAAAAAATGAGCCTTTAACCATCAAAATCGGTTGAGTAGTTTTGGAGGAGAAGACGGACAAACAAACAAACAGAAAAACAAAACTATATGTATATAGATTAACCAAAGAAAAACAAAAAAACATTTCGACACATTATCGTGTCCCTCCTATAATGTTAAGGTTATATGGGCCCCTAGGCACAAAAATTATTGGGGAAATTTGTATACAAGAAAAATGCATATCATGAGCAAAAATAGTGTTTCCAAAATTATGTTGTTAGAAAATTAGAAAATTTTTAAATTAATTTAAAAAATTTGCCATCACTGGGGCCCTTTAAAGTTGGGGGCGCCGAGCCTCGGGCCTTGCGTGCCTATTAGATAATACGCTACTGATCTCCTAATTAAATTAACTGTGAAAAGTGACTGTGTAAATCGGATATAAGATAAGAGGGCAACAAAAACATTTTGAAATAAGAGGACAACAAAACCGTACTTTCGGCCCGCAATCCGGGTCATTGCTGATGTACTTTTGGTTTAAGTAGGCGAAAGAATGTTTTTTTTGTCTTTTTCTATATTTATCCATATTTCTTACATATTATTTTTGTTTAGAGGTCACTAAATATACACTTAAAATAAATACACGTAAAACTCTAAACCTACACTAAATGCTGGTAACAACCACAAACTCGCCGTGGAGTTAATCTGAGTCCTGTCTGTAGTGTTACATAAATTCACGTCTGTTGTTAAGGGTTAAGAATCTTCAATGCCCAATTTCTCTATGTAATGATTTTATTTAATTTCTACCAAATGGCGCATTCTATCACAAAATTAGTCATTTTGTGGAGTAGATAAATATGAACATCTACAATAAATTGGTAGATAGCGCTGTGGGCTTGATTTTTTATCATTTCAGGATCGCCACGATAACGACATAGTTCACAATATTTTGTAGCGAATCATCTTTTTCATAAAATGATAAGTCAGTTTTTTGATGAAATATGTTGTTCAGTAAACATTAACAAAATATTTTCAACGAAAAAAAACGAAAAAGATTTTATTTAATTTTGACCAAACGGCATATTTTCATTTTCTGAAAAAAGTTATTTTCAACAACCACAATAGCATTCGCTAGAACATGTTGTGCCGAAACATAACATTCTGAAAAAACATCGGTACGCTCTGGAAGTAATTGAAAGGGAAATGATAACTGTGTTTGACCTAAAAAACACCAATAGTATAGTTAGAAGAAGAGGAACTAGAAGGAAAAATCTTAACAACTACTATCAAAACTACCAGAATCGATAAGGGAATGTGTAGAAAACGGGCACTGAAAGTAATATGAGAACATAATTGAACGAATCAAAAAGTGGACCGTGAGCTGAAGGAGAGTGTTAGAAGATGATAAAGGAGATAGAAGAACGGAAAAAAAAAGAAAAATAGAAGGACATGAGCAAACACACACCCATACAAACCATCACACTAAATCTACTCCATGAAATTGATTTATAAAGCTTCATTGCAGCGGCAAAAATACTCCATGTACAATAAATTACGTTAGAATAATAATTACAACGCCACTAGATAAAATTTCCTTTCCACTACACGATGACGGAGTCTATTACACAAGTTGTTATTTAGACCTTAAGCCATTAATTATCTGAGCTCAAAAGTAAAGGGGGTCGGGCAACAAAACACCAAATTTTATTCAAAGGTGGGTCATTAAAAATCTTCCGGCAACTTTTTAATGTTTTGGGTATTTTGTGGTACAAAGTGGTACATGAAATAAAATAATAGTTATTTATGATACTAGAATGTGAAGTAATTGCTTTTATGCACGAGTGGCGGAGTTTAGAACACAAGCCGCTAGTGAAAATGTTTTAAGCGCAAGGAGTGCATAAGATCCCTTCACATACGTCTCTCATACAATATTTTAGGGACGTCAGAACTAATTTTTGCAAACAGAAACAGAGTTACTACTGCAACAAACATGCGGTTTCGCTTTTGTTATTTCGAGTGTTGGTTTCCAGTCAATCCTGACAACAAAAATCAATTTTATTTTTTTTTATTTCATACTAAAATATTAAAAAGAAATAAGCCTTAGTTACTGTAACTATAAAATGTCCATAACTCCCCAGGGAGTTAGACTAAGCAGTTATAAATATTTAACTCGCTCTAACCTACTTGATTGTTATTTACAAACTTGTTATAATCATGTATCCATGGTACCTTGTAATGGCTACTCAATTATTATTATACAAAGTCGGTTGCTCATCTCTCCTAGCGGTCAAAAATTATTTATTATTAACTAGTAAATAATGAAAACAGCTGTAACCAATGAAAAACTATTTAAAGGAAAAAATTGAACCTGTTGTTTAGTAACATGACTTCATACTAAACTAGCTTCTAGATTTTGAATTTTAGGTGAAGAGTGCTAAACCGTTATTAAATTTAATTTTATTTAGTAGTGAAAAATAGTATATACACTACGATAAAGAACATCCATTATTGCTACGCCGTCGGAGATAATTCCGCTTAGGCAATAATTGTATATATACTTCTTTATCTTAGTGCATAATGTACTATTATTTAACCATTATAAAGTAAATTTCATGTGAAGAGAAGATGGTTCTAATTTCACCATTTGAACAGGGTTTTAAACTAAAAAAGTCTCCTAACCAGTTGTTTGTATCGTAATTTTTTTTGCAACAGTGTAGCAAAAATTTGAAACCTAAAATTAAATTGCTTAAACGACATACATATTTTTCTCAATTATTCTTCAACATTGATAAAAAATGATATACAGGGTCCGGCACATCGAGCGTGCATTAAAAGTATATGGAGAACTAATTCGATTCATTTTCTGAAAATAGTGCTGCGCCTGTTTTCGACATCACTGAACAAAATATCTGCGTTCATATGTTCATACAGCACTTCCGGTTGTACCGGAAGTAGCTGTCAACTTTCTTATTTCAAATGAAACATGCTATTTTTTATTTTATTTTCAGATTCTACGTAAAATTTAAGGTATAGTTTAATTACTATACCATACCCAAAAAATGACTGGTTTTTTAGTTATATCGATTTAAAAAAAATATATAAATCATGCTGAATTGTTATCGTTCATATCTCAAGATGATATCAATATTTTAGTTCCTAATTTGTTGTGGCAATTGTCGATATGTTACAGTAACTCACATATGAATGGAAACTCGCATTGCATGTACAGGGTGATGAAAATTCTCATGCCAATATGAACTACTTTCGACCTCAAAAACTTGCTTAATTCAAATGGGACACCCTATGTTTTTAATCATCAATCGATGTCTTTTGTTGTCCTCTTTCGATACATACTAACATGTCCAATACTCAAATTTATAATTAAAAACACTGTGTCCCATTTGAATTAAGCAAGTTTTTGAGGTCGAAAGTTGTTCATATTTTCACGAGAATTTTCATCACTCTGTACATGTTTCCAGTTTCCATTCATATGTGAGTTACTGTAACATATCGACAATTGTCACAACAAATTAGGAACTGAAATATAAGTTCAGTGATGTCGAAAACAGGCGCAGCACTATTTTCAGCAAATGAATCGAATTAGTTCTCCATATACTTTTACTGCACTTTTTTTCTTTTTTATAAAAACATAGAACATGTCGATTTTCTGTTTACAATGTAATGTCATTATATGTAAACGTAAGCATTTCAAATGAGTCCGAGAGAAGTGTGTAATTACCTATATGTCTGCGTATGTGAGTGTCATTGCTGAGTACGTCAATTTTAAATCATAGAATAAGGAAATTCTTGGTGTTAGAAATCGTCGATACAAAGAGTTTTAAGAGGAGATTGATAAAAACAAAAAATTGTTGTGATTAATATAAAATCAACTAATTTCATTTATTGTTGTCGCTGCATAATCTTTACATTAACAGACATATATAGAGGAGGATTCAGTTGCATAGATAGACGATAACGAAATCTTTTTAGTTGCAAAAGTCTATACAGTTTTCTGTTTACGTAATGGTATTGTAGTGTGTAAAGCTAAGCTGTCCGAGAGAAGTGTGTTATTATGTCTGCGTGTGTGTCTTCGCTGAGCAGTCAATTTTAAATCATAGAATAAGCAAATTCTTGGGGTTAGAAATTGTCTTTGCAAGGTTTTAAGAGAAAATAGATAAACAATAGACGGTTACGGATAATATAAAATAAACTAATCTATAAATGCGTGGATATTTTTTTTATTCCTGCTTATAATCTTTACATTAACAGTAATATTTTATAAAGAAAGGAGGATTCAATTGTATGACAAAGGACAACGAAATCTTTTAGTTACAAAGTCTATGGTTGGTTGGCTTCTATTGTATTTTTATAGGTTTGTTAGTATTGTCAGAATTAATTTTGAATACTGTTACGAAGGGATTTATAAAATTTACTAAGCAACTTAAAAAAATTGTAATGTTGTGCTTACTCTTCTACTAGGTAATTAAAATGTCATTTTTGTGTTAAAATGGGGTATAATTATAATCGTGGCAGTAGTGAAATTATTTGAAACATAAAAGTCAATTTTGACCTCTTCGCCTTTTTAGATTAAACAAAATCTTTAAACACTATACAGGGTCGCCAAAAGTCGTGTGGATCTTCTCTTATGGCTTCATTTGCAAAGTTTTCAGGAAAACGCATCCTGCATAAGGACCATAATTTCTGACGAGTTATATTTTAAAATTATTTTTAGTTGTAGAGGTTATCCAGAAATATGTCCAACATAACCTCACTTTGTTTTTTTTCAAAAGGAGAATTACATTTTTTAGTCAATAATGTCAATTATCGTATGAAACAAATCAACTTTTGTATGCAACGTTTTGCTCTATGGGTAATACACTGGCATAAAGTAAAGTGTTTGTAGTCACAGCCTAAAATAATTACTTACAAATTCAGGTGTGGGGTAAAACTCATGTAAGTTAGTAAGAACTAGACAAGTATTTTTTGTGGAAAATAATTACAATTGAGGAGATTAAAATGGATGTACGTGGTGATAGTGAAGTGAGGGTAAATTTATATCTCAAGTGGCTGAAGGCATATGGCAAGCACGAGGGCAGCAGATGGAGTTGAATGTGCCGTGGAGGATTTAATCTCAATGGTTGTTGCGACTATGAAGGAAACAGAGTAAGGTAGGAAGATCCGCAGTTCAAAGTTTACTGCTTGGATTTCCGGGGTCAGTGGTGATGTCGAGGAAGATGCTGCGACATGGTTTGAAAGAATAGGAACAGTTAAACGAATGCATAACTAGAATATTGGTGAAATAGTACCAATATTGCCTATTATGCTGAAAGGGCTTGAATTAAAGTGGTTCCATTAAAAACCGAGCCATGCATCCCTTGATATGAAGAATTAAAGGTGGTAATGGTGGCAATGTTTAGTTGACGGGAAACCAGAATAATTTGACGCTCGTAGAATGAAACATTTTTAAATGATTATCATGAGAGTGTTGGCAACCAATTAAATATGAGGGATGATGATTTGGTGGCATATTTAATTGACGGGTTTGATAATTCGGTATTACAATCTCATACCCTAATGTCAAGGTTAACAAATTTAGAAAATTTATTGGAAGTTATGAATGTGTTAACTAATTTCTAGAGGATTGTATCAAGACCAAGTTCAAGTCAACAATCGTAACAAAACCAGTTGCAGCTTCGGTAGTGCAAAAACGAACCATGAGGTGTTTAGCAGGCAGCAAAGAAAGTCACTTTGCATCACGATATCCGAAGAAGAAATGCTTTGAGTGTAATGGTACGGGGCATTTGAGAAGAGGTTGTCCGGAGAACTTCACGGCACCGGCACCAGACAGCACTACGATGATTGTGATTGTTTTGTCCCAAACCGACACTGACTACCATATCCGAAGAGCGACAATTACACAATTACATTCGATATATTAGGAATGTTTAGTTATGAGGTTCACATTGATAGAATTTACATTAATGTAGATTTTCACATTGTAAGCATGACTTCTAATTGCTTATTAGGTAGAGATTGTATTTCTCATCCGTCAGTTTACATCGAGTTTGGTAACGATGGTGTTATTATCACGCAAAGAGTAATAGATATAATGTGCCCGATGTGGCTGAAGAAACATCTGATTTAATGTTAATTGATGTAGGTGGAGATAATAATAAGTATGAACTGTGTGTAAATCTGGTCGATATGAACAGTAAATAAGAATTTATAGAATTATTTGAAACTGAATGTAAGCACCCTCGTGTCGTTGTCTCCCAAAGGACAAGGGGATTTGAGCATGGGAAATGGTTCGTCCGTGCTCTTTGGTCAGTTATTGGATATGTTGTAGCCCAGATATACCCTAACAACTTTGCTGAAGGCCCCGCATGGGGCAGCAAAGTCCGTGAACAAAGGTCAAAGGGCCAACAAAGGTAACCAAGAAAAAACTTGTTAGGATCGGGTGATGTGATACATCATTGAAAAGCTTAGACCCAGGAGCTTCTTTGTGCAAAGTTTCAGGTACGTCGGATGATCTCAGTAATAACCAGAGGTCATCAAAGGTCACCATTTTCGATTTGACGCGAACATGGTGAAGTTATATATCGTTGGAAAGCTCTGACCAAGGAGATTTTCTGTGAAAAGTTTCAGGTTAGTCGAACAACCTCAGGGTCAACCAGAGGTCATCAAAGGTCACAATTTTCAATTAAATGGAACATGGTCAAGTAATATATTGTTGGAAAGCTTTGATCAAGGAAATTCTCCGTGAAAGGTTTCAGGTCAGTAGGATGACCTCAGGGTCAACCAGAGGTCATCAAAGATCACAATTTTCTTTTTTAAGGGGAACTTGGTCAAGTGATATATCGTTGGAAAGTTTTGATTAGGAGATTCCTTCTGAAGAGTTACATGTCACTCAAATAAGCCTTGCGATTATGTGAGGCTGTCAATTGTCAATAAAATGAATTTACTGATGTCCTTACTAATCTTCATTCAAACAAGAAAAATATTTGACCAAATAAAAAGATACAGTAACGAGCACCTAACACTAAGTATTTTATAAAGAACGAGTGGCTCCTAAATACCATCCAAAGTTAAAAGGGGAGTAGGGAACCCCTTAAATATTCCCAGGCCTCCCCAGCTGGTAGTGGCATGCCCGAACGGTAGCTAGCTGTCAAGGGACATGTAAGTAGCTAGGTAGGGATCCCAGTCTTGAAGGGGGGTCTAGGGGGAAGGTAATAGGAAAATCACATACTAATTGTTAATGTTGAGTAATGCAATGAACCTGCACCAAAGAAAGTTTTATACCCCCGATAAAGGGTCAGACGACCCTTTGCCATCTTGCGATGATTTCTGGGCTAAGTATATACGGGAAGGACCCCGGTGCTGTAAATAAACCCCGGATATGAGAAGCCCTGGATGAGCAAGCAACACTGAGACAGGAGTTAGTTTTAGTGTTGTAGCGGATCATGGCTAATTGTAATCCAACATCGTTGCCTCTTCAGGGCCTTACCCACCCTGAAGGGGAATGCTACTTGATGCTCCGGCCGAAAGCTGATGTACAAGGGGGAGTGAGGGCGCCAACCATAAATTGCTTGACCGTGTTTCGTCAAATTAGAAATGGTGTCCTTTAATAGCCTCTGGTTGGTCCAGAGGTCATCCTACTGATCTGAAACCTTCCAATGAGAATTTTCTTGGTCAGAGCTTTCCAACGATATATAACTTGGCTATCTTCCCGTCAAATTGAAAATGGTGACCTCTGGTTGACACTGAGGTCATCTGACTGACCTGAAACTTTGCACAAAGAAGCCCCTGGGTCTAAGCTTTCCAATGATGTATCACATCACCCGATCCTAACAAGTTGATATTTTCCTGGTTTAGTGACCTTTGTGTAGGCCACGGACTATGCTGCCTCATGCTGGGCCTTTAGCAAAGTTGTTAATGCATATTTTGGCTACAACATATCTAATAATTGGGCAAATAGTAGGGATGAACCATTTCCCATACTCAAATCCCCTTGTCCTTTCAGTATATTGCCAAAATTGAGATCGAGCACCACAAGCAGCTCTATTATCATCCTCGTAGGCTTGCTTGTGCTGATGAAAAAACATAGGCAAAATGATATCTGATTTGTTAGACATGGATATAATCAGAAATAGTTCGTCCTCTTATCCATCACCCATTGTTTTAGTTTTAAAGAAAAATGTTTCGAATAGACTATGTTTGGACTTTCGTGAATCAAATAAAATGTCTCTGATTGATGATCATTTAGATGCGATGCCGGGTAAAAACTTGATCTAAAGGATGCGTTTTATAATGTAACCATGGCTGAGGATTCAACGAAGTATCTTTCAATTTAATAAGAATTGTAACAGTTAAGAATTACGTGTAGTGGATATTTAGGGTTACTGAGACACTTTCATAATTGAAGGGGTTGTACTTTATGCATGTATTCACCATATTCCCTTGATTGTTGTAGAACGAGGTGGTTCGGAATAAAGTATTAAGGTACATGTAAACAGTGATCAGTGCATGTTCTTCACGTGATAGCCAAGAAAGTAATATCTATTGGTCAGTTGTTGGGTGAAACATCCCTTTAGTGTAACGTGAGTCGTGAACTCATTTAGTACAGGTCAGAACTGTTGCCATTTCTATTACCTACGCAATATTAGTATAAAAATTTTTGTTTTACTTATACAGGGTTTCTATAAATGTTTCTATAAATTTCTGTAACTGTCTCAGCAATTAAATAAACAAAATTAACGATAAACGACACAATTACAGCCAGGGATAATAATTACAACGGAACAATGAAATAACTGACAGATGATGTCATTCAATATATTTATATTCCAACGCTCACCTGATGAGACAATTTGTTATACCTAGTAGCATTATATTATTAACTGTTAGGTTTAAGTGCATTTTGATGCATATTTTTTATGACTTGACACATAATAAATGTGTATGCACCCAACGCATGTATTTGTTGTGATTCACCTTCACTTTAAAATGAATAAAGTATAAAATGAACGTACACAAAATCAGTGTCCAAACTATAGGAAGGGTGCAAAAATTTTAACATAAGCAAAATTTTATCTAATTGAATAAAAAACAAAATAAATAACAGCTTGTTGAAAGAATTTTTGTATTATAAACAATAACTTTTAAACAATTCGTGATTAAATATTAAATAACAGCACGCTCAGTATTACGCTTTTCTATTGGGTTGACGTCACTTGCGCGCGAACGGGTTGAACTACAAGCCATAAGTGGTCTCAACGCACAAGAATGTAAATAATAATAGTCTCAATGATAATACCGATAATAACGTTTGTTTATAAATAAATTATTTAATTAAAAACGATATTTTCCAATGGAACCCGGTTATCAAAAAGCCGATTCATTCAATTTACCACAAGTCAACGTTGAAATAGTGTGGGATTTGTTATCCAAGAATGTATCTTTCGCTGGTGTTAAAGTAGCACGGTAAATAAAAAAAAATACAAATATCATACTTCTATATTACAAATGTAGCGAAATTTTCTATACAACGAAATTTCGGCTTGTAACTTTACTTGTAGGCAATGAAATTTCATTCAACGAATTTTCTATCGTAAAAAATAATATAGTCTGTATACTATTGGCGCGGAGTAATAAATCATAATTGCTTAAAATAATTCTTTATTTTCTTGTGAAAGCTGGTACTTCTACGGTTAAGTAAAAACCAATAAATTCTACCCAAAATATGATCATTGTGCCGCTCTTGCAGCATATCGACCCATCTAGGGTCTGAGAACAATGGTTTAATCCAGAGGTTCCCATACTTTTTTTTTTCTCATAGACCACTTTAAACATTTTGCTGGATCTGGTGGACCCCCTGCAGCTATTACATTTACTAACTTACTTCCAAAACCCGAAAAAAGTATATCAAAACTTTGATTATATTGCGACTGTTTTTAAAATAATAATCATTATTAGTTTGATGTTAACTTTATCTCAGATTACCATTGTAATCTGAGATAAAAGTTATAATTTTAATGGGAGGGATGTACTTGGTGAATTGACAGCAAATTATCAATATTTGGCTTGAGTTTAGTTAAGTATAACCGTAAATCTCCTCGCTCTGTAATATTTAATCTGCTCCGTTTTTTGTCAACAAGTTTGTTACGGCACTAAAACTGCGTTCGACAAGATATGACGAAGGAAACGCTATGAGAAATTTTTGCACAACTCCCCACAGTCCTGGATATTTTTCAGGTATTTGTGCCTGCAGCCAAAATGATTGATACCCTCTTTTGAATGCTACTTTGAGCTCCTCATTAGTGCTAAGCTCGAGTAGCTCTTCTTGCAGTACCACATTTTCCACTTCAGTTTCATCATATGGATTTATTATCCATGGTGGTATATCCATCGACAGAATGTCTTCAAATCTGATTTTAAAATCATCATACAGGGCAATCAAATGTTGAACATACGTCTGAATATCTTCGTCGAGGCATTCTACCTGCGATAAATTTGGAAACTGGGAAAATTCACGTCGACCAATATTTTGCTTCATAAGTTTCAGTTTACCAAGAAAAGCTGAAATTTCACTCTTTGTTTTTATCAAATTGAGGCTGTCCCCTTGTAACTGTAGGTTGAGGTCATTGAATTTTTTGAACAAATCTGTCAAATACGCAATGTCTGCTTTGAAATTCATGAGGTTTTCTTTTAAAACAGGATCTTTAGTGTTCAGAAACTCTAAAACAGAGTCGAAAAGCAAATAGAATCTTGAGTATGTAGCAGCAATCGTTGGAAGTCCTCATCATTTTCTTCGCACAACTGTGCAAATAAGCGCGTATTTAATGCATTGCTTCTTATTTTGTTAACTGCATTAATCACAAATTGAAGCGCTTGGTGCAATCTATCACTCAATTTTTTCGCTACTAGATGTTGTCGGTGGATGACACAGTGAATTGCAATTACGTCTGGTATAATCCTTTTAAGATGACTTATAAACCCACGATATCGCCCGACCATGGCAGGAGCTCCATCTGTTGCCACCGAAATAATGTTTGTGAATGCAATTGATTTTTCCGTAAAAATCATTCAGAACATTAAAAATTGATTCACCTTTAGTGTCAGTCTTCAAAGTTTTCGCGAATAGTAACTCTTCAAACATTTGTTCGCCTTTGATAAATCGAACATATGCCAATAATAATGCTTCATTGCCAGGTAAAGTTGACTCGTCCAGTTGAATAGAAAAATGAGTTGTTTGCAGATAATTACACAAGAAACTTTCAACATCAGAGCTCATTTCATCAATACGTCTTTGTACAGTGTTGTTACTCAAAGGAATTCTTTTAAGTATGTCAAATGAAGATTTGTGCAGGACAGTTTTAAGACCTCTTCAACAGCAGGCAAAATTAACTCCTCTCCAATGGTATGCGGTTTCCCAGATTTTGCTATAAGTAATGAGATATTGTAAGATGCCCGCAAGCCATCGTCGTTGCTTTCAGACGTTGAAGCGAACATACTATGCACGGTGGGTCTCTTTTCATACTTTTCCTTCAATGTTTGGAAATATTTCAAATCCTTACCTATTTTGTCAGGATGACACCTTCTTAGATGATCTTCCAGCTTCGATGGTTTCATAGAGTCATTGCTCAAGACTTTGTTGCATAAAAGACACATGGGCAATCGCTTGTCTGTATTTGATGGAAGAAACCAAATTTCAAATATTCAACACTGTACTGTCGACACTTCTTCTTAGATTCAGCCATGTTTCGTATCAATTACTTACCTGTAAATATGAAAAAATGTTTGTTAAGTAATCTTAAAATGATTTAACAAACATAATAGAAGTGGCTTTTTAAGATACAAGTTGCTAACAAATAGATAGGTAGGTACTTACTTTTCCAACACTGGCAAACAATAATATCAATTCACTTTAATTTTCAAAAGTCTGAAAACTACTTCCGTCACTGGTGAACACTTATATAGGTACACTTTCTTTTTGAAATTCCGGAAACAACTGAGTAATGTTTATCATTCGCATTCGTATTTATATTAAAGAAAAATCCAACAAGTTCATGCAAGTTCAGACACGACTTTAACTAGGCGGGCGGGCGGCGCGGCATCGGCGAGTCTTGACACGCTCTTTCTGAATATGGAATATGCAAGTTCTTACAAAAAACAATTGCTGAGCTTCTTATAATATTGTCTTCCTATATTCATAGGAGAAGTCAAGTCGGGTCACCTAATACATTTTTATAGACCCCCGTTAACAAGTTGTGGACCCCATTTTTTCCACGCAAGCGTAGACCCTATCGGGCTCCCGTGGACCCTGGGGGTCCACCTGGACCACTTTGGGAATCTAGGGTTTAATCTGTGAAAACACGTTCCCGCCAGCCCAGGTACTGACGAAACGAGAACGGGAACGTAGATGTGGGTATTATACCAAGATACAAAAATAATGGTATATAATATGTAAAGTAAAATTTGTAATGTGATCTACTATACAAATAAATAAATAACATATAACCACATAATAATTCATATCAAGGTAGATTTTACTATTATAATATATTTACCTACTAAAATATGATTTTCCAAAATCAGGTACCTACGCCACTGCAATCAGGAGATTCGATAATTCTGACAGGTTTATTACTCCGCGCCAATAGTATACAGACTATAGATTCTATCAAAGTTTTAACAGAGGGTAATTATGTGTCAAATTTTTTTGTCTAGCACAGTAATAAATTTATTTAAGAAGTATTAATTTTACCCATGTCGTAAGGATTCTTTGGGTTACTTTAAACTTCAGTGTAAACCTTCTTATTGGAAATCTATTTGGGATTTATGACATTTAAGTCTTTTAATGACATCTACTTTGATGAACATGTACAATTAAAAAGAAAACTTAATAATTTTATCAAGAAACCCTTCTGAAAGATACATTAATAATTATAAATTAAATGAGTAGGCGCATAAACGTATGAATTCAATTTTTTTAAAGAATCTTGTATTTCCTTAACGAAACTTTACCGTAGCAAATTTTAGAATTTAGCGATGTCGTTGTATAGAAGTTTGGCGTTTGTAAAATTTCACTTTTAAACTGCAAACCTGGCCTTTGATGTAATTTGGATTTTTTTGAGATGTATAATAAAGGTTGATTTTCTTTAAGATCTGGAAGAGAATCGTATGGTGACTCGGCTATTGGTTACGTGCAAGTTATGAGGAAAGATAAAAATTGTATTATATGCGCTAGAATCTGTCCTGAGCACAGAGTGAGAGTGAAACCGTATCAGGTGATGTGTGACCTAAATGAAGATAATAAGGAAATAATAAAGGTTCAATGCTTGGATTGTGCAGCTTCTGCTGGTAATTGTAATCATGCAATAGCATTTTTAATGTGGTTGCATCGTCGATCAGAGGAACCGGCTCCAACAACAGTAACTTGTTATTGGAAAAAACCGGTACTTTCCCAGATTGGTAATATAAAATTCATTAAAGCCACAGAAATTGGAAAACGTAAACAACATCTTAAAAAGTTTCGGATTGTCAAGGTTTTCTTGAAGACATTGTTGAAAACATAAAAGACCGTAGCTATGTTTGTCCGTTAGCGATTCACAGTGGGGTAACTACTACTAATCCTGTCACAAAACTATCAATTCACAACATTTTCTTAAACTTTCTTGATAAAGTTACAATGTTCTGCTGAGAATTTCTTAATATTTTGCAGTGAAAGTGTTACAGAAAAGATATAGAAAGAGCTTCGGAACTTAGCTACGAACAAAGCGAAACCTCTTCATGGTACGAACTTCGTTATGGCAGACTTACTGCTTCTAAGCTATATGATGCGGCCGTTTGTAAAACAGCTGATGGAGGCTTACCAAGCAAATAATGGGTGTTTCAAAAACATTTCAAAGTGCACAAATAAAACGAGGAATAAATTTAGTCAAATTAGTAATTGCAGAGCTTGGGAAGCAATTGTCTATTAAAGTAAAGCGATCTGGTTTGTTATTTTTAAAAATATGGTATTTTGGGCGCTTCGCCCGATGGAGTTACGGAAGATTCCGTAATGAAATTAAATGTCCTGCTTCAGAGTCTGCAATTTCGCGATATCTTACTTCTTCAGGAAAGGTAACAAAACGATTTCTGGCACAAATTAACGTTCAGATGTTGGCAATGAAAGTAACAAAGGGAATTTTTTGTGTAGCAGCTCCTGATTTTGAAACATCTAAAAAAATAGTTATAGTACAAGTAAACTATGATGAGGAATTTACAGGGAATATTATTGAGTGTGCAATACAATTTTGGAAGAGCAATATATTTCCTTTATTATTAAGTAACTATAAGTAGTATTAGTTTATTAGTACATACAGCTTAACTTACCTGACAAGAGACGTGCATAAAATCCATAGATTTTCATCTTTTCTCTAGATTCGTTCGGTGTAGGCCTACATATACTATACCTGACAAATTGGTTAAGACTTTCGCGGCCTGTTGTTGAACTAGTATTGTCTAAATTTGGGTGTAAGGGCCTAACGGTTAGGAAGAAATTCCAAACAACGACAACCTTTACACCCGAATTTAGACAACACTAGTTACTTTGATTTTGGTAAATAAATCAGTTTAAAATTAATGTAATATATGTTTATTAGTACATGTCTAATATGTAAAATATTAAAACAGCAAACGAAACTGAAGAAATACAAAATAATCTTAATAATGAAAATATGGTACGTGAGCATAATGATAAAAGTAGTATTATTTTCCTTAAAAACAATTCTGAAACATTATTTTGTAATAATCGGTTTCTGTAAATTAATTATTGCACAAGCAATAATCATGGCATAATCAAGATTTTGAACTAATTCTGAATTAACAGTAGCATGTGGGCTTGTTGACAACATTGCCAACATCGCGGGGCGCTAACAACCCGTATAATAAGCTTAGGGGTTTAGTAGAGAAATACTCGTCTTACCGTCAAGCAATTAGTGTGCTACATTAAATTGGTCCTTCGAGCCGGATTTAATAAATAATTAATTAAGAAGAATTTTCCAATCAGCCGGGTGAAGAAGAATCGAATCAAGCAATAAGAATCTTGACGACTTCTAGGCAAAACAAAGAAATTCTACGTATGGTGACTAAGTGAAAGTGGTGTCTACTAATGTAAGTACGTTATATTTATTTCACTATTAATAATGGCGCAACTGAGAAAATTATTGCAAAAAGAAATTGTTCAAAAAAGATTTAAAGAAAATTGAAGGATACTTAGACAGTGTAGAATCAAGTGATAGGGAATTAAGCGAGGAACAATTAGATGTTAAAAAAATACGGCTAATTCTTTATATAATGCTTATACGGATGTAAATTGTGATATATTATGTATTGAAGAACATAACGAGGAGGATGAGGATGTTTTGAAATTTATCAGTCAGTTTTAGTGAAAATCGAAAAGTTAAATTTAAAATACAAGTTTTCCAAAACAAATTGTTCCGAGAGAAATGAAAGTCAATTTGAGGCACGTAATATTAAAAATCCAATCCTCCCTGCCATTGATATCTCTATATTTGATGGTACCGACGTCACTCAATTCAATACATTTTATGAATTGTTTTGTGCCTTAATTCATAAGGATCAAACGTTGACAAATATACAGCGTTTGTATTATTTGAAAAAATATTTAAAAAGGAGAAGCGTTAGAGTTAATTTCCAGTCTTCCTGTAGTTGATATCTCGTATAATACAGCATTAGATTTGATTAAGGATAGGTTTAATAATAAAACAATAATTATAAACGCACATCCGATAATAACTACTTCATCACCGAAACCGTTACAGGACTTTATTTCAAAAATTAAACAACACGTGGGTTGTTTACGTAATTTGAATGAACCAGTAGATCATTGGGACTCAATTTTAGTTTATTTGTTCACGCAAAGAGTTAGATCACTATACGAATCGGGCTTATCAGTTAGAAAGAAATCAAGACAGTTGTCCTAGTTTAAATAAATTTCTATTGTTTTTAGAAAAACGGGTTATTAGTTTAGAGGCGACGGTTAGCAATAAAAATTGTACTGGTACAAGGCCAAGGACAAAAATTTTCTCAAACGTGTCAACAGCGGTACCGGCAAAAGGTGACGGTAAAGCGACAGGTCATAGGATTAACAGTTTTAAGAAAATTAAATCCTGCTCATTTTGTAAAGAGGGTGCTCATAAAATTTATGCTTGCTTACTTTTTAAAAATATTTCTGTGAAGGAAAGATTAGAATTTGTAGAAAAGCAAGGTTTATGTGTTAAATGCTTAGGGTCCCACGCCAGCACCTGCAATTATAAACAATGTATTTTGTGCTCGAAAGATCATAATGCGCTTTTGCATACCAATGACCCACCCGAACGAATTGTCGCTCAAACAACAACGCACCCCGTGAATAGTTCGAATTCGAAACAAGTTTTATTACCAACAGCTCAAGTAATGGTAAAACAAACGATGACGTTTTTGTAGTAATTAAATGTTTATTAGACACGGGTTCCCAAGCTTCTTTTGTTTGTCAGGAATTAGTAGAATTGTTAGAAATTAAACCATACGAAAATAATTTATCTATTAATGGAATTTCAAATTTAAATACGACTATTTCGTCAAGCGTTACTTTACAATTGAAAAGTACAATTAATAATTTTTCGTTTACAGAAGAATTTGCTATCCTTCCGACTATTACTTTAACGTAAGCGAAATAAGGATTCCTAATAATTTCAAGTTAGCCGATCAGTCATTTAATGAACCATCCGAAATATCACTTTTATTAGGAGCTAATGTAGTTTCACAATTATTAGTAAATGGTACAATTAAATTAGGGTACAATCAACCGGTCTTACAGAATACCTTGTTAGGATACGTAATTAGCGGTTCGTGTATCGCCAGGCATTCTCTTAAACCGGCTTCCCACGATCCGTGATATCACGGATTTGGACGGACGAAACAGACAGCCAGACGGCCGCACCACGCACCAGGCTCTTCCGACGGTGCGTGCTGGTGCGTGTCGGTCTGTGAATTTTATTAATATTTCGTCATTCCAAAATGCAAAGTGAAAGAAGAGCGTACTGCTGCAGCTGCGGCTCTTGTGGTATTGTTTAGTAATGATCACGTCGTGCTCTCCAGAAAAACAAAAGAAACCACGCTGGTGGATGTCGGCGTACAACAAAAAGTCGTTCAAGGTAACTAATTGTTAAATTATTTTTCATATATACAGGGTGTTTCATTAATCAGTACAGAAAATGAAACTGGAGATTCCTTGCAAAAATTTAAAGGGGGTTTAACATAAAAAAAAAATTTTTAAAGCCTCCGCTGAAGAGTTACAGCCCTCTTAAAGATGTGTAAAAATTCACATTAATCGATTTTTTCTGAAATGACTTCTGGAGATACTCTTCCACAAGCCTTACTTATCTCTTTAAAGTATCACTGCAAACCATTTCAAGATGCGTTGATGATGTTTGTGAAGCTTTGATGCAAGAATTAAAAGACGAAATAAAGGTAAGTAGGTATGTAAAGTGAGAATCATTTATTTATTTTAAAGTGAACAAAACCAAACCAGACAGAAACATTACATCATTTGTAATTTAACACTGATAACAAAAACTAATTTAAAGTAACACTTTCGTAATATTGCTTCAACTCTAAACCTTGCTGTTGGGACGGTTGTGAGTTGTATGAGTGGGAGTGAACTGGGGATGGTAGATAGACTTGAGGTTGTGGGGATGGTTGTGAGTTGGATGAGTGAGCGTTGCCTGGGGATGACCGAGAGACTTGATGTTGTGGGGACGGTTGTAAGTTGTTTGGAGAACATAATCTGGGGAAACTTATGTTGTTGGGGATGGTTGTGAGTTGGATGAGTGGGAGTGAACTGGGGATGGTAGATAGACTTGATGTTGTGGGGATGGTTGTGAGTTGGATGAGTGAGAGTGAACTGGGGATGGTAGATAGACTTGAGGTTGTGGGGATGGTTGTGAGTTGGATGAGTGAGAGTGAACTGGGGATGGTAGATAGAATTGATGTTGTGGAGATGGCTGTGAGTCGGATGAGTGAGAGTAAGCTAGTGATACTTGGAATGGTGATTGTAATTGCCGAACTGTGTAATTGTTGTCCATTGAACTATGCGAACGTATTGTATGATTGTCTTGTTGTTTCAAACTAAACATTATTTTGTTAATTTCCATCATTGCAATATCTCTTGTGTTTTCTTGTAAAGCTCTCATTTTATTACATAATAAATCGCAATACAGTGAAGAAGTGTCTGTTTCAGACTTTTGAGAGATTTGTTTTAAAAAGTTATAAGCTTCATCGCTTCGTTTCTTCATTTCTTCATCGAACGCATTGGACTTACTTCTTTTGGATGTATTTTTGTTAATGTTTTTGGAGTTTTGAACGTTTGATCCGTTGTTGCTTGTGTATTATTTTCATCTTTGTCTTCCTCGATCTCCTCTGTATCCATTGAATCCTAAAAATAGAATACACACATTATTTTACAATTTTTTTCGTTGCAGGTACCTCGAACGGCAGAAGAATGGTTAAAGATTGAAGACGATTTCAACAGCACTTGGAACTTTTCCTCATTGCCTTGGCGCAATTGACGGGAAGCACGTTTTAATACAAAACCCTATTCACAGTGGTTCTGAATATATTAATTATCACGGCACTTTTAGCATTGTACTGTTAGCTTTGGTCGATGGTGACTACAACTTCACATTTGTGGATTGCGGATGTCAAGGTAGAATAAGTGATGGCGGTGTCTACAGAAACACAGAGTTGTATAGAAAAATTGTTACAAAGGAACTAGATTTTCCAACAGCAACTAGTTTGCCCTTTAGGCAGGAACCACTTCCTTACGTTTTTGTGGCAGGTAGTGCATTTGCTCTCACTGAAAACATGCTGAAACCGTATGCTGGTCTCCACGCTACGGGAACAAAAGAAAGAATTTTAATTATCGTTTATCTCGCGCTCGGAGAATAGTAGAAAATGTTTTTCGGCATTATGTCGTCTGTTTTAGAGTACTAAGAAAACCTTTTTTTATACAACCAAACAAGGTTAACTAATATTGTAATGACGTGTTCTTTATTGCACAACTTTTTACGGCGATCTAAAAATTCCGGACCAATATATAATCCCCTTGGTACTTTTGATACTGAAAATGAAGGTGAAGTGCGTCCAGGCTCGTGGCGAAATGATCTTGAAGGAAATGCTTCCTTGATATCAATGAGGAATATACTAATAAAAGCACCTCTTTCTGATAAGACAATAAGAATAGAAATTTGCCAAATATTTTCTCACAGATGGCGCTGTATCGTGGCAAAATAATTATGCTTAGGCATTAATTATGTTATCATCAAATACCAAGAGCCTAGCGTTAATGTCAAGTGATGTATTGCATACTAATATTAGAATATATTTAATAATAACGGGTTTAACGCTCTTCGCTCTTAAACCATGCATTTTGAAATTAAATAACATGTAGTGACTTAAAATGTATGTGAAAGTTTAATTGAAATAAAGATTTACTCACCTCAGAATTCTTGGTTATTTTTGGCTTGTAAATATCGTCCAAAAACATAGACATTATGTTGTAAAGGAGCAACTCAGGCTTGTAGACTTCGTCCGCTCCAGTACCAGTTCCTATTGAATCTTTACTCTTTTTCTTTGCCTTCTGTACGTCGACATTAAATTCTCTCGCTTTTTCTTTATTTCCGTAATTGGAACAGTGCCATCCTTTAACTGAGTTTTTATGCGGTTCCACGCATCAAATGCGTCATTCTTGTTCTTATGTTCTGGCGTCGCGGCATTCCATAAAATCCGGTTCATTTTGATATAAATTTAAGAATTCAAGAAATTAGTTCATTCGTCCGCTCCATCTTTCATAATATAACCTCCAACAGAAAATAACCTAGTTCACTACATGCGTATACAGCTGCTGTCAGAACAAGTTTTGACCTGCTCGTCCGTGTCTATACGGACGAGTACAGGCCGCGCCGAACGCGCTCGCTACCGCACGCTTTGAAGTTACCGACTCTGGCGGTTCGGGCGCACCGACGCAGACGCGTCTGTGTTACCACGGACGAGACCCTTCCCCACGGTGCCTCGGTGCGGGCTGATCCGCGTCCGTCCGCGATATCACGGATCGTGGGGAAGCCAGCTTCCCCAAAAATACGTCGGGCAGCATGGTAACTTTGCATACAATAAATAATGTAGAAAATGAGTCGCTTCATGAGTTATTAACGAATTTTTGGGAAAATGAAACGGTTGACGTTGACGACACATTTAACTAAGACAGAAGATACTCAAACTCATTTTAAAACACGGTTAGCAGAATAAATGGTCAGTTTCAAGTAAAGATTGCCCCTTTCATATGTAATGAAAAGAAATTAAGACGGACAGTAAAACCACCAAGTTACGAGTGGTATTTGATGATTTCAATGAAAGCAAAGAAAACTATCATTAAATGACATGATGAGTAATGGTACGATAATGAAACCAGAATTATTCGACATTTTAATAACGTTTCAGAGCCTATATTTATGCCTTTGTAGCAGACAATTAAACAAATGTATCGGCAAATTTTAGTTGTCTGACCAAAGACATTTATTAAATATATTGTAGCGATCTACTAAAGAAACACCCATAAAATGCGCCATTTGCAAACGGTAACATATGGGTTAAAGGCTAGTCCTTAGCCCATACAAGATGTAACCAGGTGCTT
>JALBCR010004243.1:0-45862 GCA_030710515.1 Abscondita cerata
GCTAGACAAACAAAAATACACAGGTAACATTTAATGAAGGTTTTTGTGCAATATTTTCTATCCTTAATAGTATAAAACCGGCATAAGCAATACCACAACAAGAAAAAGCTTGGGTTATTCTTGCTTCAAGCAAGTCTTCCATTAAATGATTAACTGACTTCGGTTTAGCTCAGACAATCTCGAAGAGCGCTGCAACCGGAATTTCTGCCATTAAGTGGCCAAAAATGAGTTCGTAACGTGATAAAATGAATTAAACACCAAAGTGTAAATGTTTTTGATGTTCATATTTGATTAATAGTTTTGTTAAAACGTGTTTACCAGGTAGAACTATAGGATACCTTTGATCGAAAGGTATGTTTGCATGTTTAAGACACCCTCCTGATTAAACCTTTATTGTCTAAAAATGGGTTTAGTTTGGTAGTTTACTATTTCTTGAAACTGCATTACATAATTTCAGCAACCTTAATTTAGTAGAAAATTAAATGTAGATTTTTAAGTTCATTAGCTGACGGCGGTCCTAATTAATTTATTTTCTTCAATAACATTGTGTCTAAAACGTAATATATCTGTATATGCTGTGACCCGCTGAAATTTGCTAAAATTAGAAAATCTATTGAATATAGACGTATCAATTATTGTGTGGTAAGTTACAATTATCTTTTCTTTTCGCACTTCTGGTATCGAATCGATTTGAATAATTTGTTCTGTTGGCCAATTTTCTGATAAACTGGTAAGCCAATACGGACCATGCCACCAAATTGTAGAATTTTTAAGGACTTTAGCTTCACAAGATCTGGATACTAAGTCCGCAGGATTATCTTCAGATTTCACATGTCGCCAAGTACAATATTTGCTGAGTATCTGTATTTCTGAAACTCGATTTGATACAAATGTTTTCCATTTACTGGGTTCAAAAGAAAGCCAAGACAGTACTATTGTCGAATCTGTCCAATAAAATATATTAGTAATATTTAGTTGGAGAACACTTTTTAACTTTTGCACAAGTTGAGCTAAGAGTAACGCTGCGCATAATTCCAATCTTTGGCACAAACAAGATTAGAAATAATATTATTATTATTACTACAAAAGACTAGATATATGCATGCGCCATAATTTGCTCCTGAAACATCACAAAATCCATGTAAAGTTAATGAAATAGCGTTTGATGTATGAATGTAAGCTTTCGCGGCTGTTGTCGCTAAGATTATTATCTTCCGGGTTGAGCCGTGTTCGTCCTTCCTTCCTACGTTCTCTGCTTGACGTTTTGCTAACCATGCTGTTAGCTTCTTGAGAAACGTTTGGTTGTATTAAATGTCGATTGATGGACAATTCATTAATTTGTAAGAAATTGTCGGTACAATGTAATAACGTTTGCTGAATATTTTCTGGAATTGGATCATCCCAACCAATTTGTAAACGCCAGAATTATTGTAACAAAATTTTTGGCTTTCACTACGCTTGAATTTATCAGCCCTAAAAGGTCAAAAATGGTAGTAATGCTTGATAAAATACTTCGTTTTGTAATAGAAAACTTTTAATTTGGGAAATGTTGCTGAATATCAGAAAATATCTACTTGAATTCCATATTACACCTAATGTCTTTGTTTCATTATCAGATATAATATACTAAGGAATGTTATTGGGACAGTCTGTTAAATTTAATTTTTCCGGTTTGTTTGACAACCATTTTAGAAAGAAGAGGTAAACCGGCATTAAGCAATATTTTCTCCACATTTTTCTTTTAGTTGTCGTGCATCTTTTACACTAGAACTACCACAAATTAAATCGTCCATATAAAAGTTTTTTATATTGGCTTCACTAGCCTTAAGATTGGTGTCTTTAACATTTAATCCAATTTGATGCAATGTTCTAGTTGCTAAGACAGATGCGCTAGACCAGAAGTTCCTATACTTTTTTTTCTCATAGACCACTTTAAACATTTTGCTGGATCTGGTGGACCCCTGCAGCTATTACATTTACTAACTTACTTCCAAAACCCGAAAAAGTATATGTCTATGTAAATCTGTGTTGTGGCTATTTTCAATCAACTATGAGTTGAAAGTTTTCGAAAAAGGTGAGAATTTATATTGCTTTGATTATGCTGTGAGTATTGTCATTCAAGCTAAGTTTCAAAGCCAGTCTAAAAGCGTCTTCATCCAACAGTTGGATTCCTACTTTATTTTTTGTATTCTAAGATTGACTCACAGTACAAGAAACCAATAATCTCCCACTTCGGAGTGGTAAAAAGTAAAATAAATATTTTCTTGTTTTGTAGCTATTTATTCAAACACAAAAAATTACTACACTTTTAATTATGTTGTTACAACAGTCTTAGTAGAATCAAAATTTAACATTAAAACTAATAATCATTATTAGTTTGATGTTAACTTTATCTCAGATTACCATTGTAATCTGAGATAAAAGTTATAATTTTAATGGGAGGGATGTACTTGGTGAATTGACAGCAAATTATCAATATTTGGCTTGAGTTTAGTTAAGTATAACCGTAAATCTCCTCGCTCTGTAATATTTAATCTGCTCCGTTTTTTGTCAACAAGTTTGTTACGGCACTAAAACTGCGTTCGACAAGATATGACGAAGGAAACGCTATGAGAAATGTTTGCACAATTCCCCACAGTCCTGGATATTTTTCAGGTATTTGTGCCTGCAGCCAAAATGATTGATACCCTCTTTTGAGTGCTACTTTGAGCTCCTCATTAGTGCTAAGCTCGAGTAGCTCTTCTTGCAGTACCACATTTTCCACTTCAGTTTCATCATATGGATTTATTATCCATGGTGGTATATCCATCGACAGAATGTCTTCAAATCTGATTTTAAAATCATCATACAGGGCAATCAAATGTTGAACATACGTCTGAATATCTTCGTCGAGGCATTCTACCTGCGATAAATTTGGAAACTGGGAAAATTCACGTCGACCAATATTTTGCTTCATAAGTTTCAGTTTACCAAGAAAAGCTGAAATTTCACTCTTTGTTTTTATCAAATTGAGGCTGTCCCCTTGTAACTGTAGGTTGAGGTCATTGAATTTTTTGAACAAATCTGTCAAATACGCAATGTCTGCTTTGAAATTCATGAGGTTTTCTTTTAAAACAGGATCTTTAGTGTTCAGAAACAGAGTCGAAAAGCAAATAGAATCTTGATAGACATGCACCCTTCGACAACCAGCGTACTTTGGTATGTAGCAGCAATCGTTGGAAGTCCTCATCATTTTCTTCGCACAACTGTGCAAATAAGCGCGTATTTAATGCATTGCTTCTTATTTTGTTAACTGCATTAATCACAAATTGAAGCGCTTGGTGCAATCTACCACTCAATTTTTCGCTACTAGATGTTGTCGGTGGATGACACAGTGAATTGCAATTACCTCTGGTATAATCCTTTAAGATGACTTATAAACCCACGATATCGCCCGACCATGGCAGGAGCTCCATCTGTTGCCACCGAAATAATGTTTGTGAATGCAATTGATTTTTCCGTAAAAAATCATTCAGAACATTAAAAATTGATTCACCTTTAGTGTCAGTCTTCAAAGTTTTCGCGAATAGTAACTCTTCAAACATTTGTTCGCCTTTGATAAATCGAACATATGCCAATAATAATGCTTCATTGCCAGGTAAAGTTGACTCGTCCAGTTGAATAGAAAAATGAGTTGTTTGCAGATAATTACACAAGAAACTTTCAACATCAGAGCTCATTTCATCAATACGTCTTTGTACAGTGTTGTTACTCAAAGGAATTCTTTTAAGTATGTCAAATGAAGATTTGTGCAGGACAGTTTTTAAGACCTCTTCAACAGCAGGCAAAATTAACTCCTCTCCAATGGTATGCGGTTTCCCAGATTTTGCTATAAGTAATGAGATATTGTAAGATGCCCGCAAGCCATCGTCGTTGCTTTCAGACGTTGAAGCGAACATACTATGCACGGTGGGTCTCTTTTCATACTTTTCCTTCAATGTTTGGAAATATTTCAAATCCTTACCTATTTTGTCAGGATGACACTTTCTTAGATGATCTTCCAGCTTCGATGGTTTCATAGAGTCATTGCTCAAGACTTTGTTGCATAAAAGACACATGGGCAATCGCTTGTCTGTATTTGATGGAAGAAAACCAAATTTCAAATATTCAACACTGTACTGTCGACACTTCTTCTTAGATTCAGCCATGTTTCGTATCAATTAAGTAATCTTAAAATGATTTAACAAACATAATAGAAGTGGCTTTTAAGATACAAGTTGCTAACAAATAGATAGGTAGGTACTTACTTTTCCAACACTGGCAAACAATTATATCAATTCACTTTAATTTTCAAAAGTCTGAAAACTACTTCCGTCACTGGTCAACACTTATATAGGTACACTTTCTTTTTGAAATTCCGGAAACAACTGAGTAATGTTTATCATTCGATTCGTATTTATATTAAAGAAAAATCCAACAAGTTCATGCAAGTTCAGACACGACTTTAACTAGGCGGGCGGGCGGCGCGGCATCGGCGAGTCTTGACACGCTCTTTCTGAATATGGAATATGCAAGTTCTTACAAAAACAATTGCTGAGGTTTTTATAATATTGTCTTCCTATATTCATAGGAGAAGTCAAGCTTCTTATAATATTGTCTGCCTATATATATTATTGTCTCCCTTATTCATAGGAGAAGTCAAATCGGGTCACCTAATACATTTTTATAGACCCCGTTAACGAGTTGTGGACCCCATTTTTTCCACGCAAGCGTAGACCCCTATCGGGCTCCGTGGACCCTGGGGGGTCCACCTGGACCACTTTGGGAATCTAGGCGCTGGACGTTCCATATTAATAGTGTTTAGTTGGTAATGCTTGATTGGATCATTAGGATTTTTACTCTAAACTATTCTTTGGAGTCGCGTTGTTTTTTGTCGACATTAATTTGTCTGTACATCTTAGTAATGTCAGCTTTATAACTATATTATAGGTACTCATTCGTACTATTATATCAAATAAATTGTCTTGAATTGTTGTTGGAACGCGACGTCGTTTAAAAGAGAGTTTTGAAGATGCGTCGAAAACAACTCGTAATTTTGAGTAGTTAAACTTGAGTCATTTAAAACACGCTTGATGAGGGAAGATAATTTTGTGTTTCGTTGGGATTATCAAATGTAGATTTATTTTTTGTCATATAACTAAGATTTTCATACTCTTTGAGAAATTCATAATACTGAATAGGCAAATTTTCGTTTTGGGCTAATTTCCTTTTTATTAACTCGAAGACGTTTAATTGCCATGGATAAAGATTCACCAAGTTGAACATAGTTTTCTTTTTAAAGATAAACTTACTGTGAAACGACCGGTATCATCTTGTTTAAAAGTTTTACGGAAAAGAATTTCACATTCCGACTCTTCAGAGTAAGTTTGTTATTTGTTAAAGTCGTATGTTCAATTTGCCAAAATCGTTCCAAGTTCTCATGTAATTGATCTGTAACTTGTGCAAATAAACACGAGGTTGAAGTATTTGATAATCTATCCTGTATATTGAGAGGACCTGTTATAATCCAGCCCAATTTAGTGGATTGCAAAATAGGGTTATTTTTGCTTAACTCTATTCTTTCTCTATTGAGTAGCAAATAAAATATTTGACTGCCTAACAGCATATCAATTTTTCCGGGTTTATTATATGAAGGATCTGAAAGTATAATATTGTCCGGAATATTTAACACTGAAGTGTTAAAATTTATTTATTTATACTATACTAGCATGTGCTGTTTTGTGAATATTTAATGAAGTTTGATTAATACCACTAATTGAGAAGTCAATGTTAAAATGTCTAAGCTTAAGTAAATTAAGTAGATTATTGGTGATAAAATGTGATTGAGAACATGAATCAAGTAACGCTCGACATTTAATTCAAAAATTTGTTGAGTTTCTGATTTTGATAAATGAGTAGTATTTTGTAACGGTATTTATCTGATTATCTATTATTTTAGTTTCATAATTGCAATGTTCTCATAGTATTTGTGAAATGTGTACTGTTTCTGTTTGTTCTTTAGCATAGTATTTGCAGTAGATTCCAATTTACTAGTAAAATTGTTGCAATGAAAAGATGTGTTATGGCGCTTCTTGCAAATCTTACAAACATATATGTCAACTTTTTTAAACAATTACAACATATTTTAAGTTTTCTTAATTGAATGTATTTGGATTTTATTGGCAAGGCAAGTAACTTCGAGCATTTATATGTAAAATGATTCTCTCTACAAAAATTACAATTTATTAAATTAGGAATGATGGTACTATCAGTAACTATGTGATACGATGACCTTAATTGAGCCTTCTCTTTATTGTATCTTTGATTATCTTTACTAGCTAAGGTTTCAAGTAATTGTGCTATATTTTTTAAGAAATCTATTAAGGCTGTTTTATCACTCGGGATAATTTCAGATTTCTAGTAAGCGGTTCACTATTTTTATTTCTTGTTACATAAATAGCTATTTGTTGTTTTTTTTGTTTTTAAAACTGTTTAAAATGCACGTCATGTACAAAAAAAATTGACATCAACAATTCAACAATATATTATTTATCTATTAATATTAATCGGCTTCTAAGTCTGTCCTGTTGCGCTCAGAACAATTTGCCCGCAAGTACATTAATTTCACAATTTTCCAAGAATTGTTAGTATTCATCGTTTACTTAATGTTAACTTTTCTCTTTGATTTTTAAGTGAAAATTTAAAAAAAAGTAGCGTAGTTATCTATGTCGCGCAGGAGTCAAAATTTGGGCTTATAAGGAAATCCATTTTTCTATTATTTTACGTTTTAATTAAATTAAATACAACGAAGACGAAAATAAAAAAAATAGCTCCTGCACGACATAAATAATAATGTTAGCTATATGTTTGTGCAAAATCAGGAAAACATTTCTAAAAATAAGCGAGATAAATTTAGATAAACTTTATACCTCCCTGAGAGAACAGCCTTAAGTTTGTAATATTCGGTAACTGATTTGAATTAATTAAATTCTCCCATTCACGACGCGTAAGTGAATCAAGTTTATTACTAATTAAGTGTATTAATAAAGTATTCTAAGTATTGACTGGTTGACCTAATGATTTTAAGGTTCTTATGTGTTTGAGAAAAGTGTCTATGATTTGTCGCAAAAAAACTTGATTTTCTTTAGTCATAGTTGGAAGATCAAAAATTCTTTTAATGTGGTTGTGAACAATAACCTTTTGGTTTTCATATCTATCTCTTAAAAGATCCCATGCTACGTTAAAATTATCATCACTAATATTCAAAAGATGGAATTACCTGAATGGAATCATTTTTTAAACATGATTGCAAATAATAAAATCTTTAAACATTATTTAACGAGGAGTTGTCTAGGATGAGTGCTTTAAAACCTTCACAAAATGGTAACCGTTCTTCGTAAGTTTTGTTGAACTGAGGCAAATTAATTGTAGGTAGTTTCACATTTACGTTTGAAGAGGTGGCAATATTATCTAAGTTACAATTTTGTTGCAAATTCATATGCTTTGTTATAATGGACCTACCCTTTGCAAACGCATTAAAATATTTCTCTTCAAAAATCTGCCTCTCGGAAGCATCTGTGTCGCTATTATCGATAAGTTCAAACCCAGTTTGCACTTTATCAAACTTAATCCACATATTGTTTACCGTTTCTAAACGTACATTTATCGTCTCAATATAATCATGATTTGATTCATCATCTAAAAAATTAGCAAATCGTGTTAATTGGCCTTTTAAGTTTTTTTTTGTTGTCGTGGTCTGGCATGTTTATTAGCAAATTTTATATAAAAAATGATGCAGTATTTACTCACGTAAAATAGAGCAATTTTGTAATAAAATCAATTAAATCATTTAAGGCAGTCATTGTGGATTTATTAGGTCTATAGCTATGTTGGCTGTCTATCAAGATGTTAAATTTGTTCAAGTATTGTATTAGTCTATCTAACATAGCATATTCAAACACTTTTGAAAAAACTGAAGTCAAAGCAATTGTCCTATAGTTTGTTACGGTTTATTTGTAAACAAACTATACACTTAGGTAGCAGTATCGAAACCTTGGCGGCAGCTCCAATAGTCCGAAAGTGGTCGTGGGCTTGTTTAAGAATTGTAGTACGAAGGTTTCTACGCTGCAGAAAGAATTTATAAAGGCCCACCTAGCCTGACGTGTAATAGGTCTTTCAGAGCAACTAGAAACTCATAGACACAAGGAAACAAACCATAGGATGGTAAAATATAATTATTTATAGCTTATTCCATTAGTACTTTAATACAGATATTCCGGATTCACGGTCTCGTTGCTTTATTAATTAGTAATTAATTTCTAACCAACACTCCAATACGTGTTCTAAAATTTATAACAAACATGGCGGTAAACGGAAATTTTTACAAAGATGTAAATTGATAGCATGAGAAGATATTTACGGCGCAAACAAATGGACTAATGCTTGTCCCTTATCCTTCGGTTTACTATGTACATTAAACCGTAAGGAATTAACACATTTAGAAACCCTTAAATTTTGGATTAAGAAAATTACCGAACTTTTTGCGTCAACAACCAAAGCAGAAATAGAAAGCGCTTTGAGATTCATTGATAAAGAGAACGGTTCTTTTAGGGTCAAAAACCCACAAACAATGAAATCTCCAGAAACATTAAAAATTGAAGTGTTTACACGAGCGCAACTCCAATTGCGTAAGCTATAGGCAAAAATTCGCTTTGAAAATATCAAAATTAGAACTTATCCTTGCTATCAAATAAATACCGAGTTTTCATATAAAAGTGTTTTTTATATAAAAGTATAATTTTAAAAAGTTTTAAGTACGTTGGGAAAAGAGACTTCTTGTAGAGATTTGTTTATAAGCACAGTAAGAGGTTTATATATAAAAATTGACACTTTTTTTAAAAGAAAACACAGAATGTCATCGTAGCCAGATGAATGTTTATTTTTATATTAACAACCCGAGAAATTGAGGTTACCCAATTTTATGCTAAATAATAAGTATAGTATAAAATTTAATAGCTTAGAAATTAGTCAAGCAAGAGAGAAAAAGAGTTGAGTAATTATTATAGAAAGTTGAGGGGTTCTCCCCTCCACCCCTTTTGTTTTTTTTTAACCGATGGTGTGTAACGATTATTCAATGTGTATTTTGATAGGTGTCCCACCGGGAACGCCATCGATAGTTATAGAAAAGCTATTTTGTAGGGAAAAATTGAAAATTTGGTAGTTTAAACTAACATTTTTAGACGGGGGCATTTTTTTTTGTAACCGGAAGTATTTTCAACGATAAGGCTAATAAACAAATATTATTTATTTTTTATTTTTTTAAAAAAATTATAAAAATTTTTTTTTTTTTTTATAATAAAACAAAAAAAAAATTTTTTTTTTTTTTTTTTTTTTTTTTAAAATGACATAGGTCCTAACCTCAACACTATTCGCTTTATTATTTAATTGAAATAGGTTTCTTTGTAGCAGGGGACCTATTTTAGTGGGGTATAATCAATATTTGATAAATAAATTAATACAGGGTGATAAAAAAGGTTAAATTATTTAAAACACGTCAAAAGCCATTTTTTTTTAATGCAAGCACTCTTTTTTTTTATTTTTTTTTATTTAGCATCAAAATAAGGTTGACTTTGTACAAGGTTGTCTATTCAAAAATTCATAGTTTTTGAAATATTGGCAATTTAACTTTTTTTTGTTGCACAAATGCTGTTGTATTTCTTTTAATATGAATGGTTATTGCTAGTTGGCCATGATGGCGTTAGAAAACAATCATCTGTGAAGGATATGTCAAAGTAAAAATTTTTTATCATGGGGACGCAATTATCAAACGGTTTTTTTTTTTTTTTTTGGACATTATAAAGTTAATCAAGAACATGTGTTACTTTGGCAAGATACCCGAAAGACAGAAACCATCACCAAAAGCCCTTAAACGAATAATAGAAAACTTCAAAACTTTGACCCCGTTAATTCAAATGAACAGATAAATAACCTTTTATTTGATTTACAAGAAAGAACAATTAATTAGAGACTAAAGTTAAAAAAAATTTTTTAAATTTAAAATAATTTTTTTTTTTTTTTTTTTATGGTCTGCCTTTGCTTCACGTTAAATTTTGAAACTCCGTTCTAACCCGCATGCTCTTTTTTTTTTATTTTTTTAATTATTTTATTTTTATAAAAAATATTTAGGATTGTGGAAAAGTTTTTTTTTTTTTTTTTTTTTTTTTTTTGTGGGTTTTTGTGGATAAATTTTTAATTTTCCATAAATATTAAGGTTTTTTTAATTGTGCAGTCGTTCAGTGATTTTTTTTTTCAAAAGGTTAACTTTTTTTTTTTTTTTTTTTTTTTAGTTTTTTTCCTTGACATCTTTTTTTTCCTTCTTAATAAAAAATTATTTTATTTTTTTTTTTTTTTTTTTTTTTTTTTAATTTATTTTTTTTTTTTTTTTTAATAATTGTTTTTTTTTTTAATTATTTTTTTTTTTTTTTTTTTTTTTTTTTTTTTTTTTTTTTTTTTTTTTTTTAAATTATTTTTTTTTTTTTTGTTTTTATTTTTTTTTTTTTTTTGAAATTAAAAAAAAAAAAAAAATAAATTTTTAGAGGATTTTTTTTTTCATTATAAATTTTTTTTAATTGTTGTAACATCTTTTTTCGTTTTTTTTCTGTTTTTGGTTTCAAATGAACACTGTCTTACTTTTCCTTTCACATTTTCTTCGTTTGTTATTTACTCCGTTATTAAAATTTTGTTTGACTTTTGTTTTTAATCATGTACTAGATATTTACATGTGTTTTACAAGAACTTATTTCAACTCAATTTTTTTTATAAAAAAAATTATAAAAAAAAAAATTTAATTTTAAAAATAAAAAAAAAAAAAAAAAAAAAAAAAAAAAAAGAAAAAAAAAAAAAAAAAAAAAAAAAAAATTTAAAATTAAATTTAAAAATCTTTTTTTAAAAAAAAAAATTAAATTATTAAAAAAAAAAAAAAAAAAAAAAAAAAAAAAAAAAAAAAAAAAAAAAAAACCAATTCAAAAAAAAAAAAAAAAAAAAAAAAAAAAAAAAAATAAAAAAAAAAAAAAAAAAAAAAAAAAAAATATAAAAAAAAAAAAAAAAAAAAAAAAAAAAAAAAAAAAAAAAAAAAAAAAAAAAAAAAAAAAAAAAAAAAAAAAAAAAAAAAAAAAAAAAAAAAAAAATAAATTTTTATTATATAAAAAATTTTATAATTTTTTTTTTTTTAAAACTTTATTTTTAAAAAATTTTTTTTAAATTAATTATTATATAATTATATAAAAATTTTTTTTAATTTTATTTTAAATTAAAATATAATATTTATAATTAAGGTCCTACTCCGAACCAAACTCCTATTAATTTAGAACTGCCCGTCATTTAGTTTACTACCAAATTTTCAAATTTTTTCCATGTAGTTTTTTTTTTTTTTTTTGGAGAGGTTTTTGGTGGAACTGTATAGTACTTATTTCAACTCAAATTGATTTTCTACTAAAAATGAGAGCATAGTTCTTGAAATACATGTATCCAGTTTTGCATAAAACAGTTGTGTTTGAAAAGATACACAGTGTTTCTTATTTATTTCAATAGTTTTTGCCATTTGTTGAAAAATTGCTTCATTTATTACGCATAAAAATTCCATTTATTTACAATCACCTATTGTTCACACAATTATATCTTTAAATTAATTTCAATGGTTTTGAGGTGACAACAGCTTTAGGACAGAATGTCAAACATTTTTATGTCATAACGTTTAGTACTGCCAGTTCATCGCCGCCGTTTCTTCGCCGGATTGTTCCATAGCCGCTCTGTTCTTCGTGAAGACGCCATTTTGTCGCCGCCGTTTCACTTATTTATTATCACAATGGATAGCAAATTTTTATTGATTGTGTTATTTTCAATTCAAAATTTCATATTAGTTTGTATATGTGTTCTTTTAATTATACACATGAGAGTAGGTTTTTTGTGTGAAAAAGTTTCTTTTTAGCAATATTTGTACATCCTCGACAACAAAACGAAAAGACGAGGGTGTCACAAAATAATTTAACATGGAACAATTACTAATATAAAAATTTTTGTACCTGAATAAATATACAGATGCCTTGAAGAAGGCAACACTTCAGTTTGACAAAACGTCGACGATGAAATAAACAGTTCTTTAGCTTTATCCTAACTCCTACATAATGCCTTCTTTGGAAGAAAACCATACCAAAATTAAACTGAAAGAAGTAATCTTCGAAACTATACAATTTTTCTTTAGTGAGTGTACACGGTTATTCACTATAAATTACCCACCCCTTATTATTGCTCGTAGAAAAAAAAGTTATACATAAAAAGTTGTATAGTTCTAACTGAATTTTTTAAAATGTCATCAAGTTCAGTTACTTGCCGTTTACAGAGCGTAACAAATTTATGATGTATTTTTTAAATGTAACACCCTGTAAGCCATGTAAATGACAAATGTTGTGTTTGATAATTATTGACATTTCATTAATTAAATCACCAAAATTGTTTATAGTGAAGTAGTTGGCTGAAAATCCAAACTTACCCTTGATGTCCTACCGTTGGTTTTATAAGTAATTGTGATATTCTACAATTAATAACTCAATAACGGCTCAATATAAAGACAACATATTATATTTTTTGAAATCAGAAAAGAAAAGATCTCTCCAAAAATATAATACTATACACGGTGTTACATTAAAAAAGTACATCATATTTTTGTTGCACTCTGTAAACGGCGAGTAACTGAACTATTGATGGCATTTTAAGAAAATTTAGTTAGAATGATACAACTTTCCTATATTATTTTTTTTTCTACCAGCAATAATAACGATAATAAAGGGTGTGTAATTTATAGTGAAAAACTTTGTACATTCTAAATAGAACAAAAGTTGTGACATAAAAAAATTGAACACAATTTTAAATCATAGAAGCAATTACTTTAGATTTACCTTAAATTAAAAAAAAAAAATAAACTAAATCAGAAATTGTAATTTGAGTAGTTGTCAAGACTAACAAAATATTACCGGTTGGCTAACTAAGCGAAGTAAGCGACTGTACATCGAAAACCGCGGAACCTTGCGTTAAAAAAATATTTTCATGAAAGTGGTCAAGACAGATTGCTGGAAATTATTTTCAAGTTTGTAAAAAGTCCGCTTGGGAGCGTAAAACTAGTTTAAATTACAAAAAATCACTAAAATTCACTTGATTAAATTATACTGAAAATGCATGTAAATGAATCTTAAGTCAATAAGGAGCAACTCTAGTTAAGCACTTTTTCTTCCAACTCTACAAATAAAGTGGTAAGGGTAAGGCAAACATTAATTCCAAAAATATGTAATTTATTGGGAACGCCTTACTGCAAAAACTTAAACTGAATTTTGTTTAAAAGAGTTTACTCTATCATACGTGTCAAAACCGAAGTATCTGTAGTTGTTACTACGGCCGCTAGATGGCGCTTTTCTTAAAATAATAAATTTTGTTATTTTTTACATAAAAGCTTAAATAGAATGATATGCATATTATAACACAGTAATAAGAAGTATTAAAAGTCAAAACGAATGATGCAAACTAAAAATCTATATCTTTGTTTTTGTTTGAGATATTAATCGAAAACCAACGAACAGATCGTGGGACAGCCCGTCGAAATATGTTTTCCGATACAACTTGTGACGTAAATTAACGTCACCTAAATAATTTCTCCATAAGACCTTCCAAATAACAAAACTCCCAATACAATACAAAAAACAATTATCTAAAGTTGCAGTTTGCACCACTTCCATCGCTTAGTTGGCCACGCTGTACATTGGTCAAAAAAACTAAACATTGACTCAAATTAACTGTGAGAATTAAATGAACGTATCAACATTAATATTAAAGGAAAGTAAAAATTTTACAAAATTTTCATACCTTTACAGTCAATTATCATTCTATATAACTGCACAACTTCATAAACAGTTAACATCAATAAAATATGTGTATTAATTATAGCAAACATTAGTTGAAAGGTGAATTTGCAATTATCACACTCATTATCAAACAATTTAAAACAGCGTTTCCACCAATGAATAAACTAAGTTGAAAAACAATTTATCAATTAATTGGTCGTTGTTACTTTATAAAATGTTTACCTACAACTACACAAAGCTTATAGTAAATTAACATAAAAAATTACTTCCATTGTAATTGAAAATATTTTTAATAAGTAAATATTAACAAAAATTTAATGTAGTACTTAATACAATACAACACATGTTCTAAATTTAGCAAAATTATTCTATTTAAAATACATACAGATAATACAATTCGGAAATAATTTAAAGAGTTTTTCATTACGTATTCAGTAATTAATCGTTATAATTTGTTTGTTTTTAAATTTGTTTAATCTTTAGAAGTTATGGATTTTTTGTATAACATAACTTTTAATACTTTTACTGCTTGTGTAGCTTCTATATTATTAATTTAAGAGTAGTTAAGGGTAAGTATGTTATATTTGACATTTCATTTTCTTTCAAAATACGTAAAAATGTACAGGGTGTTGCATTAAAAACAATTACTTTTTTGAATATTTTGTTGTTTTTCTGATTATCAGTGCAATTGTGAGATAAAATGCTTTACATTTTTGTTAATTTTGCCAATAGTAATTAAACAAGTTATGACAGATACGCCTATTTCTTTTATTTGAAATATCAGCCACCTATCTTTTATAAGAACTCTGTAATAAACTTAAAAACTTTAAGTAATTGTACTTGGTCTAATTTCAATTTTATTGTACATTTAATTTAAAATTGTATTTTCCTTTAAAATACGTAAAAATAAACAGGGTGTTGCATTTAAAAAAATGCTAATTTGTTGAGTATCTCGTTAATCTGATGTGTAATTGTTTTTTTGATTTAATCAGTGCAATTGTGATAAAAATTGCTTTATATTTGCTAATTTAACCAACTTTGTATCTCCAATAATAACAAAGTTAGCAATACTACCGACTTCACTTTGAACACACTGTATAATAACTGTATGAGATTTCTGTAAAGATTTTCCAATTAAATAATGTCAAAAAAATATAATTTTTAAAAAAATATTTATGTAGTTTAATGAGGAAACAGATTTTAGAAATTCTATAAATAATGCAGGTATACAGGGTGAGCGTGAGATAAAGGTTTTTTAACTTGCAGATAAATCAAAAACTTGAAATTTGGTACACTGTTATAATTTATCATTCTTGTTCTACCTAAAATATTTTTAGACCTTCAGCTATACAGGGTGTGCCAAAAGTTGCTATCAACTTTCTTATTTTAAATATAAACTTATAATTAATTTTACATAGGTCGATTGGCCATACATTTTTGAGTCTATATAACTTAAATTACAGTATCTTATTCTTGACCGTTTTTGACATGTCATTTTTTTTTCAAAATATGATCTTTGTAGTAGTTAGCGAAAAAAAAAGTTATCTAGCAAATCAATTGAGATTATAAAATAAAATATATGGAGCAGTGGAATGAAAATCTAGGCTTACCCCTGATGCCTTACCGGTGGTTTTATTTGGTACCATATGAGCACAGGCAATTTTTAAATATCACAAAAATGACCAAACATTTAATTTTTTCAAATGACATCTTTTGCTTTTTGTACATAATTCGAAAAAAAAAATTGAAAATTTCCTATGTCAAATTGCAATCAAATAACATAAAAAAGCCAAAGGTGCCATTTTAAAAAATTTACTATTTGATCATTTTTTATTGTGATATTTGACAATTGCTTGTGTCCATATAGAAAAAATGAAACCACTAGTAGGACATCAGGAGAAACCTGGATTTCCACCCAACTGCTTCATTATTTTAATTTTATAATCTCAACTGATTTGCGTGATAACATTTTTTTTCGTTAACTACTACAAATACCATTTTTTGTTGAAAAAAATGACATATGTCAAAAACGGCCGAGAATAAGATAAAACTATATTTTTAATTTATTTTTAATTAAAATAACAAAAAATGATATGAAATGTTATATTTTTTAACTAAAACAAGAAATTAACTAACAAAGTCTTTGCATTTTGTATCGTTATTTTTCAGAACCAAAATAAAACTTACAATCCTCAAATTTTCCGCTAAAGCGATTTCAACCAGATACAAACAATGAAGAATCTTGTTCGCAACTTGTCGATGAGACTGGCGTTTGCTTACTCAGAGTATTCAGATCAGTTGCAGTCTTCAACGATTTTCTAAAAACCGTCACCAAAAATTGTGATGACTGTGCTACATGCGATGCCATCATTGACACACCAGGAACCGTAACAGGTGCAGCAAATAGCTCTCCCTCCACACCAGCTATCATCTTTGCTATCTTATTTTTTTGGAACATACGGTCAGCCAAATTACCTTCTACAACAGACGAAATTTTCCAACCACCGTGTCTCTTCAGTGTAGTCATTGCCTGTATACGCCTTCAAATTATCCAAACTTAACCATTCAGCAATATTACTCGGGATATTTTCAAAAGTATTTTTTTAACCGGCTTCTTATTTCGATAAGCCAGGAAGAACATAAGAACACCTTGCGGACGCAAAGCCGAATATTTTCTTACGAAACGAGCAGCACCTAAATCTTCTTCATCAATAATTGTAAATTTAGTATTTACATCATTTTTCGTTTTTAAAACGTTGACCACGATCACCGACCCACGATCCTGAATATTGGAAGAGAGCATATTGACCAATTTGTTCGTTTTGCAGGCGCTTTTGCAGATTTTTATAATTAAAACCACCTTCAATATCACGGATGTAACAGTCTAATCTATAGAAATGAATTGAAATGACATTTTTACTTTATACATCAAAAAAATTTCATTAGGAGCTTCTCGCAAGAATTTATGAAGCTGTTCTCAGGACAACACCTTTAATTATTTAGGAACTTATCCTTTATTTTTATTTTTCACAAATGGTTCTATTCCATCGAACATTTTAACATCACTTTTTTTCTTTAAAAGTAACATTGACCTTATCATCGATAATTTTGGCCACGACGTGTTTGGTAATTATTTCTGCTAATGTAATAATTTTCGAGGGTCTGCAAATCAGGTAAAATCAGATTTATCTCAGAAACGGATGTAAGTTGGTATAGGGACATGTTAAAGAACATACATTATTTTTTATTCTACTATTCAAAAATAGAAAAAAATACAGGGCATTCCATTAAAAATAGCCCAACTTTGATATACCTAGTACGTGTTTCTGGAGCACCCTGTACAATTAAAAATATTTTCAAAAAGTGGTATCAAATAATCTCGATATATTTATGCCTTAAGGTTTCTTACTTTATTTGTCGTTTTAATGCTACAGAATAATTCGTTGGTAGTGCCCCACTCTGTATATATATAAAAATGGATGTTTGTTTGTTTGTGGTTAATAGTGTTCTAAACCAATAGTACGATCGTCACGGAAAAGGTTTGTTTTTACTTCGTTCTAGTTTGCCACCAGAGGGCGCTCCACCAGCTCAACTTTGAAACCGTTTAACCGATATTTATAAAAATTGGTACTGATAGGCATTCAAACAGATAAAATATTTTTGTGTTATTCACTTTGATATAGTCTGCCATTACAGGGCGCTGTTACAGGTTAACTATTGTCCTCTATATACAGAGTGTATTAGAAATAAGTACATTAATTTAAACCCTAAATCCAACTTTTCAAGATAACAACATTTCTATGTGCCATTTTTTTTGAAATCTCAAGTTTGTTTTTAATTTTCCCCCCATAAATTAACGAGTCCTCTATGTACTGTTGTAACGAAAGATAGCAATCATAGAACAAAAAATTATTTTATTTGTTGCTAGAAAACGCTGGTACTTTTAATGAGAACAGTACATAGAGGACTCGTTAATTTATTGGAGGGGGAAAGGAAATTAAAAACAAACATAAGATTTTGAAAAAAAGGCACATAAAAAAGTTGTTCATCTTGATGAGTTGAATAAGTGATTAAAATTAATGTACTTATACAGTGCTTTTCATTTAACATTGACCATAGGATTTTACATGTTAATATTTCAATCCCATGTTAACACTTTTTTGGGACATCTGGTATAAACCATTTATGTTAAGTATAATTAAGTGGTAAAATGTCTATTAGAAAATATTCTTATACTCATTTGTAAGTTTTTAATTTAACAAAAAAAATGTCGTCTCGGGGAGGATTTGAACCGACGAGTCAAAGAGATTTTTGTAATTTGACTTTGTTACTATGGTAATGATATGTAATTATGATTGTAGATTGTAGATTTGCTTGCTGCTGGACGATTTGGATGCAAAGCTGCTAATGAAGCCGCAACTTCACGACTTGAAGCACTCCAAAACAATCTGAACTCCTTCTTTTACGGTATAAACTGACATGTTCTGTTCAATATTTAAAAATTAAACGTGCCAAATGTCTAAAACTTAATAAACAAAATTTGAATGACAATTTCGTTACCATAGTAACCTAGTCAAATTACAAAAATCTCTTAGACTCGTAGGTTTGAATCCTCCCCGAAACGATATTTTTTTTGTTAAATTAAAAAACTTACAAATGAGATAAAATTTTTCTAATAGACATTTTACCCCTTCATTATAATTAACATAAATGGTTTATACCAGATGTCCCAAAAAAGTTTTAACATGAGATTGAAATATTAACATGTAAAATCCTATGGCCAATGTTAAATGAAAAACACTGTATATAAAAATGGATGTTTGTTTGTTTGTGGTTAATAGACTTCTAAACCATGTTACAATAACTTTGGTTAATGAGCAATTAAAAAAAATGTTGCATCAGTTTAAGAGCTGTTTAATCGCTTACACACATAATACGTCATACAAAAAAAATATATCAGTAGCAATACAAAATATCGTGCTCTCTCGGTGATATTCACAAATATAATTATAAATTAATTAGCGACACAGCAAACAGGTAATAAACGAAATTTGATAGCCGTTGCTATTAAGTGAGACGGGTTCTTATCCTCCTTGAGCGTTGAACTTATCCCGCTAGCTACGCAACACAAAGTGTGTGGACTCAAATGTAACAATGTGTAAATTAATTATAGCACCATCTTGACTTAAAACGTACTTCATCAAAGCAGTCAAGGTTACTTTAATAGTAATACAAACAAACAGAATAAGAAACCACCGAGTACAAGTAATTGGTCTAGCGACACACAATTCTTTTACATTAACATTACCAGGAGATAAGTTACTTAACTAGGATCACATACGTGTATTGTTTATTAAGGCGTCCTTTTAGAGCGTTCGACATCAATAATTTCCACTTATAGTTAAGAAATGGTTTGGTACTGGTAATTGGATTGTTCGGATACCTACGCTAAAATTGAAATAACTGTAAAGCAATTTAGGTCGTCGGCACAGTATTGAAGAAAAGCTCTTTCCGGTGTTAAAGCGAGACACCCCAAAGTCGCTGGTCTACGCTATCTTGCGCGACAGAACTCTACTCGGCACCTCCTAAGAGCATAGGTTTATTTTTGCATACGACTTTCTCAAGTACAAGTAAAGGTCGAGAGGTTAATCCTTCCAATTACAACAGCATAAGGCAGTAACGGTTCCAGAAAACAATTTACAATTTCTGGATGTAATCAAATTTCAGCAGACATCAAGCAAAGTAACCCCAAAAATACAAAAGGACAAAGAAACTATAATAATTAGAGAAACCCAATTCAGTGACTACTTGCCATGCGGTGAAATGTAGGTCAGTAAGCTCACCTGCAAACGTTCATCCTAAACAACATTCCGGTTTATTTCTTATTACGTATCCGGTGTAATATACGTTTCACGTGGTTATAACAACTTGGAATTAATCCATCACTTGTGTTTAGAATTTCCTTTTGCGGTTCCTTTTTTTACAAAACACGACTGTCCTTGTTGCTGGTCCCACACAAAAGAAAGAACGTAAACCGAGCTCAATTGGATTTAGACGTTGACTTTGTCTTATTAAACTTGCAGTGAAAGTACACAGGGTCGTAGTAAGCAAAGTAACACTAATGCAGGAAATTTTTAACGTTAGAAAAGTAAAAGCTAGAAAACGTGAATTTTTATCGTAACAACCAATAGTACGATCGTACGTTTTAATGGTTTAGACAATGTTATGATTGAAATAATAACACTATTCTGGACTTCCATTGTCTATATTTTTTTTAATAAAATAAACACAACGTTTCGATTGCTATTAAATCTACAATCGTCTTCAGGTAAATACTAACAAACTTATATACTAATACAAAGTTAGTGAAACGATCAAGCGTACAAAGTTAATGATGGGAGGCGTTACCTTAGACTAAGATTAGTCAGGCGTCCAATTAAGGGTTTCCACACATTGTTAATCTCTACGCTGGGTTGACTAAAGACATTCTAATTGTTTTTGATAAACGCTGTTTTTTAAATTTTCTCTTGCACCAATGCTCTTTTCGGTGTATAATTCTTGCTTCCGACCATTTCATTCTGTGATGTTTTTCCCAGGAGTGTTGGGCAATGACGATTTTCAAAGTCTTTCCTCTCTGCGTATAGGTTTTATGTTCCTTCAACCTGATATCTAAGGGTCTTTTAGTTTCCCTTACGTATGACTGGCCGCATTCACATGGGACTTCGTAGATGCAATTCTTGGAGTCACGGCTGTTGTCTGGTCTAGTTTTGGAGATCATGCTACCAATAGTTCTTGATGATCTGAATACCGTGTTAATGTCATAATTTCTTCTTATTTGTTTTATTTTCTCAGATAATCCCTTGACATATGGAATGCTGAGTAGTGTTTTGAGTTTCTCTTCGGTCATGGCTGGTTGGTTCTTAGAGAGTTGTAAAACAGGTTTTACTACTCGTTTTAGGTAACCATTTTGTATAAGGTCTCTTCTGATGTTCTTGATTTCATCTTGTAGTCCTACCTCTGTATTACATAGTCTGTGAGTTATATCTACTAAAAACTTAATAATCCCTTTCTTTGTTGTTCCACTGTGATTGGAGTCGTAATTCAGATATTGGCCGGTATGAGTTGGTTTTCTGTAAACTGATGTCACAATATCCTCATTGTGTCTTTTTGCAAGGACGTCCAAGAGTGGTAATGAGTATTCCCTTTCTTTCTCCATGGTGAATTTGATGAATGGCTTGATGTTGTTCAGATGGTGTAGAAAAAGGTTTAGCTGACCGTCGTTATGGTTCCAAATTATGAACGTATCGTCTACATATCTGAGCCATAATTTTGGTTTATTCTAGTTCTATTATGTAATTCCTCGTCCTCTACTAACTTCTCCTGAATAATTTCTAAAGACTCTTCAACCGGAACATTAGTGTAGAGACTTTCTATATTGAAGCTGACAAAACGATCTTGTTTTTGTAGTTCTATAGACCCAAGAATGTCTACGAAATGTCTAGAATCTTTGACAAACAATGGGCTGCCATCTTGAAATGGTCGTAGAATTGGAAGTATAAACTTGGCTAGTTGGTATGTGGGTCCATAACGAGAGCTAGTTATTGGTAAAAGCGGCATGTTGCCTTTATGTATCTTTGGTAATCCATATAAATGCGGTGGTTTGCTGTGGTCTGGCGTAAGAGTTGCCCAACACTTTTGGAAAAAACATCACAAAATGAAATGGTCGGAAGCTTAAATTATACACCAAGAAAAGCACTGGTACAAGAGAAAATTTAAAGAAGCATCGTTTGTCGAAAACAACAAGAATGTTATTAGTCAACCCAGCGTAGAGATTAACAATGTGTAGAAAACCCTTAATTAGACGCCTGACTAATCTTAGTCTAAGGTAACGCATCCCTTCATTAACTTTGTATTAGTATATAAATTACAGTAGTCTTTAAGTTTGTTAGTATTCACCTGAAGACGATTGCAGGTTCAATAGCAATCGAAACGTTGTGTTTATTCTTTAAAAAAAAAAATAGACAATAGAAGCCCAGAATAGTGTTATTATTTCAATAGTACGATCGTTATGAAATTTGGTACGTATATCTACTTTTTTATGGAGAAGATTTTGCGCTATTTTGTTTGTTCTTGCTCGCCACCAGAAGCCGCTGCACAATCTCAACTTTTATACCATTTAACCGATAATATTATGAAAATTGTTACTGATGTTATTTGCTAAGGTATAGTTTGCCATTAGAAGGCACTGTTACAGGTTAACTATTGTATCATATAACTGAATGTAGCAAAAATTTATACACATTGATATTTGATTACGTAGAATATGTTTAAGTGATTTGTTTTGTTGTAGGTCGCCACGAGAGGGTGTAGCTGAATTTTAAATATTTTACCGTTTAACAGACATTCGTGAAAATTTGTATTTATAGATAAGCGTAGCCCACGGGGGTAATGTTATGAATTCATTTTATGGGTGATGCTAGTTCTTTATCGCTATGGAAAAATGTTTACGTTTTTGAAGAGAAAGTCGGATTTCTACAAGCCTAAGAAGGCAAAGGTGTTAACAACCAAACAAATCACAAATTTTTTCATAAAAATGCTAGAAGACGTTTTTTATTGGAAAAAGTAAGATTATTATTTGGAATATATGGTGCCTGTGGACGCGAAGAATTGTCTCTTGATAATATTAAAGACAATAATAAACTCATAACAGACATAACAAATAAATTTTTAAGGATATTTACCATAACAAATGATGATTAGCTTTTTAAGAGTTGTGAGTTATATAAAAAATATGCAGCGTTTCGACCTTCCAGTTTGCAAACAATTGGGTTTTTCTCGATTTTAGAAAAGGTAAATGAACTAGACAATTCGTAGGAATGCACATAATAGGAGGGATTCCCAAGAAGATAACAGAGTTTTTAAACATCCTAAAAAGTATACTGGGCATACATTTTGGAGCTATTATTGGCTATTATGTTTGCAGGTAATGGTGAAGACCTTCTCTCATTAAAACAATTTGGAGGTTGGAGGAACAATGGGTGGAAAAGTCGGTCAGTAAGAAAATCAAAATCAAATGCCAATAAAGAACAACAAAGCTTTGACTAAAACTGTGTTGGGAAATTCGTTTTTTCACGAAATGAAAATTACACTTTCAATTTTCTAAACTTTCTTCTAACTATTATAGGATTAATAGTTTAAATGTTCACATTATGTTGTTAAATAAATAAATCATGTACAAAGTCATTGTAAATATTTCTGTGTTGTTAAAAAATTTCAATTTTGAGCGCGTTATAAAATTAAAATTAAAATAAATAATAATTTTTTATGAATTTATGCTAATTGCAAGCTTCAAAGTTTAGTCCTTCAGAAGATCATTACAATATAGAGACAAAGAACAAATAAAGATTAAAAAAAATCTATTTAGAAGCGAAGATAGGTAAGACACATGGAACGAAAAATAAAAACAATTACAAGAAAACCGGAAGGAAGAAAAAAGGCCAAGAATAGCATAGTAAAGGAAAGTAGAGAAAGAATTATAATACTTCCTGATTATAGTTTGGAAAAATTCAATAGAAGATAAATAGAAAATAATGCAAAATAGTTATTTGTCCAACAAGTGAGGAAAGCGATTCTCTTTCCCACTCGCGCTTGAGTGAGAGTGAAAAAAAGGCTTTTCTCATGAGTTTTGACACAACATTTTTTCCACGACATTTCAAAAAAGAACCTAATGAAAAAGTAATATTATTGGAAACGTAACTTATTATTACAGAACTTCGTCACATTTTCGTACGTAAAAGCAAAAGTTGATATTATGGTGAGTCTCAATAGTCTCGCTTCAGTATTCTCTAGTATTGGTGTGGTCTCAATCTGTCATAGCGTAGCCGCGTAATTATACCCAATAAATGTAGGGTAGCAATTTTTATTAGTCGAAATATAAGATATTAAATTAAACAAACTTGGTTGAATAATAAATTAAATTGTTTAACTAAGTACAAGGCGCATATAGTTCTAATGACACATTCTTACATTTTATTAAAGAGGCATTTTTGTAACACGACATTATTTTCCTTGCTAGTAAGGAAAAATCAATTTTCCTCACTATTTGTAGAGAAGAAACGTCCGTTTCTAAGTATGTCGTGGAAAATAAATATTTATTTTTGTTTATTTAAAGCTTAGATTTATATCAATTTATTTCAAGCTTCCAATCACCACGCGTTTTTTTGGTGTTTTTTTTGTTTTCATCAAAAAAAAAAAAAAAAAAAAAAAATACAAAAACCCCCCAAAAAAAATTTTATCCCTTTACCCCCTTTAGTTAAATCCTACGTTTGTACACTCATGAAATTTAAAACTTGGACACCACAATTTCTGTAAACAAAAGTTTGCACATTGTGAAGCGGGCTTAAGGGTATCATTTACAATTCTAACAGCAGGTAGTCTCAGCAGGGGTTATCTTATAGAAGGACTGTAGAATGAATCATTACACTAAGCACGTTTTAGAAAATAGGTAATTTACGTTGCTTACTTAATTTTTTCTTTAAAGAATATATTTGAAGGTATCGCTAATTAAACACCATAGCTCGATTAATTATCGAATCAAAATTTTGTTTAGGAAATGTTTACAAAATAAAATTAGAAATAATTTTGATTTAAAAACGTCTACAAGCAATAACTTTTAAATTAAATCAAAAACTAAACATGGTTATTTGGGTTGACTGATTATTACTTATTTTTAAATAAATCTAACCTACTAATTATTGTAAGTTATTAAAAAAAATCATTAAACTCTCTATTCATAATATTTAGTCCTTACAAAATGTATATTTTATGACGTTTCATTTTTTTGTAGTTAATATAAAAAGTGAAAATAAAAACTAAGGCAATTCTTATTGTCAACGTATATATTTAGTTTTTTGACAAGAATTTATTACATAATTATAATTAAGATACCAAGTTATAGTTTAAAATTAAATGAAAACTTTTTTTTAAATAAAGGTATTACTATATAAATAAATATAAGAAATCAATAATGGGTGTGACCTCCATTATTATTGATACATTCTTGGAGGCGTCTGCTCATTGACGCTATCAAGGTATCAATATAATTAATATTAATCGTTTCCCATGCGGTATCAATGGCTGCAATTAGTGCATTACGGTTTACTGGTATAAAATTTGGCCCTTGTTGTCTTCGGATAACAGCAAGTATTCGAGCCCAAACATTTTCGATAATGTTAAAATCTGGGCTTTTGCTGGCCAGGGTAACAGCTCCAAGTTATTTTCTCGTATCCAATTGCGCACAACCCGCGAAGTATGAATAGGGGCGTTGTCCTTTAACAACAAAAATACATTATGAAAATGTTAATTCAACAGATCCCAAACTATTTTTTGGAGAAAGTATAGTGAAATAAGAATACTTACTTGTTGGAAAATATAATCTTCGTCTGGATAAAACACTTCGACTGAAGGTTTCATAATAGTTTCCAAAATATCTAAATACGCAGCAGAATCAAGACGTCCATCGATAGCCCAACAAACTCCTGGACCCCGCGCTAACCCAACCCACACATTCACAGAAAAATAACCACTTCGTTTTTAGGACATATGTGATTATTTTCGTAACGAGTTCCTTCCATTCTAAAAACTTTTAGTGGTCCATCGTTGCGGCTATTGAACGTTTTTCGTCGCTAAAAATCACTCGATTCCAAAATTCCAAAAGTTCGTTCACATATCGCCTTGCAAATTCCAGACGACGTCTCATATTTTCGTCACTGAGAACTTCTTTCGCAGCAGCATTATACTTCTTTATTCCCATCTCCTTTAATCTTTTGTGCAGTTATACGGCATCCGGGAAAATGTGTATCTGCTATAGCCCTGGAGTATGTAGCAAATGGTTGTTCTGTTACGTAATGAAACAACTCGAGATCTTGAGCACGTGTAGATACTTTAGGTCTACCACTTCCGATGGCTCTTTCCAAAGTGTGTTCAAGATTCCATTTTACTCGGTAATGCCCTACGGTGCTTTTTGGTATATCTAACATACGTGAAATTTCACGCACGCTACGCCGCTAATTCCGAAACAATCCGCGCTTTCAAATCAGCACCGAGATGAGGTGGCATTTTCACAACACTTGAAATTTTAAACTAAAATGGAATTTACATTTCTTACTTTATTTATTGGTTCACACTACTCCTTCTCAAACAGTAGGTAATTGTTTATTTATTACATACTTCTAATGACCAATGTAACAACCCTTAGAGCAATATGACTCAAAGGAAGTAAATTAAACAAGCAAGGATATTCTATTGTTATTGAAACTTATTCATAAAGTAAAAGCCATTTCCTTATAATGCTAATGGACAGGATTTTCTTTTAAGTATTAAGATTACAATAGAGGACTTATAAACTTTCGAAAATATCTAATTATAAATATTTACACTGCAATTGCGCTTTTTCCTTAATAATTTCTTAGCAATAACATACACGTTCTTGGTTTTAAGTTGTCATAAATTTGATATGATATAAATTTGTGTTTCTAATATTACATCACAAACTAATCTTTATTCGCCAAAAATTGTTGCTTAAGTTGTAAAGCTTCGTACACACCTGAACAACAAACCGAGCAACAAACATAACAATGAACCGAAAGTCAAACAGAACGACAAACGATCTTTTATGATTTCCACAATCCGAACAACAAACGGAACGTTTGTGCTGTTCCCATAATTATTTTCAGTAGTTTTCAGTTCATATATATTTATTATTGAGAAGAGAAAATTGCGGAAAACAAGAAGATAGTGCCAACCAAATTTTTACGCACAAAGAAGAGTAAAAAATTATAATTTACTTTGCTTTTTTTTTATTTTGGAAATTTCCCGCCCAAATGATGCTAATAGGGACATCATTTTTTTCTTGCATTCTTAAACACTGATTAATTTAAAACATTTTTCTTCTGTCAACTCCATAATATTACCTAAAACACAACAAACCCACAAAAGGGAGGACAAAAAATAAATAATTTAATTCTCCCGCATAAGTTTGTTCGCCGTTTTGTTTAGATTCGTCCAAACCTGCAAACGCATTCGCGCGCATTTTCTTTGATGTCGGAGAAGAAACCGACAAGTTGCGGGAACGCCGCAAACTGTTCGTGGAACAATCAGGACTTGCGAATCTGTTCTAAAATTTGTACGTAGCACCGTCCAAATTAATGTTCCGATTGCCGTTCGGTTCGTTGTTCTGTTTGTTCCTCGGTTTGTTGTTCAGGTGTGTACGAAGCTTTACAATAAGCATATTAATATGAACTATATCTTATGAAAGGAGAGTTATGTAACTATAATTAACGACTTAACGTTACGTTAGTAGATTCCATTTACTATTTACACATATTTTCTTGGAACATTCGATAATTAACTATATGATGACCCTATACTTCGCAGGTTGTGCGCAACTGGATTCAAGCAAATAACTTGGAGTTACCCTGGCCAGCAAAAAGCCCAGATTTTAACATTATCGAAAATGTTTGGGCTCGAATACTTGCTGTTATCCAAAGACAACAAGGGCCAAATTTTATACCAGTAAACCGTAATGCACTAATTGCAGCCATTGATACCGCATGGGAAACGATTAATATTAATTATATTGATACCTTGATAGCGTCAATGAGCAGACGCCTCCAAGAATGTATCAATAATAATGGAGGTTACACCCATTATAGATTTCTTATATTTATTTATATAGTAATACCTTTATTTAAAAAAAAAACGTTTTCATTTAATTTTAAACTATAACTTGGTATCTTAATTATAATTATGTAATAAATTCTTGTCAAAAACTAAATATATACGTTGACAATAAGAATTGCCTTAGTTTTTATTTTCATTTTTTATATTAACTACAGAAAAATGAAACGTCATAAAATATACATTTTGTAAGGACTAAATATTATGAATAGAGAGTTTAATGATTTTTTTTAATAACTTACAATAATTAGTAGGTTAGATTTATTTAAAAATAAGTAATAATCAGTCAACCCAAATAACCATGTTTAGTTTTTTGATTTAATTTAAAAGTTATTGCTTGTAGACGTTTTTTAAATCAAAATTGTATTTCTAATTTTCCTTTGTGGGAAACATTTTGTTTAAAAAATTTTATTCGGTTAATTATTTTATATTGCATTGACCACGTACATACATATGAAACAACTTAAATCTAAACTTAAAGAAAACGTTTTACAATTGTTGCATGCTCGTCGTTTTACGAGGCATTCTGTTAACTGAACGTACATTGCACGACTGCGCTCTCCCCCCACACGCAACACATTGCCCTCTCATGGGCCGGCGGGAACTCAAAAATAACAAAAGTATGCTTTGCATCAACAAAAATTATTTCTAATTTTATTTTGTAAACATTTCCTAATCAAAATTTTGATTCGATAATTAATCGAGCTATGGTGTTTAATTAGCGATATCTTCAAATATATTCTTTAAAGAAAAATATTAAGTAAGCAACGTAAATTCCTATTTTCTAAAACGTGCTTAGTGTAATGATTCATTCTACAGCCCTTCTATAAGATAACCCCTGCTGAGATTACCTGCTGTTAGAATTGTAAATGATACCCTTAAGCCCGCTTCACAATGTGCAAACTTTTGTTTACAGAAATTGTGGTGTCCAAGTTTTAAATTTCGTGAGTGTACATACAGGTAAAGTTAAATAAAACCGTGAAACAAAACTAGTAACTTCTACTCAGTAAGAAAGTTTTAGACAAATAAAATAATAATTGGGTAAAAATTGTATAAAGTAAAAAACTTTAGTTTAGTTCTTATTCTGTCATAAACAAACTCTAAATAAATTAAATCGTTGATGCTTAAAATCTTTTCAAAAGTATTTTTTAGAATTTTTATTGAAAGATGTGTCAATGAAAAAACTAAAGCTTACTTTCAAATCCCTAAATTCTATTCGAAAATCTTTAAAAACCTCAGAGATATTGATTTTTTAAAAGGAATATTTCAAGATTTTTTTAATAATTTTTTTAAAAAGTAATTAAACAATTAAAATTAAAATGTAAAATAACAAACAATCAGTATGACAAATAAACAGGAACACGAAAAATCCTGAAAAAGATAATAATCAAATAAAAAATTAAGAACAATATTTTTAAAATTATTTAATTACATTAATAATGTACTGAATCAAGAGAGTCTTCTTAAAAAGTTTTTTAAAAAAATATTATGTAACTATTTATACAACTAAATTAGTAAAGTTCATTACGCGCGTAAAATAATTTTTAGAATAAACTAGCGCTCTTAGTTTACGTTAGGAAACATAGTGCTTAAGGTAGTTTATTTAAGGTACAAAACATATATAATTAATTGTTAAAATTACAGTAAACTAGACTAAAGTTGTACTTCCCGAATGTTGTATTACAAGTGCTAATTAGAATTTAAGTTAACTCAAATAACAAAATTAAAAAGTGTATGTAACATTCGTACGCAAATTTTATTTTACGTTATACCGGAGGTACTTAAGTTATTATTATAATGTAGTATTAATGGAAATTTTCTTAATTGAAGCTCGCGTCAGTATTTTACATCTATAAATAGTTATCGGCAAAAATTATTTAAACAAACCTTATGTGTAATTAAATTAGGAACAGGTTTGAATTGATTCAAAATTGTATTGCAAGGAATATTTTTCAAGAAATATTTAAATAATATTGGAGTAGTCTAAGATATTATTAAACAGTAGTGATTAAATAGAAGTTGTAGAAAATGAGATTTCCATCAACTTTTGTTCCATAACTTCTTGTGCACAGAGTCGCCAATAAATACAACGCAATATAAACTGGGAAATGATATAGCTCAGAAGGGGAAAAAGGTGGTCCCCGAAAAATCTGTTTTCGTAGATTAACTTGAGTCGTGTCAAAAGGTATTTAGGCTGTAATACTGTAACGGTAATTTTGGTTTGTTAACTCATTTTGCATTGGATTTTATAAGCGCACTGTTTTTCGAGCGATTTTAAAAGTTACATCGGCCGCTAGATGAGGCGAGGCCGCAATTTTCTACAATTTTTGGCTGTTACCGCTAACGGAATTTTTTATCCACTTTTTTTTTTTTTGAAATGGCACATGAGTAACATCGCACTACGAATTTTTAACGGCAAATTATTATGCCAGGTATATCGATACTATGCCGTTTCGGTGTGAATTAAAGAAAAATGTTTTGATGTCGTTTTGACTTATCGGTGCTATTAACTCAAAGAAATCGTAAGTAGTATATCTTTGCGTTTTAGACGCGGCGTTATAGTTGTTATCTAAATTTTAGTTTCTTTGAAATTTAGGTGGAAAATCCGACAGATAATGGATTTTTAATTTTAGATTTTGACTTTTTTTTTGTTCCACTGTCTCTTTTCCTGAACGATTTATTTTCTGGCTGTTTATCTCTAGTCGTACTGTATCTGTCGACTAAGAAAGCAATAGAGACCGTTTGTCCGTGTGCATCGCGTGATATGTTTCGTTCAGTTGTATTGCTACTTCCTATAAAACAAAAAAAAACCTGATTATCAACGTCAAAAATTGTGCATATAACCGAACGCTATATTTGCCGACTCAGTTTATCGAAAACGAGTAAAGTTTGCGTGCGTGCTCTAGATAAAGCAGTATCTTTTGTGAATACAAAACGCGCTTATTTCTTTGGCTATTTTGGAATTAACTGAGTTTTAATCTTAACATTGTAATTTGTTTAATCAATTTTGTATTTGTCGTTATTTTCGCGTACGTTCCGTTTGTTTATGTAATGTAAATCTGGAATTTTATATTTATTTCTGCGTTTCCTTCCAAAATTAGCTATTTAAATTAACAAAACGTGTGGCGCTCCCTAACTCCCGATATTTTGCTCCAACAAGATCTTACTTTGTACCATCCACAACCCGGAAGACTAGTTTTTGTTTTGGAGCGGTATTCGGGGTAGGTTAATTGAATAAAGATTATCTAAAGCTTCTTTAAGATTAATTACCTTTTGCAACTTGACGTGTCGTGCCTTTAATTACTAACTTTTTTATCTAAGATTTTTCTATTACTGGGCAAAATTTACGTTACAATACACTAAAAATTCTTCAATATTTAGTAGGCGCTAAACAGAAATGACGTGGTACAGAACTCCTAGCCTTCTTTTCCAAGGGTCCCCTCAAGGAGATACTTTTTCAACTTACCTTGAGTTAAGTACAATTCCAAATATGAAATGTTATCAAAGCGTGAACAGTCTAGGACGTCGGACACAAAATGAAAAATGCTTCGACAATGAAATAAAAACAACGGAGTATCACTTCACTAAATGTATAAAATTTATTTCTGTAACAAAGCCAATTGAATTTGTTTAGGCAAAGTAATAAAATTTAATTACGCGAAAAGTTTAAATACCTGTAGGACCAGCTTGTAAACAAAGGTCCTGGAGGCTTTCTCCACAATGCAGTCGACGAAGAATATGTAAATGTAGTTCTGCATGTGCCAGCACTTAAAAAAGAAATCCGGAGGTTTTTTATAATTAACCTTAAATACATTTACAAAGAAGCATAAACCAAATTTATGTCAACAAAAACAAAAAACATTTTTTTTTATATGTCACGAAGAGGCATAATTTTAATTATAATTATAATTTTTTTTGTAAAACCGCTTTTACTAGTTCAATGCTTAAATAAACAACCGCAAAACTCAATTATTTCAAAGTTACTTTTAAATAAAAGCAGAAAGCGAACTAGGGTAAACGACCCACTTAAATACACTTCAATAAAAATCATTGAAAATTTTCCGATAACAACAACGTGCTATACGCACGATTAATGAATAAAATACGGTATGAGAATCAACCCTATAGAGAGTACATAGACTGCTTCCAGAATTCTACGGCAAAATAGCTTTAATTTATGCTAATTTTATTCTAAAAAGACAAAAATTTCGCGTTTTAAATAAAGTGGAAACAAAAAAATCAACGGAAACAATCAATAAATATGTCTTCTAAATATTTTCAAACAAATTGAAAAAATTCGACATTAATAATGCAAATTCAACAAAAAGCAAAGAATTTCAAGCAAAAGCGAGCACGTTAAACCGAATTAAAAACGTAATTTAACGGACAAGGTCACAAATTAAACCTGCACCCCTTCACGTCGCCATTTGAAATTGGAACGGTCTTCAACACAAAGTCTTAGAGTTTTCAGAATTTCTCTATAGACAAAACATAGACGTCGCGCTAATTTTGGAAACGCATCTTCAAAATTGCGACAATCCCAAAGTTCGTAACTACGTTAGGTACAACGACAATCGGACGACAGGTAGAGGCGGTGGAACAGCTATCTTCATCAAGCGTTCCATCTCACACCACCAAGTCCCGACGCCACGTCTAGAAAACCTGGAGGCCACCCAAATCGTGGTAAACACGGCAGCTAACGGAGACATAGTTCTCTGCGCCGAAGCCAAAAAACTATTCACAGAAGTTCCGATTATTGAAAATATCCCACAAATTCAAGACGCGGTTATAAAACTCACCGATCTCGTGAAGAAATGTATTGACAAAGCCACCAGAACAATCACGAAGACGACAGCTGACCCTCTTCAATTACCTTAACATATACGACAAATAATAACCGACAAAAACCGCCTTTGCCGCAGATGGCGATTAACCCGCCACCCCAACGACAAAACAGCCTTTAACGCCGCCCAGACGAACGTACGTAATCTTATCCTAGAGCACCGAAATACTATCTGGAATGACAAACTTTGGTCTCTATCCGTGTTCGACAATAGCGTTTGGCAAATGGTCAACGTTATTAAAAACCGAAACCGACCGACGATGCCCGCAATTCATGGACCCCGCGGACTAACATACACCGACGACGACAAAGCCGAAACCTTTGCCGACACCTTGGAACGGCAATTTCAACTTAACCACCCTGACGACGAGGACTTTCGCCGTACAAACGCCATTCACCGCGAAGTCCGAAACACTATTTCACGTATTCCTGACGACAACATCCGCCACACTTCTCCTAAAGAAGTCACAGACGAGATCAAAAATCTAAAACCGCGCAAAGCCCCAGGACGAGATGGCATCTCAAACAAAGCCATCAAACTTCTCCCCAAAAAAGGAATCGCGATGATCACCGCGATCTTCAACGCGTGCCTAAGACATAGACATTTCCCCGACGCATGGAAAACCGCAGACCCATCAGTCTTCTCCGACTCTAGATAAATTATTCGAAAAAAATCCACTCAACGCAGCATGCACGCCGGGGTGCCGCAAGGTTCAACACTCGCCGCTGCTCTATAACATCTTCACGGCCGACATCCCAAAGATCAACGGATTAACATACGCGTTTTACGCCGACGACACCGCCGTCTTGGCAACATCACGGTCCACCACACAAGCTGAGAGAAATCTTCAACTCGCGCTGGATTCCCTAAGCACGAAGATTGGTGGATCAAAGTCAACGCTTCCAAAAGCACGGCGATCTTTTTCAGCCGAAGAAATATCGAGCCCGCACGCCGACTGCACATCAATGGCGACGACGTCCCATGGGTAAACGAGGTTAAATACCTCGGCCTAACCCTAGACAAGAAGTTGCTTTGGAAAACGCACATCGTCCAGAAACTGACTACCGCCAACGCGCTATTGGCAAATCTCTACCCGATGTTATGCCGCAACAGTCGACTTAGCATCGACAACAAGCTACTCATCTATAAAATGGTAATCCGCCCCTCCATGATGTATGCAGCAGAAGCCTGGTTCTACGCTGCCAAAACTCACACGACGAAACTGCAGGTTCTTCAAAACAAGATTCTCCGCATCATCGCAGACGCCCCCTGGTTTTTCCGCAACGATCGTCTTCATCACGAACTTCAAATCCCTAAGATTGCAGACTTCGCATACCAATCCGCAACTGCGCTACACGCGGTCATCGCGGCCCACCCCAACCCATTCATAACGCGGCTTTGGGATTACGATGTAGATGACATGCCAAGGCACAAGAGGCCGAACTATGTCATCTTAGGTTAAGCTAGAATGAATTGTCAGCCCAGAGGATCGGAAATAAACGGACGAGGAAACTCTAAAGTTGAAAGCCGATCCAATGAGGTTATTTAAGTATTTTTTTGTCATTTAGGATTAAGCTATAAAAATTGTTAAATTGAAGTAGCAAATAAACATGTATGAAACTGAACTGAACTTAAACCTGCACGTATTTAATCAAATAAATCGTAATTTAACGAGAGATGGTCACAATATTTTAAAAGTATTAATGAACAAAGTTTAATACCTGCGTAATTATACCTTGTGTCCCAGGAAATCTGAAGCATTGGGTTTAAGGATCCTATTCACATTCATTTGAGTTTCTCAGGGACGGAAACGTGTGGTGGCAGGTAATATTTTCAACGTTTTGAATATGAACGCAGAAAAAGCTTTGTGCAAATTATATGTTTTCTAAATTGTCGAAATTTAAAAAATGCATGCGACGAAATCTCTGTTTTGGCGTTCCAAAAAATTCAATGCAAATTTGCCGTTTTTTAATTTTTTCACGGTGTTTACTGTTAAACGACAATATAAATCGAAAAAATTTATTTTTTGTAAATGTTTCTTCCGTGTTTTTCAAAGACGTTGGCTTTTCAATATTATTTTTTATGTCACTACAAACCTAAAAATATACGATAAGCTGCATTTTTGAAGGTTTATCAGTCGGAACAATTGCAGTCATCCATGCTTATTCGCAAGTTAACAAATGGTACAAATTAAATAATAAAAATGCTGTTTAAATTTGAACAAAAAGATACAAATAATTTCAGGTATTATCACGATTAAAACGTTATTTTAGTAACCATTTGTTTTTCAAATGAAACAGTGTCAACTGCAAACTAAAAATAATTTAAAAGATAAAAAATATCTAACAGAAGGTCGTGTAGTGTCACTTTTATCATAATTTATTGTATAAAAAAATGTAACTTTCATTACAGTATGCGAAAAATAATATTTTCATCTTCTTTCTTTATCGTTTTGTGTTGTTCTTGTACTTGTTAGTTTTTTTCTTTTACCTCCCCTAGTAAAACTTAGCGTTCGGGATTGTAAACCGAGGATCCAAAATTTCCGGTAAAAGACATTCTCCATTTTATCGTGCCACAAAGAACTTCTGGCAATCTGTCCAAATGACAATACAATTATTAGAGTATATTTAAAAGCACTATCTAAAATATCGTAAAACATAACTAACCTTTTGGATTTTTATTTCCAGAGGTGTCCATATGACGAAGTAACAATCGTGTTTGTTTGTAATTTCCAATTGCCCTTGTATTTAGTACATGTAATTGTTCTCGACTTTTAGATGTATTTCTTCATCTTCTAACGTTACAAACTTAATTTTTTTGAAATTTATAGCGTCTCTAATGGTTGTACCTGATGGTATTACCGGACATTTAATTTCTAAAATGGAATTCATTTAGTCATTTATAATTAGACCATCTGGACTGGCTCCCAAAAAACTATATTTCTCGTGGATAAAGAAGCCACACTCTTGAACCTGCAGTCCGGTTAATTCAGAGAATTGTTTTATTGCTGCTGGTTCATGCTCTAAACCGTAACGAGTTGCAGCATTCGCAGAAAATACGTTATATAACAATCTCTCAACTGTTTTTGCGCATGAAGTTGTAATTCTCAACTTGCAAATGTTGCCGAAGGTAGAGGCAGTTAAACGATGGATACGTTCCTGTCGCCCAATTGGATTATTGCTCTGACCTCTGGTATCAATTTCCAATTGCTTTATTTGGCCAATCGTTTTGTTGAATTCACTCAAAAAAATCTGTTTTTTCTGTGCGTATGTATCTTCACTAATACCTGCTACTTCTTTAATTTCATAATTTTCATCAGCTTCGGCTACTGGTTTATTGTTCTTCTGCTTCTTCCATTCCTTTATAAACAACTTTCTTCTGGCATAGTACTAATTTGACTAGCAATAAACCTTTTTGTATGTTTTCCAGGACTTTTGCACGTGATGACTTTATGTAATTTCTCATAATATTTGCCTCCTAAATTATAAGTCAGTGCGGCAGCTTCAAACCTTGTTCGATATGAACCTTTTAACTCAAAATTAATTCTTTTCCTTCCAACAAATTTACATAAAACAGCGTTATATAATTCAGCGGCATTGTTATCCATGTCAAAAATTAGGCTAGAGGCATTATGTATTAAACGATAAAAGCTATACATTATATCATCATATAATCCACATAATCTAAAATCGCCAACTTTGTTGTCTGGATCAGCCGTCATTTTATCACAAAAATATTTTATTTCGGCACACGCTAAATGCTCTCCAAAAACATGACTTGGTGCGTTGAGAAGATCTTTTTGCAAAAATGATATTTTTTCTGTTGTGGTAGTATTTTCATCTTTTTTTCTAAATTGTATGGTTTTTATTACGCCAGTTCTTAACCTCTTTATATTACTCTTTAAAGATTTTCTTAATATTACTATTTCACCTTTGATGCTCCTCTTGTTTTTAACAATTTCTTTCAATTTAGAACAAAAATTGCGAAGTAAATGGTTATCACCAACCAACCTTTTAAAAATAATTTCATGAATTTCAACTGATTTTTTGAAACCTTCGACTATGATGTCGGATTCCATCGATGTAGATGTTCCAGACCAGTTTTTAAAACACGTGTGTGGTGGATTTTTTTTTTGGTTTTGTGATTTTAAGCATATAGTGCAATACTTATTGCGTATCCCCAAGAACAATAGTTTTCCTGTGCGTTGACCAATAATGCATCCCTAAATATTGTTTCATTGATTAAATATTATAAAATTAGATTAAAATTACGTACAACTCCAGAAGAAGCATTGTAGTTAACTCGTTTACACCAGGCTCCATCAGCAATTACTGTTATAAAAAGAATTCCTTGGTGGTCTACATCCCCAAGTTCTTTTGCCAACCTTGCTTCTTCGCCAGCTTCCTTCATACACTCCCAAGCAGTGTTTCTGATTACTTCTGCAATATTTGCACTGACGGAAAGATATTTGTGATTACTCATTGATGGTAAATTCAGTGCTGCGTGACTTTTCGCCATTTGAGAAAAACCATTGCCAATGGAAATACACCCTAAGACAGCTCCGTCATTAACATTCATGTAATCATTAGCAGACTTGTCGGAATAAATTTCGTGAGTTATATTACACATTTTGCACTTCAACCGAAAAGTACTTTCTAATCCGTTCCTGCTTTCGGATATTAAGTACATATCTACGATGGTACATAAAAATGGTGTATGAAAACCCATAGAAAATATTTGTTCAAAGAAATAAGAAATATTTATCAGACGTCGTCCAGAAGGAGCTTCTTCTTGATTTGGCACAAATTGATCATGATGTTCAAATAATGTTGATTCTAAGTCCAAAATATTATTTTCCCTCGTAAACACAATATTTTCCAAATCATGGAAACTCTTATTGATATTTTCATCAATAGGTTGATTTAATTGCACTTCTGCGATTGTACTAAAATGTAAAAGAAAATTGTATGTATGCATTGATTGATTTCTTATAAATCAATTCATAGAGTTTAAAACAATTTTACAAACTATTTAAACATTTCTTATTGAAGTAGGTAAGCATTTTTGTTAATTTTCAACTTACCCAAAACCTGAAGATTTTTCGATATTAGTATCTGTTTTAGACTTCATTATTCTTATCCTAAAATGTCATGATTTGATGCATAGAAAACTTGTTATATATTAATTACTTACATCTTCATTTTAGTTCGCATGTCTTTTCGTTGTCTGGAAACAGACAGATTTTTGTTTTTTAAAGCATTTCTAGAAAATATTGGAATTAAAAAGAATTCAATATACCTAGACAGAGTTACAGAAAATTGCTCGGACAAGTAAATTTGATATGTATTATTTTTCACAATCATTTTTGAATACATATCTATCTAGTTTTCTTTCTTCCAAATCAAAAATACTACGTTGTATTCGTACAAAAAGTTCTAAAAGTAAATTAATTTCCCCAAAATCATAATTCATGAATACTAACAGCGTACTGCATGTAATTTATACTTATTTCACTAATAAAAGAACACTCTCTAAAGTTCTCACAAACGCGTAACCAAAACACACAAATTCTATTAAAATTGTACGATTAATAAATCCGCTAAAATTGATAAAATCTAACGTAAATGCATAATACACGTGTTCCGCCTCTACAGTTGATCTATTAAGAAATGAACGGATTATATTCTTCACACAAGACCTGTCTTGTATTTGGCCAGCTAAAACTGGGGCCGGCAACTTAACACTAATTCAGTTGTATAGTGTAATGACTGCATTGATTTAATATTGTCGATTGCTTTGGTCTACTGTCATATCAATCGAAACCAGGTGGCACCACTATATTGTTGAAATTCTTACAAATTTTTAAGATTATATGTAGTAAGAAAAACTAAGATTACTATGGAATGAGAAAAGTTACAAAAGTTGTGTTAATTTTACAAATATTTGTACCTATGCGCTAAAAGACCAGTTTTTCAATAAAAAATTTTGATAACTCTGTATCAATCAAGAGAAAGTAGTCTTATTTCGGTAACTTTAAAATGGCATAACTATTTTTAGAAAACCAAAACAAAAAAAATATTCTTTTAGCGCAATAGAACTAAGTTTTTTAAATTAATTTGTTCTTGGATATAAACTTGTATGTTTTATAATAACCCCGTAAATTACATCTTTCTACGATACTATAACGGCCAATTCTAATAAGCTGAACAGAAAAGTCCAATTTATATGTCCCCAAAGTGTTTTTAGGATATTTCCAGTGGCGGCTTGTCTATAGGGTCAATTGGTCAATGACCTCCCAAAAATTTTGACAATATATAAAAAAATATTAATTATTACATGTTTTATTAAAATAGGTAATTTACTCGCAAAAGTCGCAAGTGGCAAGTATTATTAACTGAAAATTTATCGGCCATCGTTCGTAATTCATCCTCCTTAACCTTGGGCTGGCGGTGCGAATTGTCCTCATTGAATTAGATCTACCCGGAAAAACTCGAAAAACGTGCAGCGCCCGAATAAACGCAAACATCCCTTTGGGTCATAAGCTAGCTTCGAATAGGGTGTACATCTACGCTCGATTTTTGATTCGATTTTCGCGTGTTTTAAATCAATTTTATAATTTATATTGAAATTTTTTACTGTTGTTGTGTTGTTTTGTAAAAATACTATTTTTGGTTCGCGTGTGCATGCGCTATTATAGAACATGTCGGTAGTGCAGAAAATTAAACAACTAAAAAATGCTAACAAACTTAATTTTACAAAATTAGTTGAGTTCAAGGCAAATGGTCGTCGTTTGCCAGAACTAAGTTTACGACAAACTAGCAAAGACAAAAATAAAGATGTTCATCAAAACTTTCGCAAGGTAATGTACGATTTAGCTGACTGGATATGTGGTTGTGAAGTATCAAACGTATTTTACTGTTTTGTTTGTTTATTATTTTCTAAAGACTCGTCAGACTCGCTATGGTGCAAATCCGGTGTAAGCGATTTAAAACATTTAAAAGAGAAAATAAAAAAACATGCTTCGTCTGCAGAACATATGAAATGCTCGGTAAATTTTGCAACCGTAGGAGATGTTGATATTCGTACACAGCTAGACAATGCTTATAGAAAATCCCTTAGAAATTTTAATGAAAATGTTTCGTTTTGAACAAAATTGTAGATTGTATACAATTTTGCGGTACATTTGAGTTGGCACTACGTGGCTATGATGAAACGGCTTTATCTGATAATCCAGGAGTTTTTAGAGGACTTATTGATTTTGTAGTCGAGTTGGATCCGATTTTTAAGGAGCATATGGAGAAGGCAACCGTTTTTAAAGGAACATCCAAATCGATTCAGAACGATCTACTCGACTCGATGCTGGCTGTAGTTCAGAAACAAATAAAGCAAGAAATTAAATTAGCTAAGTATGTTGCTGTGCAAGTGGACGAAACTACCGACAGTTCTACTAAAACCCAAGTGGTTTTATAATTCTTTATATTTTGTCTGGCGATGTACACGAACGGTTTGTAAAATTTGTAAATCCTTTAGGAACCACAGATTCACACCTTTACAGATGTAATTCTTCATGAATTAGAAAATCTTGACATTCATAAATTTCCAGAAAAATTAATTGGGCAAACTTACGATGGGGCGTCGACAATGAGCGGGAAATTAGGAGGCGTACAAAAAAAAATTAAAGAACATTACCCTGCCGCAAATTTTATACATTGTTATGCCCACCAATTCAACTTAATTTTACAAAAAGCAGCAGGTAAAGATAAAAATGTTAAAGTTTTCTTTGCAAATTTACATGGTTTCTCAACATTCTTTAGTCGATCCCCAAAACGCACAGCGGTTCTGGATGAGTTTGTAAAGCTCGCTTACCTAGAGCAGCTCCCACGAGGTGATATTTTAATGTACGTTGTGTGGAAACTGTGTTTGTTTATAATGCAGACATTCTGTTGTGTTTAGAAAAAATAATCAAAATAGAAGAAGATTCAAAGACGATTAATCAAGCGATTGGTTTAAAAGGCTTTTTACAAAATGAAGATTTTATATTTTGGTTGAACTTCTTCTATCTTGTAATGCCCCATTGTGACATACTTTTTAATGAACTTCAAAAACGTAGAATAGACATTTTATCTGTAAAAGATTATATCGAATTCTTTAAAAGTTCAATCCAAGCAGTTCGCGATAAAATTTTAAATGACCCATCCTCGGAGATGCCTACAATTTCGTCAAATACTACTAAGCGATTACGTAAAAATAAAGATTCTAAGCGTCGAGTGGCTTTGGAAGTTTGCGACATAATCATTTCTGAAGTGCACCATTGGTTTAGTTTCAGTGATCATTTAGTGATCAGCCAACTGTTTTATAGTGAACAGTTTGAAAATTACAAAACAATTTTCTAGATAATATTTTAAATTTGGTTAAAAAGACTATCCTTCTATAAATTTCTTAAAACTAAAAACTGAGTTACAAGTTATGTATGATCGTCCTGATTTCCGCGGTAGTTCTGGGGCTGTTCCACTACTTCAACTTTTTACAGATAATAACTTGAGTAAAACGTATTCTGAAACTGTCAATTTAATAACTTTACTGTGCTCACTGCCAATGACAACTGTTGAAAGTGAGCGTTGTTTTTCAATCTTAAATAGAATAAAGACCTTCTTACGCAACACAATGGGGCAAGACAGATTATCCGCTTTACCGATGTTGAGTATCGAGAAGTCATTTGTAAAAGGAATATGCGATTTTAACAAACGTGTTATTCAACACTTTTCCACTGCTAAAGAACGAAGAATGGACTTCCAGTTTAAGACCATTTAAAGCGGAATTTAAAGGTAAAATATTTATATTTTTTAAGTATGCCTATTTTTAAATTAATTTTTGACCGCCCAGTATGAATGACCACGAGCCGCCACTAGATATTTCCAGTATCAGAACACATTACAATGTGTACCAGAAAACGTTTTTGTAAAAAAATTTAAAATGTAACAAAACATATCAAAAATATTTCAAAAAATGTATCGCGTGGTATAAAAACTTTATTTAAATGAACAAGAGATGCGGCATTCATGTTCGGCGTGGCTCACTTGTCTAAACGTATTACCACTGATTTATCGCCAATTCTTACAAAGGTTCAAATCCCTCAGACTGAATTTTTTTTTAAGTTGTATTATTATTTTAAATGAACAGCGTTTAATTTCTATCAATAAAGAGATGTTATTAAAAGTTTAAATTTTTACTTGAATACATAACGCGTGATTTAAAAAATTTTTCATCAAACGTTGCTATGAACAACAAAGCAAGATATAACAAGTGTATCTTAGCTTAGCTTGTACATTTGTCAATTCTGACAGATTTAATTTCAATTTTTTTTAATTAATAATTCAGATGACTTTAATAGTTCAATAGTAGTTTGGTAGGTCCAACACATCCAGTTTTATGTATTTAGAATAGACGTAAGTAAATTTTTTCATGGTCCACTTTAATTAAAAAAATTTTTGAATCACGCGTTACCTACGTACTAGTTATTATTACCTACTTAACGATATTAAAACCATTTCAGTACGTTTTAATTTGTAACAATAAATGAATTTAGTTGTTGACATTAATAACAAGAATTAGTAGTAATCAATCATCATCTTGTTTGAATCAATCTTTTATAATAAATAAATATTTATAGTGATCCAGAAAAGAACCGATTGGGATAGTGTCCTTAAATAAATGTTCGAAATGCTGTCCGTTTTGTACTAGACAGTAGCATAGCATTATTGTAAAACTGCATACGAACGTTTGCTTGTAATTGTTTTGTAGGTAGATACAAAAAATTAGAAATTACGTTTACATGATTAATGAAGCATTTGAACAATAAAACAAAACGTAAGGCGGCTGCTACAAGCGTCGAAAAACAATGGTACATCAGAATACATTTTGTACTTTGTGTCAAGATTTCCTTGTTTGTTTCTTAAATAATTGTTGCAGTTTTGCGATTAGTTTGTTATACATTTGTATAAATAATGGAGAATTTAACATTGAAGCAGCAAATATTTGTGTTGCCGTGAAATACAACAAAATTTTCTAGGAATGCTTGAAGAAGTACCGAGTTATTCGACGTTTCAAAAAATTATAGATAAATTTATAACAACTGGGTCTGTTAGAATACGTAGTGATGATATTTCCAAACCACCGCGCGAGTTGGAATTGAGAAACACCAAAGTTGTCCTAGCTGCAGTTTCTGTTACAAATAAAACATCAGTGCGTACTATTCAGGTAGAAACAGGGGTTTCAAAAACAGTGGTACAACGCATTCTTCGAAAAAAACGATACAACCCCTACAAACTTTGAAGATGCCAGGAGTTGTAAGCTGGCGATGATAACTCCAGAGTAGAGTTTTTCGAAGTAATGCAGGAGACCTGCAACAACAACAGGGATTTCTTGAGAAACGTTGTTTTTACTGATGAGAGCACATTTAATTTGCACAATAAACCTAACAGTCAAAACTGCAGAATCTGGGCGCGTGAAAACCCTAACATGGCGGTGGCGGTGCGAACCCAGTATCCTTTAAAGGTGAATGTGTGGGCTGGATTGTTCCGCGACAAAATTCTCGGTCCTTTTTTTATCGAAGGCAATCTTAACGGAATGTCCTACTTAGAATGGCTCCAGAACAGAGTAGTACCAGCATTACGAGATACAGTGGAAGATCTGCAACAAGAAGTTTAGTTTCAACAGGATGGCTGTCCAGCACACAACTTGGTGATAGTTTGACAATATTTAGCAAATACCTTCCATGGTGTTATTGGTTTACGGGGATAAATTCAGTGGCCGCCACGATCTCCTGATCTGGCACCTTGTGATTTTTTCCTGTGGGGTCATCTTAAAAACAGGATTTATCAAAACCGACCCAATTTGTTAGACGATTTGAAAATCGCAATCCGCGAAGAATGTCAGCAAATCAATGCTCGACAGTTATCAAATGTGCGTCGGGAGTTTTATAACAGGCTGGGTTACTGTTTGGTACAAATTGGAAGCATTTTTGAACATTAGCTTTAAGCAAACCATTATAATCGGTTCTTTTCAGAACCACCATGAATATTTAGTTAAAGTATTTATTTAAACACGACGATGATTGTGCACTAGTTGCTGTTGTTAGTATGTCAACAACAAAATTCATATATTGTTACAATTAAAAAGTACCAAAATCATATTAATTTCGTTAGTTAGGCCCAGTTGTACAACTGACCCTTAGTTATAATTCCATTGCGTGTCCGTTTACATCAATACCGCTTAAACTAGGCCGTATGCACCAACACAACTTAAATTCAAGCAATGCATAAAAACTTAAACATAGTTGTTAAAACCACAGCAACGATTGTTTTTAGGTCTCGCTTAAGTTTAGGCTGAGTGGGTGCAAACGGCACTAAATGTTTTAATAATGAATCATATTCTACTAAGGACCAGTTGCACCAACGCGATTAAACATAAACAATGCTTAAAAACTAACGTTGCTATGGTTTTAACATTTGCATCTAAAGTTTTTAAACATTCAATTGTATTTGTGCAACCGGTTATGAATCTATTACAAGTTCAATTAAAAAAATTTAGACTAATATCTCGTTATTGACCTAAATTAAATGGTGATCATTTAATATAATAACCCAACTTAAAAAAAGGAATCGGACTGGGGATTTGAACCTTCGTTAGAACCAACTCAACTCTACCCAATTTTATTACAAAATTCATAAATAATACATTTTTCAATTATAACATAAATGCAATTATAATTAATCAACGTTTATAAAATGATGAAAATTGAAATTCCTACTTAATAAGTATATGTTTCTAACTAATTTTAGATTTGCTTTTTTTTTTTAAATTGAAGGTTATTATTTACTTAAGTAATATTATAAAAATTGGAAGTGAGATTAATTATTAAACTATTTACTTCAGAAAAAATAATCAAAAACCTGGACCTGGTTGCAGTGGCCATTAGGCTAGATAGAAAAACAAGAAAGAAGAAAATGGAAAAATTTGTTATGGTAATAACTTACTCATCAAATATAGGTAGTGCTTGGTACGGTAATTTATGCTTAATTACAAAAGGAGTATTATGACTTCTGATGTTTGTAATATTGGTCAATAAAGGATTCGTATATATTTGGGTAACGTAAAATTTTTGGATAGGTTAAGAACATAGTCACGTATAAGTTGTAGGTCAGTTTGATTGTGCATGTCTGCAATTCTAGTGTATCTGTCTTTGTTAAGTATTAGTCTTAGGCATTTATTTTGAAATACTTGCATTTTTTAAAGTTTGTCATTGAGGTACTACACTATACTGGAAAGGCGTAGATTAATACTGGTCTTAGTATTGTTTTATACAAAAGCAATTTATTTGTCATATTCAAAACACTTTTTTGTGACATTAACGAATAAATCTGTTTCAAACTGCCATAAGCTTTGTTTGTAGTAGTTTTAACGTGCTTCTGAAATGTTAATTTTAAATCTAGAACAACGCCTAAATATGTGACATAATTTTTTATTTTTATTTTTCAATTATTTATTTTAAGAGGCGTAAACATTTTGTTATTTGTAAATTTTTTAAAAAAATTATTGCTTCAGATTTATCGGCATTTAATTTAATTTTCCAAAGTTCATAGTATTTCTTCAAGATATTTAAGTGTATTTGAACTTGTTTTGCTGCTACAATCGCACTAAACAAATGTGCATATACGGCTGTGTCATCAGCAAATAATGCCAGGTTTGTTTTTGGAAATGTGGGCAAGTCATTCATAAAAAGATTAAAAAGCTGAGGACCTAGTACTGAACCTTGAGGTACACCTGCCCGAATTTCCATTGGTAACGATTAAGAATAATTTACTGTTACATAAAAATAGCGATCTGTTATATAAGAGTTTATAAGTTTAATAATATTGAAAGGAAATTTTGTTTAATTAATTTATAAAGTAGTCCATCAATCCAAACCGTATCAAAAGCTTTTTGAATGTCTAAAAGCGCCATTACTGTTTATCTTTTATTTGTTATAGTTTATTTTTACATGTACCGTATTATGTCTTTCTCTAAAACCAAATTGAAAGTCGCGAATAATTTTATTACGTCGAATATGTTTTGCATTATTTGAAGAATTATTTTTCTGTTACTTTACTCATAGTATTAAGTAAACTGATCGGTCTATAACTGATTGCCATTGATTTATCTTTACCTGGTTTCAATATTGGAATTACATTAGCAACTTTCTAAGATTTCGAAAGTATGAATGTTTTATAATCCCATTAATTATATAATTTAATTGAATTAAAGCTTTTTTGATAAATTTTTAAGTATGATGTTTAGCAATACCGTAACCCCAGG
>JALBCR010004244.1:0-31126 GCA_030710515.1 Abscondita cerata
GGCATGCTCTGATTGACGTGTTCAAAAATTGGATGGGCTTACGATTTAAAAACACCTTCTAAAACATTGATAGAGAACGTAATTAGAAACCACGGAGATGGGTCTCATCCGATCAGTCAATCATTTGTGGAAGTTCCTACAGAATCTACTTCTTAACACATATTTTGTATAAAATTATTTATCGTAATTATTTTTCTCGGCTGCAGGAAGAGTAAAAATAAAATCATTTATTTCTAAGTTTAAGAATATTAATACTACATACGGTTTAATTCCAAAATATTGGCATTTCACTTGGTAGAAACGTTGGTAAATTACTTTTTTAATAATTTTCGTCAGTTTTCTTATATGTTAACGGTATATGTTAATAGAGCTACAAATAAATGTTTACCAATCAAAGGATCTTCTGAACCAAACACAAATAGTCAAAAAATAGATTTACTTACTTAGATCTCTAAAATTCGGTAGCATCTCAGCGATACATCCACTAACTCTGCGCATGGTGATACCAGAATCTTCAAACAACAATAAAATAGTACCGAGTGCCGAATAAATTGCTAAACAACTGATGACTTTTTTTTTGCAATTTGAATATCATACCGAACCTTTACTTGTGGAATATCAGTAAACATCAAAAACTGCGTGAACATAAACATTTAATTCCTTGTAAATTTTGATTTGTTTTCCAACAAAACACAGTTTTGTATTTACTGCTATTTGACTATTTGAACTACCCATGTTTTCAGTTTCAGAAAGTTATCTTTAATCAAATTTTGAAAGGTTTTGTTTTTGGAGTTCTCCACGTGATGGTGGTGCTATTCAAAGTGCTGTGACTTTACCATAAATATTCAAAATAGTTTGTTGGAATAAACTGTTCCAGTGTAAGTGGTATTTTGAAAATCCAAGAGATTCACATTAGTGTTAAGATGTAATTGATACAGATAGTTCACGTTTCCCAAAAAATTTAAAACCAAAACAAAGATCAAATATTATATTTAAAATTTACACTCCAACCAGGAAATATGAATACCCTACCGTTTGTATAGTAGTTCTTTATTTTATATTTGTATCTACAAACTTTTTCGTATATCTAAATTTTATGTTATTATAGTAATAAATCAACTCAATGATAAATTGCAAGAAAACTAACAAATTGTTTTGACAATTAAGACTTTACAGTCGGATCGTGTTAAAGTAGTAATGGAATTGCCAATTTTTAATTTATTGAAAAGTAACTTGTCATTAATTAAATTGTTGAAAATTTGTGCGGTTATTAGTAGTAACTCCACTTATTTCGATACAGCTGTTTTTCGGAAATTTTATAAAGGGTGTGAAAAACAAATGTCCAAAATTTCCAAATTTCGATTGCATTAAACTCGCTAATTTAATGAAACACCCAGTATTTCTTTTTATGAGCCAAAGGTATGAATAGAGAAGGATGCGGACGATACTTCAATATTTTGGAAAAAGTATTAACGGAGAATGATTTTAGACAGTCCGAAAAAATATTCAATATCGATGAGTCAGGGCTGCAACTAAACAATAAAACCAGGGAAAGTTGTTGCCACTAAAGGCATTAAACTGTAAACTGTGTCACAAGTGCTGAGAAAGGTGAGACGATATGAGTAATAGCCTGCGTAAATGCAGAAGGTCATTTCTTCCTCCTGTTTGTATCTTTAAAGGCAAGAACAAGAAACAACAGTGCCTCCTGATGGTAAAGTCATTATGATCGAAAAGTCAGCTTATGTAACAACAGACATTTTTAAAACATGGCTTCGAGAGCACTTTATTGCAAGAGAGGAGTCAGGTGAAGTACTTCTCATTCTAGATGGGCACTCCTCACTGTTCGGATGTAGAGCTCTTTGATTTAGCTGCAAATAACAATGTTATAATTTTCTGTTTACTGCCATACGACCCATTGGTTGCAGTGCCATTTCGATAGATCGATTTTAAGCCTAAAAACCTATTAGTCTCAAGCATATAAACAACTGATAAATAATCATCTAGGTCGCAAGTTGAGTAGACTATAGTTTCCGGTAGTTTAAATATCGACTGTTCAGAACGGAGCTTCGAGTTTTAGAACCTGAATGCCACTATAATTCCAGATCATGCTTTTATTCAGCAAAATTCTGAGACAATTCCAAATAATGATAATTTTGAAGAAAAACTTTAATGATACAATTCCTAATACTGTCGATAATTCTAACAACGGGGTTCATATTAATGATGATGCTGCAGTAAACTCTAAGACCAACAATCTATCATTTAAAGCGATTGCGCCTATTCCAGTTATGCCTGGACCGAGTGGATGTCAGAAAGGAAACAGCATGCCTAGCTACTTACATCTCCAAAAGTAATTGCAGAAAAACGAAACAGAAAGGAAATAAAAGGCAAAAAGGAAGCTGCAAAGTTGAAATGCAAGCAAGAGAAGGAAAGAAAGGAAGCCAATAAAGAGAATAAGGAAAAAGAAGACACTTAGTGTTCCGAAGAGAAAACGTAATGCAAGGGATACTGATGATTCCAGTTCATCAGAAAGCGAATTGAGGTGCCTACAGTAGAGAGCGGGGATTCAGAATTAGAACACGATGAATCAGAATTTGCGCCCAATGCGGTGGCTACTATTATGACAAAAAAGGTCCCAAATGTGATTGGTTACAATGTATAAAATGTCATGATTGTGTTCACGAGATACGTTCTCCTTCAGACATTTATTGTGCAGATTGCCTTCCACTAGTAGCTAGTACCTCTAGGGTTCTGATGATATAAGTTTTATTAGCCTGCTTTGGTGTATCACCTAATAAATTTGTTAATTTGTGAAGAAATTAATTTTTTCACTTTTACGAATAGCATGTTGCCATATTCCCAATTCATGATGCATATTACCCATGTGGTACGGGTAATATGGCCATAGCGTATTATTCAATATTTTTCCTTTCTAACTATCTTTATAGTAGGAATATGGCAACGAGTATATCACGGCACATAACCATACAAACACGCTCTAAGATGCCGCTTTATCCTTGCGACTGAGTCGATTATAGTTAGAATGTGAGCGTTCGAAATTTATGTTGCCATATTTTACTCTATAAAAAGAAACAAACTCTTAGACGCATTCAGTAATAAAGAAGACATAAAAGGCTCAAGCAGAAAGTTAAACGGCAGGTTTATAGGCAACCTGAAAATGATGAAACTATTAGGCAAATTAAATTTTGAAAAAAGAAAAGGAGAATGCAGGATAGTATCTTTACAATCTAGGTCACATTAGAAGTTTCACCTGAAAATCTGAAGTATTGTACACAAAAAGAGAGTAAAACAAGGAGAAATCTTGAATTGACGCTATCATCATTATATTGATGACATAACAAAAAGTGAAATGGCACCTAAGAAACTACTTGTAGGCTAGACATTAGGCATCTAACAGGATGCAAAGCTGAGCCCTCACCAAACAACAAACGTGCGGAAGAAGTCCCGGAAGAAGTCTGAATAATTACGAAAATGTTTCAAGTTCCTCGTCCTGATGAAACCTTACGATAGTGATCAAAACGTTGGCAACTGTGGTTTTTGTTTCTTTAGGTGTTTCTTTCAGATCTCTCAAGAATGAAGAATCTTTAATTTTTTGATAAAAATGCATTGAAACCATAGATAATTTTTGGGAACCATGGTAATTAGTAAAATTGGTAAAATATCTTCGTCTTTTTTTGGATAAAAATAAAAGCAATTTTTTTTGCAACGAGTGCAACAGTTGTGCTTCATCTATCAACCGTGAACTTTCAATGTGCGTCAGATATGTGATCAGTAAATGTAAATTTAATGTATGCAAGCAAAACAACAATGTCATAAATCATTGAATACATTTTTGTGTTTTGTTTGAATTGTACAACAACAGATACAACAAAATTACAAATAAACTGTAAAATCTGAGCTAGTCCGATGCAGGAAGTGAATTTCATTAAAGCAATAAACTCAAAAGTGTGATATGAAAATATTATAAATTTAATAATTAAATATTTTGTGTGATCGATTCCATTACAAACAAGAGACAATGGCATTGATTTCAATATAGAAATGTCACTGTTAAGGATGTGATAAATCGAACAAAGAAAGTATTGAATTAAGTTGAATGAATTTGAATAAAATATCCTGAAGAGGTTAACGTACGTCGAAAAGTAAACATACACCGACGTACAAGTAAAATACTGTTTATTTTCCAATTTTTTCGAAACATTTCAAAATATTTTTACTTTACATAAAATTACAGTTAAACAATATACAGCGCGAGTTTTATGAAAGTGCAAACAACTAAAAATTGACATGTTTTGGTCTAATCTTGATGAAATAGTAACATGTTACCCTGTTTTAAGGAGCATGGGAAACATTTGATTTTTGATTGAAATGAAAATTTAATAAAATTTGAATCTAATAAACTGAGAATGGTGGAGTGGATAAATAAAATACATATGAAAAACATCTTTTTAGTACTTTAATCAAGTTTTTAAAAATTAAATTGTTTTTGAACACTGCAACACTTTAAAAACCACACTGTATATTCAAGACACAATACATTTAGCTCAGTGTGTCTTGTCATGGATCATACATAGTAATTTACTTTCTTCCACCTTCCAATTAAATAACGCATTTAATCTCACAATATGGGACAGAATAGTTAAAGCAATTGGTGAACTAAAGATTTTCAAAAATTACCTGCAACTGTAATACAAATAAAAACCATCAAAATTCAACTGAAGTACCACAAGGATCTACTCTGATTCAACGTACTCTACGATGAAATTCTAAAAAGGAATAATATAGAACTCACAAAGACGGGTGTGTGGTAAAACGTTGAAGAATTCAAAACCAGAGATAAGAACCGGTAGATGTACTATTAAAGAAATACGGATCCAAAAGAATCCGAAAAATACTAAACATGTAACGGTTGAGTTACAAATAAAAATAAAAGAAAGTGACGGCTCTAGCGACACAACCTAGAAAAAGAACAATACTATTTGGATCGAAATAACGCACTAAATTTATGGAAGATCCCGTATTTATAATAGTTAGCGCAGCAGTGTCCGGCTTAGTCGGTGAGCGGGGAGGAGGTCCTTGAGGAAACTGAAAGAAATAAACTGTTGCCTAACGAGGCGCCACCTGCTGAGTAATAGAAAGAAATAAAACCGACCAACAGGAATTCAATAGATTTTACTTAAGGTCTAATACGCTACACAAATCAAAGAGACAATAAACATGTAAATATAGCAAATATAACTTAAAATACTAGAAGAATATGTGAGAAGTAAGAGATTCTGTCACATAAGACTTACGGGCGTTAGCAACAACAAATTAATTAAAGCTCGCAATCAAATATGTCTAAATTCAGTTAAGCTTTTGTTTGTTACACCAAATTAAAGTATTTTTCCAATTAAAGATTGGTGATTAAAGAAACTGACGTACACACGTCACTTACACACGGTGACTTAAAACTAAACTTAAACTTGAGTAGCACGGTAAGTAGCTCCTGCCAACCCAAAGGCCTTTTGTTTTAGCTTCACCCACTTTATCTAAAGCGCCCAAGCTGATGAAGCTAGTGGAAACAAAACCGAACGTCGGTGGATGGAGTCTACCCCGAATAAAAATTTGCTTATATACTAGAGATTCAAACCGTTTAATGTACGTGAGCTTATACGCATGCAAAGTAAATAGGTTCCTAAACAGCTGTGTACTGAGGCATGCAGTTCCGATAAGGAAGGTTCTTGCTAACGACAGCAGTTGACAGCTATTAGAAGATCGGTAGTCACAGGATTTCCCACAGACAAAGCTCGGAAAGCAGATATGTTCCTCAAAGTAGTAAGCACGCATGAACGACCTCAACCGGTTGAGTTCATCGGCCGTTGGCAGCTTCGATGTAGGCGAAACCGTTTTTATAGCGAAGGATTCTTAACTCATCGTTCCAGCACCCCAGGAATTATCCAGATGGTAATACACGAGTAGAGTATGAGGTCAAGACACGTGCTAAAGCATACGTTGTAATTAGAATTAACACAACCACGAGACAACAAAAGAAATAGAAAAGTAACTTACGGCAAATGCGGTCGGATTTATATTTACACACCAATTTAACTTGGAATTATTAAAGCCACATTAATACTTTGTGTAACATTTAGCTTCACGAAGCACGCCGAAAACGCCCAATAGAAGAAAACACAAAATGTCCGCTCGTCGTCTCGATAAATTTTGTGAAATAACGGATCCACCAATGGGAAAATAGCGTACGCGGCAAATTCAATTTTTGTCAACGTGCAACTCACGACAACCGTTACTCAGAAGGCTTGCGACCTTACGTTCGAGTTCAAGCAATTTGAACCGTAACAAACACCTGAAAGTAAAGTTAAAGTAATTTTCAATGAGACCTCACACTGCATTCAGAGCAAGGTATTCATATCAAACTTTACTTAAGAAACAATTATTTTACAATAATTTCGTTGGATTAATACATAATTTAAGAAGACCGGAGATTCTTCTGCAAAAATCTTTCAAGACAACGAATAGTTCTGTATAGTTTAATATAATCTGAGAATAAATGGAAGAACAATTGAAGACATGAGTGGATGAAGGTGTTGTGTAACATTTATCAAAATTTTTTGTGTTTTGTGTAAATAGAGGTTTTATGTATCTGCCTATTACATACCACAATTGAGAAACCAATATGGGTGATAATAGCATTAATTTACAAATAATAATTATGCTAATAGGATAGAAACAGATACGAAACAAAAACTTTAACTTCATTTTTTTCAAAATTAAAATTTCTAACATAATACCTTCATCCACTCATGTCTTCAATTTCAGACATGCGATAAAATAATAATTAATAAGAACGAGAAGAAGGAAGCTAATTCAAGATGACTCCTGAGGAACTCCTGAAGACACTGAAATCGGATCAAACCCTTGGGATTTGATTTGGTTTAAATCTTTGTTAAGTAAAAACCGGTTGTACTTTCTGGAGTTCATATAATCTTTATCTAATACTGGAAGTGTTTTTTTTTAATTTTAAAGAAATGACGCAAAAGCAAACGGATTAACCAAAAATATCAAGTTAATATACAACTCTCAGCTATTAAATAAATATCTTAATCAATGGTAATCGAAACATTTTTATAACGAACTTTAGATTCGATGAATATTTAATTCTTCTTATTGCAATTGTTTGTAATCAATGAATATTTAGTTTAAAAAAAAATGCTGTTTATAAAGGTACTAAATTTACAATAATGTTTTAGTTGTTAATTTGCAAGTGCGTTTACTACACTTGTCGCCCGGACTGAAACTGTGGCACAATGCCTCCTAATAGTACAGAAAACTATGACGACATGCCTATCGTTCCTCCGGACGATTATACTTTTAGAAAACGAATCGTTGAAATATTTCAAAGACTGGAACGAATTTAAAGATTTTTCTCAAAACTTAAGTGGTTTAATATTGTACTACTATCAACATTTCACGTGTGTTTTGGCCATTACTAATTTTGATTGGTTGCATAATGGAAAATTAATATTATGGCGTAAGTTATTTATTTTCAAATATGTTGTTTAATTATAAAAACTTCAGATGCTGTGATAAGCCATATCATTGATTGGGTAAGGTGCTGGAGCACATAGATTGTGGTGTCATAGAACTTACAAAGCAAAATTCCTTTAAGAGTTTTTTTAATGACTGCTATTCAGTAGCGGGACATGTAAGTTTTTCTTATTGTCAATTATGCATTTACTGAAAAACATTATATTAACACAGAATCCCTTATTTTACTGGTTCGAGATCATAGAGTTCACCATCGATTTACGGACACAGACGCAGATCCCCTACAATTCCTAAACGTGGCTTCTTTTTTTCTCACGTTGGGTGGTTGTTTTATAAAGAAACATCCAGAAGTTATAAGGAAGAGGCAAAGAAGTCGATATGAGTGATTTATTCAAAGATCTCGTTATAAGATTTCCTTATCAAAGTAAGTAAATATGTGCACTGTAATTATATGATAATTATTCTTTAATAGGTACTACCTATGTGCTTAACAATCATGTTGTGTTTCGTTTTATTTCAAGCATTGGCCCACCATATATGGGGCCAAGATTGGTTTTGGTCTATTGTTTCTACTTGCTTTGGAAGATACGTTTTAACCCTTAATTTTACGTGGTTTGTAAATAGTCTTGCGCATATGTGGGGATCTAAACCGTTTGACACGTAATTAACCCATCAAATAATGACACAACTGAATTAATTTTAAATATTTTAGATCAATAAGTCCGACGGAGAATAAATGGGTTTCCTATTTTTCGATGGAGAAGGATGGCACAATTATCATCATACTTTTCCGTGGGATTATAAAGCCGCAGAGATACATTTTACAGGATGGAATCTAAATTCCGTTTTCATTAGGATGCGCCAAATGGGATGGGCGTATGACTTAAAGACTGCTTCGCCAGAATTAATTAAAGGGTTGCTAACAAAAATGGTGATGGAACGCACCATTATGAATTTGTTGAAATATCTTATTCTGCAGAATTGGAACCAGAAAGAATTCAGATTAGATTAAGTTTGTTTATTAGTGTTTGGAGAAAACGTCAAGTTCAAAATCAATATACGATAGAATTTTATTTCAAATTTAAAAAACAATTATGTGTATAACAGTTAGGTAAACCAAAATTTTTATAAGTATTATTATTTTATTACTTAAACGTAAAAAAAACAAAAATCTCAGCAGTTGCGGAAGCATTACTCTAATACTACATATTATGACCGTTATTAGGATATTTTTCGCAGAATTACATTAAAACAATATTGTATTCAAAAAGAATTTATTTTATCTATTTTTACGTATCATGTATGAAAACATTTTAGTGAGTAAATAGGTATAATTTAATAACCTACGACCCAGTAAATAATTTTGTAATCTAACGATTAATTAATTCAATTATTTTGTCTATTGCATTCAATACTTGTGCAAAGCACTCGATTTGTTAATTAAATTTTAGTTCACAGTAGGAACTTCTTCGGGAAGTTTTGTAGCTAGGTGTTGACTAGTAACGGGAACAAACTTCAAAAAGTAACACGTTAAACTTTCAAAACAGCAACACCGTCTTTCGGTTGATCAAACAACAGCCAAGCATTCTTTCCTCTGTAGGTGAATAATTATTCAAAAACCGCCTATTATAAAAACTATCCGTTTCTAACCATTTGTTACAGAATAATTGCAAAATTCGAAGTATCCGTCATTCTAACAATCCTTTAGAATGATATCAAAATTGGATTTATCAGGATCTATTACCAACCCCAACGTTGACTACCTTGACAGGTTACGATGACAATTGCTGATTTGTTAGCTGTTAGAATCATCACAATCTACGAACTGATGGTGGAAAGTTTTACAATAGAGAGGAACATAGATTAGGTTTTTTCGTCACGGTTGTATCATTCATTTTTAATTGTTTTAAGCCAAGGGTTACTTCACAATTTGTTTATTCGTAATTTGTCTCTGTTTTAATTTGCCCAACTAACGGTTGAAAATAATTATAAATCAATTCCAGCTATGAGGACGGAAAAACTTCATCTGAAATTAACACTCATACCTTTGCTTATACCAAAAGAGCGTAAGCTTATACTGAAAATAATTGTGCACATCCCAAAACAACTGGAACTATAATGCGTTAACAAAAATTTGAAGTTTTTAATTTTAAAGAAGTGATGTATGAAATAGATTTACGATTATCTAATAAATTCTATTTGTTAGGTTTAAAAACAAAAGATGCTTCTGGTCACAATTGATTCATCAATAGCCACCAAAGCACCACCAAGTTTGGCCTCTCATTAACCGATAAAATGTAGCAGTACTCATTCCAACTTCGCGAATTCAAGATTTCAAATTTAGAAAATCAATTTCTAACTTATAAAAATTACTCCAAAGGCTGTTTTATCACTCGGGACAATTCAGATTTCTAAAGCAGGCGGTTTACTATTTTTATTTCTTGTTCACCTGCAAATAGCTATTTGTTGTTTTTTCTGTTACTAAAACTGCCAAAGTGCACATCATGTATAAAAAAAATTGACATCAACAATTCAACAATATATTATTTATCTATTAATGATTAATCGGCTTCCAAGTCTGGTTTGTTGCGCTCAGAATAATTGCCCGCGAGTACATTCATTTCACAATTCTCCAAGAGTTTTCAGTATTTATCGTTTACTTAATGTTAATTTTTCTCATTGAATTTAAGTAAAAATTAAAAAAAAGTAGGGTTGTCAAGAAAATTATTATCTATGTCGGGCAGGAGTCGAAATTTGGGCTTATAAGGAAATCCATTTTTCTATTATTTTACGTTTTAATTAAATTACATACAACGAAGACGAAAATAAAAAACTCGGCTCCTGCACGACATAAATAATAATAAGTAAAATGTGTGTCTTGCGACATCTCGTGCCAACATTGACACATATGAATAGTATACACTAAGAAAATGCCAACAGTTAACTGTGACGGCATTGGTGTGTTAAAGTGCAAAGCGCTATCTTTAGCGTTAGCTTTAATGCTTGAAACACATGTTGCCGATAAATCCAAGATAACCTTACAGAAGTACACACGCAACAAAAGAACTTCCCTAATGCAGCATTTGGCTTCTTATTGTGAGCTCATCAGAGGTGTATACTTAAGTGCGGTATACGACTGTACAAGACGGCGGTTGGTCTTTTTAAGCCTCGTGGAGCAATGAACATAAGTAAAATGTGTGTCTTGCGACATCTCGTGTAAACATTGACACGTATGAATAGTATAAACTAAGAAAATGCCAACAGGTAACTGTAACGGCATGTGTTAGCGCAAAGCGCTATCTAAGCGATAGCTTGAATGTTTGTAACACACGTTGGCGATGCCAATTTGTTAATAAAGCGCATCTAAGCGATAGTTTAATGCTTGTAACACGTTGCCGATAAAGCCAATTTGTCGGCAACGTGTGCTACAAGCATTAAAGCTATCGCTTAGATAGCGCTTTGCACTTTAACACACACATGCCGTTACAGTTACACTGTTGGCATTTTTCATAAATAATAATGTTAGCTATATGTTTGTGCAAAATCAGAAAAACATTTCTAAAAATAAGCTTTTGATACACTTACATAAACTCAATAGCTCCCTTGAGATGATACAGCCTTAACCATATTAGTTTGAGTGGATGCAGATGTCTGATTTGATTCATTTAATACGTATATAATAAAAGATTTCTTGAAACGCACCTCTACATACGTCTTGTATACGAGAGTTTTTTTAATGGTCATTATCTACAGCTCTATATTTCCTTATTATTGTGAAAATCTATGGCTTCTAGAACTTAATTACTTTGTGCATAAATGATTGCTATTTAAATATAATTTATCAACTAGTTTCCACACCACCATTGAGGTAGAATTAATCGGTGCTTTTTTGTGAAACGGCCACTTTTGCACTCACTCCGTTGCCAGTACAGGTAAATTTGAAAACGCCATTGGAATGGCAAATTTGCACTCGCTCGGTGCCAGTGCAAGAATTTTGAAAAGAACTGGTATAAACTCAATGCCGTAGTGGCATTTTGTGTAAAAAATATAAAAACTGTTGGGAGACGTTATCACTATCTTGAACATTCCCAATAAATAAATAATACAGTGAAGGACATGAATTTATCATTATAAAAACGATATATAAAAAGTGAGTCACGGAAAAAACTGAAATCGCTGTAAAATAAACGACTTCTTATACAAAACAAGTTAACCTTACGCCACAGAGATTTTGTGTTTGAGCCGTTACTGTTCCGTCGCATGGTGATCGCCATGGCATTCCAACGATATCTTGTCAGAAAACAAATTGCTCAGCCAGGTGCGTGGGGTCGTCACAATTCATTTGCAATGATTTGTGTTAATTACATTCACATATTACAAGGCATTATGGGCCGAATACAATTGTTGCTTCTGACGGATATCCCAAGTGGGACAGAAACAAGTATGAAATCAACTGAAAGAAACCGCTGTTCGAAGAAACACTTCAGCACTGATGTATTTTTCGATGAATCATGATTTCTACTGTGTCGCAAGAAAAAATTTTATCGAACAGCTTCAATAAAAGGAGCCTTATAGCATTGCTGCAGAAAACGTTGGAAGCATGGCTTACCTACGATTAAACATGCGGCCGAAAACGAGGATTCATTAATTGTGCCATTAAACTTGCTCAGTATTCGTTATTGGAGAAGACGAAGATTTGCTAGTGTTGTTGACTGCTAAAAGTCAGAGATATCCCAAATGTCTATTTCTGCAAAACCGAGGAGAGGAAACAAGGAAATGTGTTCTATTTGCCTCAAAGTTTGCAATATAGCAACGCTGCAGCGAAAAATATATTACTTGTGCATGCCTTCAGTGGATGTGACACTACATCGGCGTTGTTCAATCAAGGCAAGATTAGATTCCTCTAAACTTTAGAAAAACATTAACAGGCGCGATCAAGCGATGACGACCATAATTAAAATTAACAGAAGTCTGCTGCCGCTGGCGAACTGTTTATGTTGCAGGCAATACGGTACTTAAAACAAACATCGTAAGTTAGACTCTGCGATATCAAACTTTGTACAGGTTGTCTCCAAAATTTGTTCAATCATCATCATTTATTGCGTACTTATTGTCAAGTACAAAGCTGACGGAGAGTCATAAACTCCAGAGGATCTTGGATGGCAAAGAACAACCACAGGATTAGTCGCCACACGGATCGCAAGTGAACCATCTCTAGAGGTTTTACCTAAAATCATTTTGTTCTTCTACATATTTTATTTGAATTTTTTATAGCACTTACCACAACAGTAATATTTTCCGAAAACGTCGTAAAGTAAAAGTTTATCCCCCTGCCCCTCGAACAGTAAGCCTCGAGGTTGCAAGTGGTGTCTCAGGGGACCTATGCCTACTATCCCACCAAATTTAAATTCCTTCCAACCTTTGCGAATAGAACTCCATTTGTTAAAACGGTATTGTTTGGACTAGTACGCTGTATTACTTTTCTTGAAACTTCTTCAAAGGATCATGTTGCGAACCCAATATTATAACACCGAAAGCAATATTTCCTCTCTAATAGCAATCTCATATCGCAATTCATCGTACCTCAAGAAGTCTACAGGCAAATAATTGTAAAAACAAATTAACACAAAATAAAAAAAATTTCAAAATAAACAAACGAAAAAAAAATAAAACCAACACAACTGGCTTATGGTTCTACATCGAGGGTGCTAAAAAATCACTAAATAGTTATTTCCAGGCATTAAAAAAGGGTTAGGGCATTAGCATGTGTGCATTTCATGAGATCTTTGAAATGGACATAGTCCGTCACGACATACAATTTTACAATTATAAATTAACCCAAATTGTATATAAATAACTCCCTCTAGGGAACAAATATGAATGATTTGAATATAATGTTACGATAAATATCCACGTTTTGGAACAGTGAAGATATTCGAAACAATTTTTGGAACCGGTAGGGCACTGATGACGACTTGTACTGCTTCCCGTCGAAACGGTCTTGCTAATCAGCATGATCGTGTACAACGGCGAATTGCTGGAACCTATTAACATGAGTTCTCATGTATTTTAGATTTAATGAGCGGTACCAGACACTACACGCAAAATATAACGGCAGCCGTGAGTAAGCTTGATAGATCCTTCTCAATGCGTGGCCACGTAGGCCCCAATCGCGATTAAAAGCATTGCAGAGGACCACTTTACTGCTTTCAGGTGCACAGGCTAGTTCATGCGTTCTCCAACCGTGACTCGTAGATATCTGACGCTTGTCACCGGAATGAACTCTTCCATCCAGTCGTACGTTTGGCTGTCGATTTGCTACAAGCCTACTCTTTAGCGACAACGATGCTTGCGGGCAACGAGTTACTGGCCATACGACTTCAAACCTGTCCTGCAAGGATGACAATCCTTACTCGAAAGAAGTCCCTCCAAACATTACACTTAGGGCATTTCATGTATGAGAGCTTCTGCAGTACGCAGACCGTAGGAGGTTATCAAATGCTTCCATGAAGTTTGAAAAGTACTCCATACACGTATTTATACCCAGAGGAGGCGACTATCTTCCTTCAGTTTCCATCAGACGTCTTCCCACAAACAGCTTCCTTTTAAAGCCAAAGTGCTGATCGCTTCTTGCCAATTGAGTCTGAATATGCGCTCAAGTACTAGTCCCTCTTATATCTTTTCAAAGACACTGATCAGAAAATCGGGCGGTATAAACCGGCCAATCATCGATCCTTCCCAGATGCCTTCAGGATTTTGATGACCCTCGACTTCTTCCAGATCTCTAGGAAGATCTCTGCAGTGAGCAGCGGAGTTAATCGAGATTTCTAAACACTTTTTGAGTTCACAACATACATGTTTCGCTATAACAGGATCAATGCCGTCTAGCTCGGGGACTTTCTCTAGTCTCATTTGGCTTACGGCTTCTTCCACCTCAAGTTTCCGAGTAGTGATCAATTCTTCTGAATGCATCTTTAGGCAACCCATAGTTATATTTTTTGCGCTACATCATCAATCGTAAGGGCTGCAACTCCAAATGAAAGAATTCATGTTACAAGTAATTCAACAAAACCGAACAATGTCAAGCAGGTGATGCGCTTTTTGAGAATGGTGAACTTTTAAAGACGGTTTATTACCAGTGAAGCACAAATACAAGCGTCACTAGATAACCTACTTACTGGAACTAAAATTAAAAAGTGATCGAATAGACAAAAAACTATACAGCTGTGGAAGAGTCGTTGGCAAATGCAGCAGTTCAATAATGGAAAAGAAAATTTATCAGCAGAAACAATGTCACGATATGGTCCCATTAATGCTTCAGCCTTTGTCAACTACATGAGAGTGCTCAGTCGTAATAAGAAGGCGTTGAACTATAATAATTATGATCAGAAGCAGTTTCTCTTAAACTGCACAAGATACAGCATTGCAAACGTCGTCTGTGACACTTCAACAAACTACACAAGACCATATACTACAACTATTCAATGCCATACACAATTTAACTGCAAATGGTGGGACCGTCAATGCTTTCAATGCCAACGTAAAAGTTTCTTACCAGGTATCTGCATCAATAGACAAGCTCCAAACAACTGCTGAACGCTTTGAACACGTGCATTTGGACATTGTTTCTCCAGACATTACCTAGAAGAAAATTTGCAGCTAAATTATTTGGTGACCTTTGCTTGAATGAAGTTATATAAACTTTCTTCTTTTTCAAACATTTTGTCAGGATTTTAACGTACCTATGACATGCCCCGCTTGCCAAATATGTTGGCATGTAGGAAGCAATTCATCTAACTATGACTATTACTGCTACCGTTGACCTTATCCGCTGCAACTTTTTGGTTATTACCACTCTTGGTAATATACAGGGTGCTGGATATTATGCCCCAACATACCCTGCATTCTCTCGTTTGCTTGTCGACCTGATAACTCTAGCGGATTTCAACCTCATCCTCTGATCTAAGTTGCTCGGCCAGTTTCATCATGTGTAGATAAGAGTGAGGTTGAGATGTAGAATCTAAAGAATATAACTAGCTTACATTATTAAGTTACGCATACTCATCTCGTTTACCTTACGGTAGCGGTAACAGCATAGAAAGCCCTATTCAAAATGTCTCCTTTCATGTGGGCTAAACAAAAATTAAAACTGTTCTGCAGTTGTATATTGTGAATACATAATCTGGGTATAAAGTGCCTGGGGTTTAATTTAATCTCTTCGATTAGTAAAGACACGCTTACAGAAAGAATATATCACAATAACCACCCCTTTGGCAACTTTACAATCCACTAGAAGAAACCATTTCGTTGAGTAGAATGTTAAGTTATACCCAGCAACTATGATGCACCATTTCAAAAACCACTAGGTACCATCGACAGACAACCACAGCCTTCAAAGACAGCATTAAAGTGCCATAATGAGGTGTTACTTGGACAAGCACACTACCAATCCTGCTACTTGCAATACGTTACGGTTACTAGATACATTTTTCCAGCCATCTCCTTTCTCTCCCTCTACAAATCAGACCTGGTAGTTCGTGTTAACAATATAGAGTAGTACGCACTAGCGGAAAGAGAATATACTTTTTTTACTTTTTTTCTATGTACCAGAAAGACTAATAAAAACAGATTTTTGTCTGATTTTGAATTTTAGTATGAGACCGATTGAGCCAATTTGTTGTGACCGATCAACTCTATCAATGTAACTATTCTAACTATCTTTATTGTTCTAAAAAAGATTCACAAGTTCATGAGTCTCTAAGACACCAATTCTGTTCAATTTTTGACCTCCGACTTTTTGGCCCTATGCCGTGATTAATTGAAACCAGATTTTTCGAGTTATGGAGTCGTAAAGAAAAAATTTTTAAAATTTTCGCGTGCATGATATTTTTGGTCATGATCACCAACCTCAAAAAAATTTATATTTTTCGGCATATTGGAGAAAAGTCCCCGAGTTTTAAATGGTGGATTTTTACGTGCAAAGTGACGCGGAAAAGTAAACACTGTTTTAAATATGTTAGGTTTAACTAAACTTTTTCCACACTAGTGTTGAGATAAAGTTGCAGGGGAGTGTTGATTTAACCTGGTGTCCCGGAAGATCTAATGACGGCGATGTGTTTTAACATACGGAATCAACTCGTTCAATCCGTGGTATAATTTTCTAAAAAACTTTTCTTTGTCAAGAAGTGAAAAATTTTGGAAGTGAAATAATTACGAAATTTTTAAACCATGTAAATTCACTACACAAAGTCATCAAGTTAGCTTGAGTATATTGTGGAAAGGGAAGTAGATGATAAAAACCATGTGTTATAGTGAGCAAGACAGGAAAGTAAAATAAGAAGGTTGGAAATAGTATTGGGTTTAGTGATGAGAATTTTGGGCAACAGAAGAAAATGATTGCGAAAGTGATGAAGCAAAGAAGAGAAGATAAACGAAAAAATAATGTCATAAAGGATATGGAATAAAAAAGATGAATATTTGAAAAATTACTAGAAAGAGTGGCTATGTACGGATTGAATATAAAAATGGGAAAATTGAAGAATATTGAAGAAAATGCACTATGCACTAATAACCGATTGAATTTTATTTTTCCAAGAAAAGTATTAAAAATAGACGTTGGAAATATTGGGTTATATAGCGCAAATAGGAATAAAATTGGAAGAAATTTGGGTAAAGGTGGGAAACAGAGCAAGGACATGTGAAGGATGAGTAGGAGGAAACTAAATTTTGAGAAATTGTTGGAAGGAAGGCTAATAATAATATTAGGGGAGAGGAATAAATTATAATAATAAAAGAGGAGAGAGGGGAAACTAAACAAATATATAAGTAAAAAAGGGAGGAAAGTATAACATGGAATATGGAGAAATAAGGAGGAAAAAAAGGAAAGATACATAACGAGAGATAAAAGTTGAAAGTGTTCCTGTATTACCTGCCAGAAAAACAAAGGTTGTCACCATTTTGATTTCCACGAACTTCAAATTTTAACTCGTATCTGGGTTAGTTCTGGGTATAGTTTCGATGCATCAAAATATAGGTGCAACAACATTTACTACAATAAAATATATTTAAAAGTGTCAATGGAGGATAACATAGTATACAAGGGACCATTGACTAAGTTAACTTACAAATGCCGGATTCTTCTGAACTGAAGAACCAATGCAAAACATGTATCAGTCATATTTTTAAAAGATAACACGCTTCAACGGGTTTCAACTTTATTCAAACCTGACAGAACATTAGAAATACTGATAATAGTTATTTATGTACCAAGGGTGTAAAGTACTTTACACCTGTGGTGCATACAATCTTTTTTTCTGCACTTCTTAGTAATACTAAGTCGAAACAGATTTACTTTTTAATTACATATTTTATTTTAATTTAAAAATACAATAAAACCCTTAAATTAATAGTACTAATAAGATTAGTTGTTGTTATTTTAAAGGTATTAATAACAACAAATTAATTAAAAATTTAAATTTACGAACGTAAATTGGTCGCGATCTCTAGGGTAGCTTACAAAAATTAAGAATAAAATGTTCTTCTTTACCGGCATTCCTAAACGTCATTTAAAATTTAAATTACAAAGCTTTCAAAATCAGTGGACATGGAAACTGATAATGAAGAACTTTCTAAAATTCCTCCCGGTATTAAAGAGGTAGCAGATAACGTGGTTCCGGATTTGTAACTTGCTAAATCCAACAAAATATATGAAAATACATACGATTACTTTTTAAAATAATGTCGACTTAAAAAGCAACGGAAAATGTGCTTTATTGTATTTACTCAGTTCTACAAGAAAATTTTGCTTTATATTCAGATTCTACAATTTAATTAAAATTTGATTTTTAAGAATAATTTGTAGTGATTCTCATGTCATTTCTCATGCATAATTTCGTACGGTTTATTCTTATTTTGTCAATGATTAATCGTAAATTCTCGGATCAATTCGGTATTAACGATATGCGGGCCTAAAAGTAAAAGCGGGCCTAAAAGTAAAAATGCGGGAGCAAAAGTAAATCGAATGAAAAAGAGTCGTTTTACGCTTGCGGAAGCAGGTGTAAAGTGAATCATTAAATATAGGAAGTGCAAAAAATACTTTTTATTGATAAGCAGAGAACGTGCGCCTGACCGTAACGTTGGTTCTGTTTTGAGTACTTCGGAGGTTTTGCAATAAATGCCATTAAAAATGTCATCGGTATGGGAAACTGAGATTTGAACTTTTGACAGAAGTAGATTTTGTAAATTTAGCTCACCAAGAAATAGCCAATAAAACAAAGTCAATCCGTAAATTTAGAAAGCGTACGACCAAGGCTATCATATGCTGAGATGATTTTATGCCAGGAAACCTCATTTGTACTAAAAGATTTGGTTGAGTTTGCAAAAGTAGAGTTATTTGTTAGGCAAACAAAGCTGCAAATTTGGATCTCTTTGGTCTCTTTCCAAAAATTTTAATTATTTTGAATTTGACGTTGGACCCCTTCTTGGTGGACGTGTTTAACAAAAACAATTCAAATAGTCAAAATCAACAATCTTAACTATTTTGAGTTGTTTCTGATTTCCACTTCCATCAACAAAGAGTCCTAAACCAAATTCAAAATAGTTAAAACTTACTATGCGAGAAAAATTCAATTTTGACTAAAAACTGTTGACATTGACTGTTCTGCTTACAACAACTCTCTAATTTTTCCTAAGCTGGGAACATAAATGTTTGAGTTTTTTTTGCCTCAAAAAGTATACAATGGGAAATAAGAAACCCTAATGAAGAGTACTTTTTAAATAGTGAAAGTAATAAACAAGAAATGTGGCAAACATGTATTCTGTGGCGTCTGGGTATGTTCAAAGAACCACTTAGCTATTATAAATGTTGTGCCATACAACTCGGTGTCAATATCATACTTTCAGATGAAGACGAAAAGACTAACTAAAACGCTATGGATAAACTGGTAAGAAATTCTTTGCATTTTTAACTATTGGGTTAATACTTACTCAAAAATGGTTAATAGATGTCGGGTACAGTGTATGTAACTTCTGCAACGGTCACATCAAAAATCTAAGGATGGTCGTAACAAAAATCGAGGTTGGTGTAAAATTTTGAACAAGTACAGTTTGGGTTTCAGCTGACTTGGAGAAGGCAGAGAAAGAGAAAATCGTAGTTTTTCTGGCATGAATGCGTAAGTAGCGGTTATAAGTGTATGTTGAAGCACAAATGTAATTCGGCTAACGAGACTCTAATTACTCTAATTGCACAACCTTCCATCGCCGCGTGCCTTCCAAGAGGGCGATTGCAAAACCCCGCTCAAAGATAATGTTTATGAGGTTGTATGACGTAAAGATGGGTTCTGCGCAGATGCGACGTCGTCGATTATTGTTACTCGCATTGATTACAAAATTCGTAAAGATGCGCAACCTATATGGACGAAATGTGACACAAAAGTACGATGAAAAATAGATGGCTCTACCGTACAATTACGACGAGATTCTCAATTTCTCTCTCCATTTTTTATGTCAGTTCCACCGTACCTGTCTCAATGCGTGTATCTTGAATATAAATATGAAAGTGGTTTGAGGTTCGAAGTTACTTCATTATTACAAGATACTGCATTGATTATAAAATTAGTTACCGTAATTTTTGTGACAATCAGTAATTATAAATAACTTTAGTTGCACTAATAATTAAAAGAAGAGCGTAGACGCCGTGGACATACGTTTTTTTTAAATTTCTTACAAAAATGTGAAACCTACAAAGGACTACCAAAAAATTGTAGAAAAATTTGTATTGCGGTTGTGGATATTGACACTTTAGAAAATAAGTTAATATGTGAAAAACTTTTTACCCTCCGAAATTATTATAAACAATAAACGTAAATTATTAAGTGTAAAATCAGTGCCTGTAAAATTCTAGAAAGAAGGTAAGCAAATATTTTAATTACCCTTTAGGGTTTTCTTTTAATTCCAAATTGATGAGATAAACATTATGCTTATACATTCATGTACCTAGTGTTCGTATAACGGGTGATCTGCGTTGAGCATGCATTAAAAGTTTTTAACTTGCAGATAAATCAGAAACTTGAAATTTAGTACGCGGCCATAATCGATCATTTTCGTTCTACCTAAAATAGTTTCAGACCTTCGGCTATACAGGGTGTGCCTATAATTCTTTTTATATTAGTCGATTGGCCATATAATTCTGAGTTTATATAATCTATATAACTATTTGTTGTAGTACTTTATAAGATAAGTTAAATTAAACTTGAAAAAATTTTAAAATTTGATTAGGTAAGGTCATGTTTGAGATCAAAAGTCAAACATATATTCGTAAATATCTCAAAAAGTATTCCATGTACACAGTCGTGTAATATATCTAGTTTTTTTCTAGTCAACTCTAGTCTTGTTCTAGTCAGCTCTAGTCTTTTTTTTTTTTTTTTTTTTTTTTCTTTTTTTTATTTTTGCATCTCCATTTTTAAACAACTTAATGCGCTTGCAACCTTATTTTCATTAAATAATAACAAACATCTGATTTTCTTGAATGCGGTATCCCTAAATTAGGCTGGTAAATCCTATTGAGGTGTTTTTGTAACGGGGCTTTCCGTGGGTGCTCATTATGACAAGAAAGAGAAAGACTAGAGTTGACTAGAAAAAAAGGAAGACTAGAGTTGACTAGAAATGAGAGACCAGAACGGCGTAGAACAAAAATTCTACGTTTGAGTAGAACAAATAAATACTAGAGTTACATTACATTACACGATCTTAAGCTTGATAAAAACTTAAAAATTGCAATAACTTTTGAACCCGTAATGCCACCTCATCTTTGAAAGCAGTTTTGGAATTGTTTTCAATTAGCTTTTGATTGATACTAGGCAATGCAAGTTGATAACCAAAAAAAAAGTCAGAAATCTTCAAAAATACTTTTATAGTGTGATAACTTTTAAACCCAATCTAGTAAAACAGTTTTGGAATTGGCTTTCCACACGCTTTTGATTGATATATTGCACGTTAGTATAAGTTGTGAAACAAAAGTCGATATTTTCAAAAATTTTGAAAATGAAATAACTTTTGAACCTAAAATGTTAAAATATTTTTAAATGCATTCTTGAAATTGGCTTGGAATTAATTCCCTTTTGATTGATATATTACACGACTGTGTAATGGAATACTATGAGATATTTACGAATATATGTTTGACCTTTAACCTCAAACATGACCTTACCTAATCAAATTTTGAAAAGCTAAACTAAAAGTTTGTGTGTAATTAATTTTGAAAACAATATTCAAAATTGAATATAATTGACTCAGCATATCTTTTATCAGTGAATTTATGTTACTTTTTATTTTGTTATTTTTTTTCTTCTTAGAATCAACTGGGTCATCTAAGCAAATTCCAACCGAGGACGTCATTCTCGGTTCAAAAACTCAGCAGATGCATATTTTCCAACTGGGTCCGAAGCGAATAAATTGTTTATGTAAATAATAACCACAATCATATTGAAATAAATACATAAAAATGATTTTTTATCAGAACTTGTATTGATTCAAATACATTTTATTTCTTACAAATTAAAGTGTTGTTTTATTGAAGTTTGAAACAAAATTTAAAAACAATTCGCAAATCCAACTATTAGAATGCACTGGGATAAATTGAGTTGAGTACACATTATTATTTTTATTATGCACGTGCTTACTATAACAAAGGGAAAACATCAAAAACGGCACAAAAAACGATTTTTGGTGCGTTTTTGTGCAGTTTTTGGTGTTTTCCGTTTGTTCTTTAGAATCTTGTAGCATAGTTTATTGAGCTGGTTATCTAACATTTAAACAGTTGAAAATAACAATTTATATATATAAATGTGAGATATGTAGAGAAAAAACAATTAAGTGAGAGGAAGATTGTGTAAAGATTATGAAACCGAGCATATTTAGTTTGTATCTCACTTATCAAAAGTATTTAATTCGTTATTCGCTATTCATAAATGTACAAAAGGTATCGTTAAAAATATTTTTACATGTTTAACATCAGAAAGCAAACAATTTTCTCAAGTTTGTATTGAACATAAGACATTTACTATCAATTTGTTAATTCAATTAAAAATATACGCTACTCTTAAAGCGAATTGGAAAAACTGGAATTAATGCGTTTAATTCTGCTAATCTTAGAAAGAAACACCGGAAATTAAAAATTTTATCTTGATTTAGTTTAAGTTTAATCCAAGTAAATTTGGTTTTAGGAAAATTTTCTTAAATTCAAATATTTTTTAACAATTTTTAATAATTTAATGAGTGTATTTAACCGATTGACCTTAACTCCTATTTTCGAAAAATGGTTTTATTCAAGTTTGAAACAAAATTTAAAAACAATTCGCAAATCCAACTATTATGATACACTAGGATAAATTCGTAGCAAGCTAAATTAGATGAGTGTACAATTTTTATTGTGCACCTGCAAGTTATTTATGTTGCGAACGAACGAACTTCTTAGGAAACTGCCGAGTTTGATTCTTGAATCATTCTCGTAGGTAGAGACCGATGGTGCATGTATACGAAGCAGTAACAGAATCAATGTTACAATATTAAACCGTTCGCAGCAGCACTTTCCCAATGAACAGTTTGTTGGCCGAGGAGTGAAAGGGCATTCGTTGCTGGTAGGAAATGTAGTTACGAAAAAATATTAAGGCTTGCGTATCTTTACGAATTTTATAATCAATGTTACTGGTGTGAGTACGATTTTACTATCTTTCCATCCCCACTGCACTAGATCTAATTCGTTTCCATCTACTTTTGTAGGATATCTTTCAATGACTTCTGGACTTGTTCATTTTCGCCAATCCATTTTCGAGCTTATACCTCAAAAAAAAATATAGTTTTTCAAGTTTGGCCGAGAGAATTACAATTGTAGATTGCAAAACCCGCATAAGACGATCACTTTGAATCGCTTGTCCGAGCACGGCATTGCGACTTATAATCGATCAAAGGAATTTACTCCTTTTCATGATTATAGGGGGGGTGGAGGTTTTGAGAGGGTCTAAATTGCGAAAACTTAGATTTATATTCAGGAAGAACCCCCTACAAAATTGTGTAGTTGTTTCTGTTTACTCGATCATTTTCCACTGAAATGACATTTTAACAATGCTTGGATACAAATGCAATGCACACATTTATATTGACATAGTAGGGTCATCAAATTTTTTAAAATATGGGCCATGTACGTTAATGTAATCTGAAATACAATATTGAATAAACAGCTTATTATGAAACATCTTCAGTTAATAGAGCAGTGATGTACAGTTTATTATGATGATTCAGATTCTGCTGAAATAACCAAAAAAAAATTGAGAATATATTAAAAAATCTCTAGCAACTCAGTTTACGAAAAAATGCAATATTTCCGTTATAGTGATAGTAGCTTGTTTTTTTAAGGTAAACTTATAATAATTTCCAAAAAGAAAAAGGTGAAAAATATAATTGCACATATTTCAAATACCGAAGAGTCCCTAAACGACGAAACAGCTGCCGAATAGTTCTTGGTTTGTATCAATTTCTTGCAAGCGGTTTACGATCATATTCTTTTATTATTGTTTACATTATCTATTAGACAAATTCCAAATCATTGGGTGCCCATAAAAATATAATTAATTCTGGAAAATTACGCGCAACCACTGGCTTAAACTTCTGCATATATATTTGATTGTAATGTAAAAAAGAAACAGTAATGTTTGTTTTCACTTTTTAAATTATGAAGTTTTACAACAAACTCGTATTATTTTACCCTTGACACTTTTAATAAAATCTACACATTTTACAAGTAATTTAAATATAGGTAAACAATGTTGCAAAAAAAAATTGTTTTAATTTATTTTACAATCCAATTGAGTTTTACAACTTACTGACACAATCCTAAAGTATAAAGAATGTATATGACAATATAAACAATAAGTGTATTATCTTAATCAAAAAAAAGTTAATAATCACTTCCATCATGAAACTTAGAATTTTATACGATTTTTGAATTGATTGCCAATTCTTATTACTCAATTACTTTTTTCGGAATCATTTACTGCTGCAATTAACTAAAGACTTCATTATTTTCTAATTAATACATTGTTATGAACTAAGTACGTTTATTTTCTTTGACCCAAAAGACTATAATGAAGTAATCAAATGAAAGTAAACAATCTTAGAAACCGAAACTGAAGCACTTCAAACAAATGAGGTTATCGAATACATTAATTTAAAAAGTGTCAATAAATTTAATTGGGCGCCACAAGACATTAGTTTTGTATGACCAGGAATATATTAAATTTGAAAACAATGAAACTATATTTCATTGAGTACAAACTATACAATAACTGAAATTGATGAATATACTTTTATGTTAATAATTAAAGAATAAACAAACATTAATTACAAATTCAATCAGTATTAAAGTTCAATGAATTTATTGTTTCATACACCGTTCAAATAGAAAAAAATAGGTTTTCGTAAAGCAGTAGTAGCCGTGACTGTTGTGATCAATTGATCTTTATTAAATATCTTGTTGAATAAGTTGTAACCATAAGCAAACTACTTTCTAACTTACGAAAATCATTTGAGGGAAGCGATTTTTTTAAATTATTTAGAAACGAAAATAAAAATTTTTCTTTATTAATTAAAATGCCGCCTTACGTGACCAACGAAATGAATTTGATCGAAGAAAATCCCGAACTTTACAAGGCGAAAATGTCGGTGATTTCAAAATTTAAAAAGTTGAAGGTGGTTTAATATTATTTTTGTTAACGAGTATTCATTTCGCATTTATTTATTATTCGTTTCAGTTTCCGTGGTTATCAAAAGGTCGACTAATTTTGTACCGTAAGTAACCATATGATCCATTTTTAAAACTGACTGTAGTATTTAATTTAAGATTTAATTTTGGGTAGTATTAGCGGTTTTGGTGTGACTGCAGGCGCACACAGATTATAGTCTCATCGCGCTTATAAAGCGAAATTGCCTTTAAGGATAATTTTGATGTTATGTTACTGCATGATGGGACACGTAAGAATTGACTAAATTAATTGAAAAAACTATTTCGTTTGTATAGAATCCGTTACTTAATTGGGTAAGAGATCATCGAGTTCACCATAAATTTACTGACACAGATGCGGACCCGCACAATTCTAAGAGAGGATTTTTCTTTTCTCACGTCGGTTGGTTATTTATGAAAAAACACCCGGAAGTTTTAAAAAGAGGAAAAGAAGTTGATATGGAGTGATTTGTGGAACGATCCAGTCATACGTTTTCATCAGAAGTACGTAAATTTAAAGTTAATGCATTCAAAGCGATCGTTCATTTTAGATACTTTTACCTTTGGTACTTCCCCTTGGCTTTGTATTACCAAGCATTATTCCTCCGTTATGGTGGGGCGAAGAATGGAAGTGGGCTATTTTAACTGCCTGTGTAGGTCGATATTGTTTACAATTAAATTTTACGTGGCTCGTAAATAGTGCCGCACATATTTATGGAACAAGACCTTATGACAAGTAAGATCGTTATTGTAAACTGCTTTTTTAATGTACACTCTTCCACGTTTTGTAGAAGTATTAGTCCCACCGAAAATGTTAGCGTATCTCTAATAACTTTAGGCGAAGGATGGCACAATTACCATCACATTTTTCCTTGGGACTATAAAGCTGCTGAATTTGGAAAATATTACGTTAATGTTACTACATTTGGATTGACCTTTTTCAAAAAATAGGATGGGCGTATAATTTAACACAGCCGTCGCAAGAGCTTGTCAAAAAGTTATAAGGCAAAATATGGTGATGGAACATATCAATGTGGGAAGAAGTGCCCGAGAATTGCGAAACGAAGCAAAATGACTGATTTTTATGTGTTACAGTATTTTGTTTTTAGACTAAATTATGCATCACGGTCACTTTCAGGATTTATATGTTTTTACAATCGTAATATTCCTTTACTTGTACTATGTCCATCAAGAATCTTTCATAATCAAAATCGAAAAGACCTTTACAAAATAAACTGATTACATTGTCAAAAAATAATGATGCTTGCCATTCAAAAAAATATATTTTAACCTCTAGACTACCGTGCACTTGCACAAAATAAAGTTTTAAGGGTAGGTTGCTTAGAAGTAGTACAAATTACATCATTTACCAAGTAGAAAAAGCGGTTATTACCATCGAGAAACTGAGAATCAGATCGTGGTCGGAAATTAGAAAAAGTCAGCAATCGTCTGTAAACTTTTTTTTTAACTAACGGTAGATGAATAGTTTCACTCTTCTTAAAATTAATTAACTGTTACTAGATCGCGTCCTCGCTTCCAGACCAGTAACTTTTGATAGTGTTTCTTAGATCCACTGAAATAAGAAACCGTGTCCTTAACGTTATTTACTAGAATTTCGTTACACCTTACGGGATTAGCAATTTTGTAACTGGTGGTATCTATTCCACGCTTCACTAAAAGAAACCATTTCCGACAAGGTGCCAATTTTTAGAAAATCCTCGAGATGCATTACTTAATAGGTGTGAAGTTAGCAACACCTGGCTTCCTGGTCCGTACTATGAGGCATCTCGACGGTGCAAGCCTTTTACTTGATTGCGTTTATCTTGTAAACGTTCAACTGCTTCTCTAGCGGGTTTGAGCGTGTATTCTACTCGTTTTAAGTATTGTATAATTTCGGCACATAATTGTCCTTCGACATAAACCTCGCAAATTATTTTCGCATTGTCAGCGTGTTATTTTAGATTAGCGTTTCCAGTTGTGTTTCCATGTCACGATTTTTTTTATTTCTACAGGATTATCCTGTTGGTGGTTGAAAGGAGTTCACACAAGAACTGTGCATCGCCTTGCATTCTAGCTTCTACAAGCTGTATATCGTTGTCGCTGATACCTCGACGTAGAATCCCACGCCGGAAAAAAAAACTTCACTTATCAAAATCTTGGCGTAAGTTTGGCCGGTAGCTTCCAGGCAACGCATAGGCGACTCGATCTACTTTAAAGTGACGTCTTCACTATGGCTACCCAACGTTCCCCTGATGGCTTGGAGTAACGTTCCAAAAAGATCCACAGCTGGATGGTCAAACCTTCGGCGTTTGCATCAGTCTAGAGGCAATTGATTGCTGCATTTATATTGCTAACACTAATGCAGTTTTTAAGATACTCCGTCACGCAACGACGTCAATAATAATGCAAAGCAATTGAGCCAAAGTGCGTTATGTTCCATAACCATGACCTTCCGTCGGAGCGTCGGTAGTTCTTCCAGCACTCGTTCTGTGAAAATTTAGATCACTAAAACCGTTTTTGCGTATGTCTGATGGGCACTTCGTACTAGCAAATCTACCCTAATATTACAAATTCCGCGTGGGTCTTAGGGTTGTTGATTCATACGGTGGTCTTGTAAATGCATCCTCCAAAAAATTGGTTCAGTTCCGTTTACAGTCCATAATTTTCCTATACGGTGACATCCAATAAAGTGAGGAGAAATAGGTAAACTGTCTCCATTCGGCAAAAACCCAGTTGGCTCTAGAACCTTGAGTAAACACTGCCTCATGTTGCGATTTCTTTTTTAACAGACTACGACGGTCCGTATTCTAAAGGCATATTTGGGTCACATTTGTGTTTCACTTCTGGGCAAATTAGCAACGCCCAAGTTTGCTGATCCAAATCGATAATAATTTCAACTTTTCAACAAATCAATAGTAAAGTGTGAGAGCCAACGAAGGCATAATAATAAATTGGTTCGTAGGTAACGATCCTGAAATTTAACCGTTATTTCTACTAGAACGCTTTCCACCCGCGTCAAGCCCCATCCGCGTGGGATATCGATATTTGTACGGACGTGAAGGGATACTGCACGGAGTTTAAGTATTCGTAATATGTTCTACCTGCAGTGCTGGCTTGAGCATCAGTGTCAGCATTCGCAATTCGTTTCTCTCTAAAACAGTGATATGAAGAATTGGTCTATTATTGTTATAAACCTCGGTGGTAATGTTAAGCACTGATGCTTAGTTTAGCACTAGGTAATGGGGCTGTAGCCGTTTTATTTACTGCGAGTTAGAAAGGTTTGCTTAAAAAAGCAAAAATAAAAACATGTTTGTGTGTTTGATTCTCGGCGTGTTCCTTTCCGATAGGTGGCAAAACACTAGCAACTAACCTGTCAATCTCATTGTGCTTTATTTACAAAATGCTTTGTTGAAATATACAAGCTTTTTGGTCGCAATTAGGGTACAACATTTTTTGTCAGTCGTTTTAGACAACACAAATAAGCTGATGGTTTTCAACATGCGAGAACATGCCATGTATAATTGTCTGTGTGCAAAATATGGTGTGCTCCAAATCTGCAGGAGCAAACCGAAATAGTTTGGCTTTAACATTGACAGTAACACATTTTCGGCTAGAATTTGCCATTCAAAATGATCACTTGATAGTGTTTTTCGATCAATTTTTAATGACCTATCACGTGATATTGCACAGCCGTGGTAGGTCAAATTCCGAAGTGAAATAATAACCGGAGATCCATCTTTCAGTCGTAGAAAGTATAGGAAATCCAGTGAGTTCAAAATTGTTAATTTACAGCTTCTTTGGCATCGCAACTGTATTGATCAATTTGTATGATACCAAATCGCCTGTCAAAGACTGCTGTATCTTGGAAGTTCCATTCAAAATTTTTGTTGCTAAAATGATTTTTTTCTACCAACCATGCATAATTTATGTATTGTGTGCGAACACTGGAAAATGTGCAGTCACGAGAGCATTTTGCAAATTAACGATTGTGGAGAAATTAGTGGGCATACTTATGGAATTTGAGAATTTTCTATAGATTTTTCCATCTCCGATATCTTTGGAAGATGCGTACATTGAACGTAGAATGGTGGGAAGTGTTTGCCTGAAATCACCTGAAAAGAGTAACAGAGTGCCGTCAAATAGTTTGCCGTTGTTCACATCTATGAGTGTTCTTGTTTAACGCTTTAAGAAAATGTTTGTGTGTCATTGTAGATTCATCCCAGATCATAATTTACATTGTTTCAGCACTGTGGCCATGGACGATTGCTTTTTATGTTGTACACTGCGTCTGGGTTATTTTTGAATATTCAGCTGCAGCTTAAAAGTCCTCTCTACCCTATTTTGCTAAAAATCGTTATATTGAATCGCTAAGAACTATACTATTTTTTTTATAGAAAGAATGTTAAAACAAGGTCACGGACACGTTTGAAAAACTAGTTTCAGGGTTTACCGTTCTGTAGTGCTGTTTTACATGGAAAAATTACATATCTTTCGAAGACAAAATAACACTTTATATACTATAATTTGAAATATTTCAAAATATTATTTTTCACATTCTACAATGTGTTCTTTCCAACTCAGTACGGACGCTTTTTTTAATTCAAGATCAATTAATAAATTGGGAAGAATTTCAATATTTTCACGACAAAAGCTGCAAAACAGTCTTATTTTCAAAACATAATTATAACAAATCAAAATATTTTAGAGAAAAAGGTCTGACATAAGTTACGTAACAAATCCATGTTTATGATAGTGAAATCCAAAATTCTTTTTATCAAAACTGTAGCCTTGAGAGTGTCGCCCGTGACATAGGAAATTTCATATGGGAATGGAAAGATAGAGAGGACTCTTAAATACCGCCTCCATCCAATAAAGTTACTACAATGCCAGATAATGCAAACGGCCAAGCGATGTCTTTATTTTGATATTATTTTGGCGAGAATGAAGAAATGTGAATTTTTTTCCATAAAAAGAATCTATGACTAGTTAAGGTTCTCAGAAGAATACAAATATAGAACTCAATCAAGATTAGTACAACTACGACTAGATAAATCTTAAAAATGTCTAATTGTGTTTTAAAATTGATTATACGAAATTATTACTATAAATGCAATCACACAGGCCCAATTTATTGGCGCTTGAACGCACAAAAGCGGGTACAGAAAATTAATCAATGAAGCTGTGGCCCTATAAGGATCCCAAAAAAGTTAGACTGATTTATATACACAGTTTAGTGATCGGAAGTACGTCTCTATTTTGACCCGGTAATGGGTATCAGTATCATGGTCAAAATGTATCAGTTTGATGGAATTAAACCCAAGTAACGTTTAACACATACAATATGGAAGAAAAGAAATGTACTTATCTGTTTTCTCGCTCATAGGTAAGGCCGATAAAAGATACAACACTATAAGCCAGCGTTGTCGAAGAATTTTTAGCACGCGCATGTCAAACAGCAGTCCAACGTCAGGTATAATCGTATAATTCTTCGAGTTCAGTAACAATGCTCGGCGTTTAACTCGATGCAACGTTTTCATTAATTTAATAAATACTGCAACCAGTATATTGGTCATGATCCAAGTAAAAATTGAGCTAAACAAGACACGGAATTAAAAAAATCAGACCCAATTAAACTGCCAAGACATGTTGTTGTGAATTCAGTCTGTTCCTTGATTATACCACGACGCATTTTATTTACATAAACGTCCATATTTTTCTAACCACGCAGCCAATACAGTAGAGAATTGGGGCTTTTAAGAAAATATACACCTAACAGTGACATTG
>JALBCR010004245.1:0-22684 GCA_030710515.1 Abscondita cerata
CTCAAGTATGCTTCGTTCAGTTACGTATTGCTATTAAACAAACTCCCCGACAACATAATAATAGAAAATTATGTATTTAATAGTGTTCTATAATTAAAAGATGAATGTCATCGACCTTCCATATCAAGCATTTAACTTAAGTATTAACTGTGTAATTACTGTTCTTTCTTTTCATAATTATTGCAACTTCACGAATTTAAATAAAATTATTTAAAACTAATGTATCGGTATCGCCAACAACGTGGTAAGATAGAGAAAAAGATGGCGGCGGATCGAAGGAAATGAGGTGACAAAATGGCGATCCAGTTTATATACGTCAAAGTAGCGCCATCTGTAATATGTTTAACGATAGTTTATATAGGATGTGGCATACTTTAGTACTTAGTTATCGTATATGTAAGTTACGATGTGCAATTACGTATATACGTGTGGCCAATAATGCGAGAAGGTGGATCTCGAAAAATATTGGAGTTAGAAAAAAACTTTCGCAATGAAAGTTGTGCAAATCAATGAGCTGCACCTGTTAAAATTATTTTCGTTTATACCGGGTGTTCCATATAAGTGCGACATGCCAAAGTTATGTTTTTAAATAGAACTACCCAGTTTTTATTACAAATTTGGATTCCTTGAAAATTCAATGTAACTTTATGCATTATACATAGTGTCACAAAGTGGAGGTTTCGCATGATTTCACTATTTTCTGGAAAATTAACTTTTCGAAAAAGTTAAATAACCCTGTTTTCCTGGAATTATCCAACTGCGATTTCGTAGCTTTATGTATTAACTAAGAGAAAGCTATTTGTTCACGTTCTAACCTTGCTAAGTTTTGAGTAATCAATTATTTTAATTGAACTCTCTAAATTCATGGATATCTGATTTTTCAAATGGCACCACTTAATTTTTATGTGGCGCGTTGAACAATAATTTCATAAGCTTTCTAATGATAAGGATGTAGCTATCTAATACTTACAGTTTTGGATTTTGGTAGAGTTAGATACCTACAACCTTATCATTAGAAAACTTATAATTTACGTTCAACGGCACATAAAGAATTGGTGGTACCATTTGAAAAAAAATCAGATTATCCATAATTAGGGAGTTCAATTTAATACTAATTACTCAAAACTTGGCAAATTAAATATAGAACAACTAACTGTGATTGCTTACATAGATAAATGAAGTTATTTATATTTTTCGAAAAGTCAATTTTTTCGGAAAAAGTAAAATAGTGCAAAAACCCTCCACTTTGGTACTATTATATGCATAAAAGTCACATTAGAATTTCTCAACGAATCCAAATTTGTAATAAAAATGGGTGGTTCCGTTTAATGAAACATAACTTTTGGTATGTCGCGCTATGGAACACCCTGTATAAACGAAAATAATTTCAAAATGTGCGCTCATTGCTACTTTTCATTGCGAAAGGTTTTTCTAACCCCAATATTTTCAAGATTGCACTTCCTCGCACTAAAATAGGCCACTCTGTATATATCTATGGTACACGATAACAATTTAGATAAAAAAAGAGATAGTATGACAGAATTCAGAGATTCAAGAAGAATTAATTTTACGATAATCATAAAATCTTAAAATACCATCAGTTATTCATAAACTACTTTTTTTTTTAGACAAGCCACAGAATTATGGACGAGCGACGAAGAAGCGATGTCATAACTACATAGCCATTTTAAATTAAATTTGTTTTGAATATATTATCACATAAATACTACCATGGTCTAATGACATTGTTCTTGTACTGTTCTGGGTCATGTGTCAAATTCCACGTTGCCAGATTTTTTGGTTTTAGTGTTTGTACTATTACCTCGTTTCCCAAGTTGACCGAGTTTAAGAATTTAGTTATTTTGTCAAATTCAATAACTTGTATACTCCGGTTGATTCCTTGAGTGTTCAATACTTGTCCCATTTAAAAGTGGTTCCAATAAAGTCAAAATTACTGCAATAATACCATTTAGTCTTTGATCAAACATTGTGCCTGTGAAGGTGTTCTTCCATGTATTGGGGCATTTCAGTATTCCAATAGACTTTCAAATCTTTTGTTATGAAGTTAGAGCTTTTTAAATATTGTTTTGTCTGCCATTTGATTGTTGGTTTTTCGGTGTTTTTTATTTCTCATTGCTAATGATTGCTTGATAATTTGTTTAAACTGGTGAATAGTAAATTGAGAGCTTCTATCACTGTACAACTCGTTGGTTACTATTTCTTGCAAAAGCAAAATGACCAAGTAGGTTACAAAATGTTACACTGAAAGAGTCTGGTAAGAAACCTCCGTATTATATAGAGTCGTTAATCTTGACCCTGATTAGTTCGAAATAAGAGAAGGGGCGGGGTTAACGATGGTAATTCACAAAGGTGAAAGTTAAAGCTGAAAGTTGCGGTGGCTATTGAAATTATTGGGATGCTTAATGATTTCTATCTTTGATTTTCCTATTGAAAAGAAAGGTTTGACAATAAAAAGAAGAATTATCAAAATTCCTTGTGACCAGTATCAAAATAATGTTACAACCGGCAAACTTTGAAACGTGTTTTAACCTAACACAACGGTTATTTCAGAAATCCTGAACAGGAGTATTGAGTTTCACCTATACACACTAAACCACATGAACAAAATACGACATACACCTTGAGAAGAAAGAGTCGGGAAACTATCTAAGGGGCTAAAACTTGTGAGATATTGCTATAATGAAGATGTAAAAATAGATTTAATAGCAACCTACCACAACTTGAACTGTTCCACCTCAAAAACTGTTATCAAGTTATCTAATCACAAACTCAACTTAAACTACAACCTAAACAAATTCCTCAAGACAAAATTGTTTGTGTGTGAGGGAGCATTGTTCGCCTGTACAGCGCGCTAATATCTTATAAATATCTGAATTTTATCATACTTGTAGGGTATGAAAGACGCTGGCCAGCTGTGTCAGACAGAAGTTTAAATTATTGTTGATTAGTAATAAGTTTTGAGTTTTATTAGATGTTTTAAGTGTCAAAAATATTCAATATATAAAACAATTATTTGTATATTATTTATTAAACCCAAATACAATTGAGGTGAGATGCTACATTGGTGACCCAGACATTCAACAAAAATATATTGTTAGTAAGTACTACCGTTGAAGTTTTAACAAATTTCATTAAATGGAACGGCAAGAGCTTGCTAGAGTGTCTATAAAGGCACCTCCATTTAGAGAGCAAATCCGAGTTGTGGTTCGCACAAATCGAGTCACAGTTTATTAATAGTAATATCACAACAGACGTGACTAAATTTCATTGTGTGGTCGGCGCGATCGAAAGCGATGTGTTGGCTGTTGCCAGTGATTTGGTCCTCAGACCTCCGAAAGAGAACATGTACCAAGCCTCAAAATCCGCTTGGCTAAGAACATAAAGAGAACCTTTTACTGACTGATGATTTCTGAAGTCTTTATAGCTACAACGCCTACCTACAAGAGTGCAGGCCGTGCTCTCGGTTTCCAGTGAAGAATAATCAAAATTAGCACTACTAGCAGAAAAATCTTAGAAATAACAGAAGTTCTGTCGCCGAACAGAAGAAAGAAAAAAACCAGTGTAACTAATCTTAAACACAGTTAGCTGAGCTGTTTTAAAAGTGGAACAAATAGTTCATAAATAGTTTGCCACTCGAATAGGAGTCCTTCACCTTCACCTTTCAGAAGAAATAGATCGAGTTCTAGAACCTGTAGGTTCAAAAGTTGGTGTTGGTATCAAAAAGTTTGGAAATAGAGCTTTAAATGCAAAAAACATGTAATCACCCAGATAATCAAGGAAACGATTAGACCTATCATTAGACAGGGTGACTAGTGATACCGGCCTAAACAGTTTCGCCTATTCATTCACGATAAAAGTCTGGGCTCAGGTTTCTAATTGATTCCGGGGCTGACGTTTGCGTGATTTCTCCAATTAAGTCAAAAATTCATCATACTTCTTCTTCCATTGTATTCTAATAATTCCCCAATCAAAACTTACGGACGAAAAACATTAGAAATGGATTTGGTTCTAAGACGAATTCATTTGGTCTTTTGTAGTAGCCGATGTCGAAAGACCTATTATAGGTGCAGATTTCTTACCATTTTCCTTATCGGTAGATCTACGAAATAAGCGCTTAGTACACATCGACCAACTTAACAAAAACAGGTTTTATCCGCGCCGTCGAAGGAGGCATTCTGTATCTGGTCAGTACCGTAACGAATTTCAATAAATTACTCGCACAATTTAAAGAGTTATCAACAAGACCCATTTACAATCCCAATCTTACACTCAACGACACCATATTTCTACAAAGGTCCACCGGTTGTCGCAAAGGCAAGAAAGGCTTAATTCAGAAAACTAATTGCAGCCAAAAGAGTTTGATTATTTGGTCGAACGAGGATTTGCCACCCTTCCAAAAGCAATTGGGCCAGTCCTCTTCACATGGTTAAAAAACCAAATGGTGATTGACGTCTTTGTGACTATTGCAGATTAAATGCTAATTCCATCCCCGATAAATCTCCTCTTCCTCATTTACATGATTTCACTCATTTTTGGCCGAAAAAAAATATTTTACAATTGACCTTATCAGGGCCTACTACTAAATTCAATTGAGGAATGTGATATCCCAAAACAGCAATTATCACCCTCTTTGGTTATATGAATTCACTCGCATGACATTCGGACTATGCAACGCGGCACAAACATTTCAACGTTTTATGATGGAAGTTCTCAATGGTCTATCGTTCTGCTTTGTCTACCTGGATGATATTTTGGTAGATTCATCTTCAGAAGAGGAGCACATTGTTCAATAGACTGGAAACTTATGGTGTAGTAGTTAATCCGGACAAATGCAAACTGGCACAAACGGAAGTACAGTTTTTGGGACATCGGGTGACCGAGGAAAGAATTTATCCTCTTCCCAATACAGTAGAATCAATAAAAAATTTTCCAGAACCAAAAAACATAATTAAAAAGTTTTCTTGGCATGATTTATAAACGATTTATTCCCTGGGCCGCAATTCAAATTCCCTTAAATGAGCATCTAAAGGTGACACCCCAAACAAAGCAAGCAATTGTGTTATCTGAAGAAGCACCCTGACGGTAAAACATTTACAACCGTAACTGCAGACGCATCCGCCTAGGAATCGGTGCAGTAGTCCACCAAATAAAAGATGGTAAGTTAAAACCTTTGGAATTTTACTCTCAGAAATTAGATAGTTGCCAAAAACGTTATAGCACGTACGACCGAGAGCTTTTGGCTATTTATAGTGCAATCAAATATTTTAGATTTATGTTAGAGGGACGACGTTTTACTGACTCACAAGCCGTTAATACATGCATTTTCAAAGAAGACAGATGAAACTTCTCCTAGGCAGTCGCGTCAACTGGACTTCATAAGCCAATTCTCTTGTGATTTGAGACATGTGTCTGGAAGAAAATAATCTTGTCGCTGATACACTGCACGCATCGAGATGATCTCAATCTCGGGCTCCATCGATTTCAAAACAATGGCACTAGCACAAAAGAGGATAGTTTTTCAAAAATTTGAATCTTTTGGAATCTTCGTTAAAGCTTAAGTCCAATCAAAGTTTCCGGGAGTGAGGTAACTATCTTGTGTGACACAACGACAAATGTTTTCAGAGCGTACGTACCGCTTGAATTTAGAAAAAGTTTTGATGAATTTCACAATTTAGTACACCACGATCGAAATTAATTAACAAACACTTCGTGTGGTTTAATCTCAACAAACATGTGCAAAGTTGGACTGTATTAATTGTCAAAAAACCAAAATACCTCTCACAACAGAAATGTTATTGATGGATTCGCCTTACCTAAATTACGATTCAGTCACATCCATATAGATCTTGTTGGTCCGTTAAAACCGTCGAATGGTTGATGTCTATTGTTTAACGTGCATTGATCGGTTTTCTAGAATGGCCGGAAGCTATTTCCTTTCCCGATAGTAAAGCAGATACAGTAGCATCCGCTTTATACAAAAATTCGATTGCCCGTTTTGGTGTTCCACAGGTAATAACCTCAGATCGGGAAACCAGTTTGAGTCTTCACTTTTCTCCTCTCTCACAAAATTACTAGGCATCAGAAGAATTTGCACATCATCATATCATCCATAGTCCAATGGCATGATCGAGCGTTTTCATCGCACAATGAAAGTAGCACTTAGATGTCATAATGCAAATAAATCGACACAAATATTACCTAGCGTTTTATTGGGATTACGCTGCGCAATCAAGATCAAGGACGATTTTGGAACCAGCCCAGCAGAAATGGTTTACGGAACTTCTTTAAGACTCTCAGAGAATAATTCTTTGAAGCTAGTCGTAGACAAGAAGATATTTCTTTGTTTACCCAGAATTCACTCAACAATCTTAAACCAGTTCCAATCACCGTCAGAAACCGCAAATCAATTTTCATAAACAACAACCTCACCGATTGTACAAACGTTTTCATCAGAGATGATTCTGTTAAAGTTCGCTCAAAACGCCTTATGATAGTCCCTTTCGCGTGGTTGAAAGAAACAAAATTGTTTCAAAATTTAAATAGGTAAAACAACTGTTTCAATTGCTTTAGACCAGCCTTTTTGGCTCATCTGATCAAGACAACCCGGATACAGAATCTATTCCGACATATAAAACCACGACATCAAACTCCCTTGTTAACCTAAACAAATCTATACTAAAATCTGATTTAATGGGTAACTCCAAAATTCAGGACGAACATGTTGTCAAAACACGTTCGGGTAGAAGAGTTACATTGCCCAAAAAGTTAGTCGAATACCAATCTTATTAAGGGGGGGAGTATTGTAGGGTATGAAAGACCCTGGCCAGCCATATAAAGACAGAAGTTTGAATTATTGTTGCTTAGTGATAAGTTTTGAATTTTAGTAGTTGATGTTTCAAGTGTAAAAATAATCAATATATAACAGTTATTTATGTATCGAGGCACTAAAGTGTGATTTTTCATGACAAGGTACATATTATATTTTTCCGAAATCCCAAAATTTGAACAAAATCTGAACTTTATAACGTTCTTTAAGAGTCCCTCTACCTTTCAATTCCCATGTAAAATTCCTATGTCACGGGCGACACTCTCAAGGCTACAGTTTTTGATAAAAAATAATTTTGGGTTTCACTATCATAAACATGGATTTGTTACGTAACTTATGCCGGAGCCTTTTTTCACTAAAATATTTTGATTTGTTATAATTATGTTTTGAAAAATAAGACTGTTTTTGCAGCTTTTGTCGTGAAATATTAAAATTCTTCCCAATTTATTAATTGATCTTGAATTCAAAAAAGCGTCCGTACTGAGTTGGAAAGAACATTGTAGAATGTGAAAAATAATATTTTAGAATATTTTAATTGTATACAGGGTTTTTCACTTAAAACTCCGCACGCCAATAATTCCAAAACTAAAAGTATTTAATTTCTGTAAAAATGGCGTAAAAATTCTGTAAAATGGGCGTCGCGACGCGTCGAAAAATTAATCGATGCATGGACTTTGAAAATAAGCGCATTTCCCCCTACATGTTATTTAAAACTTTTTAGTTTAATCAAACTTATTTACTTTACTCGTTTCTGAAGTTATACCGGGTTTATAAGAAACCCTTTTTTTATTGACAAAATATACGATTAACGATTTTTTTACTAGTATGTTATGAATATTATTTACTATGGCAACCATTGTTATCATATTTTATCAAGTGAAATTAAAAACGATAGATGTTGTCATGTAACTGGCTTTTGTATTATTGTATTTTTAATGTTAATTTTTAAAGTACAACTAATATGATTTTATAATTATTATTTTAGTAAACTTATTTTATACAGTATTTATTTTGACAAATTTAGGCATTTAGTTGTGATAATATGAATAAATAAATCAAAAACTAAAGCAAAATACCTGCAATCTCTAACCAAAATTTATTATTTCCAGTAATACATAATAAAAAAATTAAAATTTTATGTCCATCTGCTCGAATACAACTATCAAAAACTTTTAACAGATGAGCTTGGGTAACTTGTAGGAGGTCCTTCTTGTAATAGCACGGCACAAGCTGCACTAATTTTGTTAATCAGATCAGCCACATCTTCGATAGGTTCTTCATAAACAACATCTTTTAGGTAACCCCAAAAAAAATAATCAGGTGAGGTAATGTCCGGAGACCTCGCCGGCCACTTTACTGGTCCGGTAGTACCAAACCATGTATTGGGGTATTCTCTGTTCAAATACCTCGTTACAAGTTGGACATTATGTGCAGGCGCTCCATCCTATTGTAGCCACATGTTCAATCTAGTCTCAACAGGCACATCTTCTAATAGTTCCGGAAGTGTAGTTTGAAGAAATCTTAAATAGCGATCTGCATTTAAAGTGCCTTCGTAAAGTGAGGTCAATAAGGAATCCATTTAATATGCCGCACCAACATTAATGCCAAAAATTCACTGATTGCCTCTTTCTGTAATCCAACGAGTTTGGTTTCAGACCCAAAACGAGAATTGTGTGTTTAACGATTCCATTATTATGGATTAATCGCAGTTTTGTCAATAAAAAGGGTCTTATGAACCCGGTATAACTCCAGAAACGAGTAAAGTGAAATAAGTTTGATTAAACTACAAAAAAGTTTGTACTTATTGTATGCGCTTATTTTCAAAGTCCCTGCAATCGATTAATTTTTCGACGCGTCGCGACGCCCAGCTCTTTGCAGGCGTCGAATTTTTAAACTTTGTGAAAAATATCTACTTGACCCCATATATTGATCACTTTTACAGAAATTTAATACTTCTTTTGTTTTGGAGTTATTGGCGTACGATGTTTTAAGTGCGAAACCCTGTATAAAGATGTTATTTTGTCGCTTCAGAAAACATGTAATTTTTCCGCTGTAAAGCATCACTTGAGAACGGTAGAAAACCCTGAAACTAGTTTTTTCAAACGTGTCCGTGACCTTGTTTTTTAATATTCTTTCTATAAAAAAAAAATATTTATAGTTCTTAACGATTCGATATAACGATTTTAGCAAAAAGGATAGAGAGGACTTTAAATAGCAAATGTAATCAGCTGTTTTTACGTCAAATGTATCCACCGCGCATTCTAAAATTTACATACATTTTACACATCTCTACCGGCGAAAATATGAACTTCAAAATCGTCGTATAATGAATTACTTTAGTGCCGAGATTATTTGCTTACTGCCGATTTTTCCTTTAGTGACGATTTCGGAAAAAAACAATTATTTGTATATTATTTATTAAACCCAAATACAATTGAGGTGAGACGCTACATACTCTTTCCCATTCTTCTTTTTATTAAAATTGTTCTTCAGCACAGACATGTGTACACAAAAATTTAATGAATCACAACACAAATTAGGTAAAAGTATGCCGCATCATATATAACCATCATTAAAAGCTTATTATAGATGGCGTTTTGACGTATATAAGTTGATCGCCATTTTTCTCTACCTCATTTCCTTTCCTTCTGAATTGATGTGGTTGTATTCTTCATAATTTTACGAAGTTGTTGGGCATCATTCTTAGAATGATTTTATTTAAATTCGTGTAGTTGTAATAATTGTGAAAAGCAAAAAGAACAGGTAATTACACAGTTAATGTACTTTATACGCAAAAGTAAATGCTGACATGGGAACTTCAACCATCTTTGAATTATACACGTGAATTAAATAATTTGTCTTTATATTCTTATGTTGACGGGAATTTATAATCCCTGATGAAAAATTGGTCTCGTTCGTATGAATATTATTGATTCAATTTATCGACTCTGAGTTTAGTTGTACTTTTTTTTTGTACATGTGTTAACGCTTTTTGATGTTATATTCTTACTTGGTTATAGCTTGACTGTGGTTTGACGTGGATATCAATCCCATCAATGAGTACGTTCCCCTTAATAGGTAAGGCTATAACTTTATACACATGTACAAATTTTACATTAATTGAAATGATGATTTTTCGATGGTCTTCTAGTACCAACCTGAAGAATTCACTTTAAGATATCTAGAGCATACGAACATATCGAAGCTTTCAAATGTTTTGGTGTCCTGATTACATGTCGGTTTTGTTCTAGGCAGAACAGGTTTCATTTTGATTAAGCTGACCACTTCTTGAGGGCGTTTAATTTTGAATCTTTGAAGGAATTCCCTCGTTTTTAGGCAATTCTATTTACATCAAGTTGACGACCAGATTTGATATAAAAATCGGTACAAGTTCCCTCGTGATGTTTTTGTCTATGTGAACACATTTTAGTAAGACTTAATTCTCGGGTTTTTTTTCAGATTAACGGCATTTTAGTTTAGTGTGTTCCTTATTTTGTTTTTTAAATTATACTAATTTATCCTACTTAAAGTGTGTTATTAGTTAATTTGTTTGTGATGACAATAATTACATTATGAATCTTATGATCGTAACTTAAGGCTGTATTTACTTCTGATTTTTCTTATAATTATATAATATCATTCTAATTGATTTATGTTTTCAAACAAAGTTTTAAATTTTAGGATGAAAATTATCCGAAAAGTGTTGAAGATTGAGAGTCTTAAATTAAGAAAATTTACTTTTATTAAAGGTGAGTTAAGTACCTTCAAACACTTCAAATGGCATAACGTTATCAATGATGATTTCATTTAAAGACAAACATATGTCGAAGTTCTTGAAGATAATTTTCAACTGAGATTCAATCATTCATTATAAATTGTGCATGTAATTACATCCTTTAATTGGATTTTCTTTTCGGACGTATTTCAACATTTAAGCAAGTGTTACATCCTCGCGCTACAGAAATTTATTCAAAGGTAATTTGATTCATGTGTGACTTGATTAGTTTTACTTTAATGATGAGTTAATAGTTATCCCTGTCTTACGATATGTTGGTGAGATGTTTGTCTCTGATGAAACTGTGTGTTGTTGTATACATCACGATGCTTCTTTATTAGTATTACTGCATTTTCTCTTTTTTATAGGCTTTGATGTAAGAGTCTGTGAGGACATCTGCAGAAGCTGAGGTACGTACATGTTTGTCTACAAATTAACAAAAAGAAAAATTATGATGACTAGCTTATACGCTATTATGATTTTCCAATGAAATCTATCTTGCCCTCTCTGATATTTTTGTAATACATAATGAATTAACTGCGATAACAATTTGTATTAAATTTTGTTTTCAGGAGCTTCTAGAAAAAAAACCAGAAACTATTAAAATTTCTGGAGTTATGAGGACATTCTGCTATAATCACACAAATTGCATTTATACGGTTTTCTGGGAGGATATCTGCAGAAGCTGAAGTAGGTACATGTTTGTGTTAAAATTAAAAAGAAACATTATGATGACTTTTAATTTATACGCTATTATGATTTTTCAATGAAATTTATCTTGCCCTCTCTGAAATTTTGTAATAATTACTTACAGAATTAACTGAGACAAGCAATGTGTATTAATTTTGTTTTCTGTTTTCAGGAGCTAGAAGTACCTAAAAATCGACTACAATATCCGAGTTAGGATATACTGCAATAATCACACAGATTACACTTAATGTATTTTCTTGAGTTTTATTAGGAGTCATATTTGTTTTAAACTTTAAATTAATAAATTTCTAGAAATTGTTTATTTTTTTTTTATTAATATTTTCCGATTACTTTTTGTGTTTCTTGTACGAATATTTGTGTTATGTATTTTGAATTTTGGTTTAGTAAGTAACCTTAAAAACATAGTTAATGGAGGTTTGGTGAATTTAAATGGTTTTTATTAGGTGCGCAACTAAGTTCCATTTGTTCTTTAAGATGGCTTCAGTGAGTAGAGTGCTACTCTATTGAGACGTAACCAAAACGTCATGAACCAAAGCTTGGACATAATTTGGCATTTACGTTAATTGGAGCGGTAAATCTGTTCTAATTGCCACGGTTAACCAGACGGTTACTATTTATAGATGTATTTATTCAAAATTTAACGAACGATACATACAGGATCCACTACCACTGTCATTTGTCATCATTTAAATTTCTAACCTAATTTTTGTCTTGCGAACTTGCGATTCATAAAATGAATGCAAATGCAAGTTGCAGTCGTAATTCTTGGTTACGACCAATCACTAATGAAAACAACGAAGTGTTGTTTGATGATGACGGAAATATAATGGTATATAACGTAGGTAGTAAGTATTGAAAATGCATTTCTTAAATAAAACCTTCTCAATGTATCTATATTCATCCTAGATAACTGTACAACATATGTTAGCGATACAATAGAAAACAGAAATTTATTACAAATTCCTTTACAAATCAGTCAGGAAGAAGAAGAAGAAGAAGGCAGTTTATGCGAAAATGAAGATTCACAGTTACGTATGTTTTATTTGTAGTAATAAGTAGGTAATTCCAATTTTAATTACGCTATAAAATTTGTAGGTGAAAATAAATGGACTCACGAACGAATATTGTTGCTGCTGGCATTCTATGAGGACCATATACCTGAATTTAAATCTAGTAAGAAGACGAATAAAGCCATTTGGGCAGCCATAGCAAAGCAGATGAATGATAATGGGTATCATGTAACAGGAGAACAATGCGACATTAAATTTAGGAATTTAAAGAAAACGTATAAAAGAATTAAAGACAATAATTCTTCTACAGGCGCTGGGGCTATTTCTTGGCCTTATTTTTCAAATTTTGACAACATTTTGGTCACTCTCATGATATAAATCCACAATCATTAGTCAGTAATATCAATGGTTATACAGCTTGTCAATCTTTGTCTTCTCCAACACTTCCTAGCGATGAGGTAACATTTTATAAGATAATGAAAATGGTTTATATCAGTTATTTATCTTTAGGGTTCCAACAATGACGTAGTTGATACTCCAATTCCTGTTAATAAAAAAAGCGATTTAAGAGCGGCGAAGAAGAACCAAACTGGTTTAAAGAATACAGATTAGAAGCTAACCAACGACACAAGGAAAAATGGAATTAATGAAAGAATTAATTTCTGTTCTGAAAGAAAAATAAAAATATGGCAGTTTCACTAATTTTTTATTTTTAATACAAAATATTCGCAATATTATTGCGTTTTACAACACCTGATTTAGAGTCTTGGCAATCGGAAATATCACATTGTTTATCGTCATTTTCATACTCCACATCAATATTGTCACTTTGTAAAATACAAATATTGTGTAATACACAACACGCTATAACAATTTTTGGAATAAATTCAGTATTATAAACATTAATGTGCTTTAAAATCCGAAATCTTCCTTTTAAGAGACCAAAGCACTGTTCTATAGCAACACGTGTTGCTGAATGTTTGTAATTATATATTTTTGTTTCCTATTTAAATGTCCATTATCTCTATAAGGTGTTAACATATAAGTAGTACACTTATAAGCAGAATCACCCAATAAGTGGTAATTATCACTACAGAACATCTTATGGGGTGCTGTTTCTATAGACTGCCTTAAAGGAGAATTACGATAAACACGAGCATCATGTACACTGCCTGGATAACCTAAAACAGAAATAAAACTATAAATCTAATTAATACACAGCAATCACCTTACCTATAAACACATCTATAAATTTATAGTTAGCAGTGCAAACAGCTTGTAATAGTATACTATGATAGCTGTGTCTATTACAATAAGCTGCTTGCTCTTTCTTAGGAGGTGTAATAGGTATATGACTACCATCAATAGCACCTATTACTCCTGGAAAAGATTGCCTCCTCTGAAAAGTTTCCGCAATTATTTGTTGTTCATTATTTGTGGGCCAACAAATATATTTGGGAGCTAATTTGGTGAGGATACTACATACTTTCACTACATATGTCCAAGCAGTTGATTTAGAAATGTTATATTTCTCTGATAACAATCTGTATATAAAAGAATGATCAAAAATTAATCTTGTATAAAAACTTTACTGATTACCTATAAACTTCTTGATTCGCCAACATAGTTAAAGCTACCAATAATTGCTTTTCAGAAGTATTTGTGTGTCGACCAACTCCATTTAAATTTTGTTCTATTAATTGAGGTCCTACTATATTCAGCAAATATTCAAAAGTAGATCTACTCATTCTAAAGTGACTTTTGAAATCTGTATAGGAATATCTTTTAATTCAAATTTTATAATATATGAGTTACTTACCATCCAAGTTATAACGCGGCACAACTTCTTCCACATAATTTTGAATTGAATTACGTTTATGCCGTTTTGTTTTTTGTTTACGGCACTATTAATGAAAATAACATCCTCGTCATCACTTAATAACTCTATTGCAGCTAGCACAACCAGAGCCCTTTTGTTCTTTAAATGCACGTTCATTTTTTCCAGTGATTTAATTGAGGTTAAGATTGTATCCACCGCATGGATTTATTCTTTGAGCAGATCCATAACCTTGTATCTGGTAGATGTATCAGGTACATCAGATACAATTATCGAAAACCAATTAGTACATGTATCAAGTAATTTCGAACGCTTACGGTATTTAGCGGTATGGAGCGCTCCAATTAACGTAAATGCCTAATGATTAAACAAAGTGCTTTTGACACATTAGATTTTGTTTTTTGCGTCCTTTTACTTTTTGGTTGTGTGAAAATGTCTGATTTGTACCAAATAATAGTCATTTCCGGGAAGTATTGCTTTTCTTCCATCATTCGTGAAGGAAACGGCGGCTGAAGCGCATCGAGAACTCCAAAGCGTTTACAGGATTCTGCTCTGGTGAAAACAACGTGCCATGAGGGAAGGCCAAATTAGGAGGCATATTCGATGAGGATCCGTGCCAAACGCAAAAAGAGTTGTTGAAACCATCACTGGGGAACGGTATCGAACTCGCATTGAGCCGACACTGCGCGAAAAAGCGGCCTACATACGAACAGAGGCACGAAAAAGTGATTCTACACATCGGCGGCGTAGCTAGAGGGGGGGGCAAGGGTGGGCAGTGTCCACCCTGGAAAATCTTTTGGCCCCACCTGGAAAAATCTGCAGAACTAGAATTTCTGTGATTTATCATCACATTTAGAATTAGTCCTTAAAATGAAAAATTAAAATTTACATCACCAACGTTAAACAATCTTGATGTTACAAGTTGGTGCGGTTAGTAATTGGCAACGAAGTTCAGCATAGCTCATTTTTCAACTCGAGCCAGAAAAAAAAAAGAAACATTTATATGTACAAAAAAATTACATCTACAGTTTTATAAAACAATTCTATTAGTAACATTTTAAAAAGTTTAACTGTAAAAGCAAGACATAATATCAAAGTAATAAACAAAAAGTTTAAATTAAAAAAAAGAAAAAGAGAAAAATGTAAAATAATAGAAAACTGTTTAATAATTTTGTGCAAAAGAAACTATTATGTAGATTTTCTTGTATACATAGTAATTTACTTTTTGTTTTACTTTTCAATGCACAACAAAAAATGACTACTAGAAATTAAACTCTCATATTTGTTTAAATAAAATGTGGCAATATATACAAATGAAACTTTTTAAACTTAACAGTTTTGTGAAAAGGAATATCAAATAATTGATTATGTCTTGTATTAATGTTATGTACAGCTAATCTAGGCTTTAATAAATTATATTAAAAAGATATTCAGGTTCATGTTTAATAATAACTTAAACGGTAATACAAGAAACTGAACACAGAAAAAATTTTCAATCCTTAAAATTTTGTTTTGATTGTAAATAGGAGAAACATGATCTCTATAGTTAAGATTGAAAGCAAGTGCAAACACCTGTTTTGGAAGTTTTTGTAAATTAAGTTTATTGCTTCGTCAGTGGTGAAAGTACACCGGACTGCAGTAATTTAAACAGGGACAGTACCGTCGCATTTACTAGCATCCATTTTACATCAGAGGTTATACCCTTTTGAATTGGTATAATGTCTTAAGTTTTAGATAAGCTGTTTGTAGTAGTTTTGTAACATGGAATTCAAAGTTAACGTTTTTGTCAATGTATACTCCTAAATTTTTAATACATCTTGAAACGGTATTACACTATTGTTGATACGGACTTCAGTACATAGCACCAGTAAAGCTTACGTTCACGTACACAAAGAAGTTCCACAACACATTGCTACCGATTTAGTGAGATTGATGATTAGACCATTAGACACACACCACCGATGATATATATTATTAAGGTTAAGGTTACATTGTATTTACTTGAGTATTTATTGAATTCGGAGAGCATGATATGTATAGTTGAGTGTCATCCAGTATTGAATGATGTTTACTCCACCCGAAAGAACTGATGGCAAATTTGATGTAAATATAGAAAATAAAAGTGGGCCCAATACACTTCCCCTGAGGAACTCCTTTGGTAACTGTCAATTCTGTAGAAAAATGATTTTCAATTTTTTACAGTGTTTGTTCTGATGTTAGTAACTTCTAAACCAGGCAACAACATGTTCAGAAAACCCATAGTACTGTAACTTTGCAAGAAGAAGTTCATGATTTATTACATCAAACGCTTTACTTAAAAATCTAACAGCACAATGATAGTGATGAGTGACTGGTCAATTCTTTCGTTATATCATTGTTAGTTTTAGTAATGCTGTGTTAGTACTGTGATGTTTTCGAAATCCACATTGCGTTTTAGGTAATATATGTAAATTTACGGTCTCATATATTTGCATCATTACTACCATTCTAGAATTTTTGAAAGTGATGGTAATATACTGATCGGTCGTAAATCGGAATAACTACGTGGACTACTATTCTTTGGAACTGGTATTCTAATTGCTTTTTTCCAAAGCAACAGGAACGAGTTGTCAAATACTGACTCTTGTCCGTCAAGGTTTGCCATTAAGGGGCCATGAAGAGAACGCATCATCTAAGAATAGGGGCAATTTATTGAAAATTTCGCAACTTTTCGCAAAGTACGACAAAAATTTTACTGTGCATTTTGAAAAACATTTAAATTATTGCAGCCCAGATATTCAAAATAAACTAATTGAAATAATAGCATGTCTAACCTTGGAGGAGATTGTGAAAGAAGTGAAAGAATGTGTTTTTTTTCTTTAAGTGTAGATGAAGCGAGATGCTACAAAGATGAACAATTGTCAATCACTATTAGATACGCGGTCGACTTAAACGTGGTAGAAAGATTTATTGGTTTTATCGATTGTTCGACGTCAAGAGATGCCCAAGGATTGGCTATGCTAGTTTTGGAGGCACTGAAAAACCCAGTTGAGTGAGGTTCCAATTCTTGCTCAGTCGTATGACGGCGCTAGTGTCATGGCTGGAAAAATCGAGGTTTGCAAGCAATTATAAAAGAATCTTACCCTCACGCCATATACATTCATTGTTTAGCACACAAACTAAATCTAGTCGTAGTTGATTCATGCGCAAACATTCCCTTAGCTAAGACTTTTTAACGGGATCGAATCGCTGTATGGTCATTTTTCATTACCCGGTCATCATGGTAGTCTTAAAAACAAAACAAAAGTATCTAGATTAAAACCAATCGCGAAATGGGAAGTTTAAGCACTACGAGATGGAGTTACGGTTCGAAAACTGCAAAGCAGTATTGATCAATTACGAAGCAATTAAATTGGCTTTGGAGAGAGAAGTTACGCAGAACCGTGATAAAAGCGCCGTTGAAGCGCTCGGGCTGCTAACGGTTATGACAAAACAGAGCACTGCATACATTTCATTCCGTACTGAGTACAGTAAATGTACTGAGCAAATGTTTCCAAAGCAAAACAAGAGGCGTTTGCAAAGGGACTTTTATACTGAGACAACTCTTGGTAAAAGCAATACTTTGGATTTGCCATCTGGAGACATCAACCAAGGACTACTGGAAAATAAATATTTACAACCAGGTGGTAGACAATATAACTTGAAACTGCGTTTTGAGAACATCCCATTGGCAAAAAGCAGTGGACGCATTCTTAAGTTAGACAGAAAGAATGCAAATGATTTTATAAATAATTATAAAGACATTTTAAATATTGACTCTGAATTACTAAATGCGGAAATTGTTATTATGAAAAATATGATTCAGTTTAAAAATCATGAAATAAATATACAAAACTTAAAAGAACATATTAGAAAAGAGTATTGTCCGAATCTATACAAACTACTCCAAGCAGCACTAGCACTGCCTGTTAGTTCAGTAAGTTGCGAAAGAATAAGTTTCTTAGCCATGCGAAGAATTAAAACCCCTGGTTAAGAACCACTATGTTGCAAAACCGATTTTCTCAAATGTCGTTGCTGCATATAGAAAATGATATCGTGAAAAACAGAATTACCTCGGATGCAGTTTTAAACGAGTTCAGCAAAAAACAAAGGAAGGTAAAACTTATTTAAGAGATTTATAATTAACAAATACTTACTTTTAATTTCAGCATATTTGGATTTGTTCATTATTATTATTATTTTATTAATACATTATTATATTATTATTATTATTATGTTGGCAAACGCAGAGTTTGGGTTTGGCTTGAGCAAACCAATGTCTCCTAGTTTGCCCACCCTAACAAAAATTTCTAGCTACGCCAATGATTCTACAGCATGACAACGCTTGGCCTCACGTTGTCAAACCCGTTAAACCTACTTAGAAACGCTCAAATGGGAAGTCCTCCGACCCGCCATATTCCCCAGATATTGCGCCGTCCGATTATTACTTGTTCCGTTCGATGGTATCATGGTCTGGCTAACCAGCAGTTCCTGCTCATATGAAGACATCTCAAAATGGCTTGATTCGTGGATAGCCTCAAAAGACGAACACTTCTACCGTGACGGTATTCGAGCTCTGCCAGAAAGATGGGAAAAGTTGTCGCTAGCGATGGGCAATATTTTGAATGATTCATAATGTAACCATTTCTTCACAATAAAGTGGCGTTTTCATCAAATTAAAGTTATTTGAAAATGAGTATATTTTTAATAAACGAAATAAATCAATTGTTTTCTAAACCAATTATTTTGTACTTCTGATATAAATTCAAATTTATTTGTCAGCCTTAATTATTTTATATATTTGACAGAGTAGCGTATAGTTTTTTAGGTCTAGTTTCTCCCCTTTCTCGTAAAACGTTACAATTATATGGCATCATTCCAGTGTGGAGGTATTTTCTTTTCTTCCAGGCATTTATTCAGTATAGTGTCTTGAGTTGTTTTAATAGATCTTCTCTGTATTTTATTAGTCCCGAAATTGTGTCATCTTCTCCTAGTGCTCGGTTTAGTTTCATATCATTTACCACTTCCTTTTATTTCTTCCAAGTCTTGTCGTACCGGCTGCCTTAGTGATGTATTTTCAATCTGCCGGGGAATGATGGCCGTTCTTACTTTTGTATTCATATGGAGAGATTTTTGAGGATAAATGACCATAACTCGGCAACCAGACTGGTTGGTAAGGCGATATGTTTAGGGATTGTTTGTTGTTGGTTAGGATATTTTAGGTTTTTCTTCTCGCTAGATAACGATTTTAAATGAGATACAAAGGGTTGCGTCCCTATAGTAGATCTGTCCTATGATGGGATGTACACAGCGGGTATCTATCCAATAAAGAACACTAGATCACATACAAATCTTTCGGAGCATCTCTACATGGGCTCCATATACATCGAAATTAAATAGAGAGAATCTTTCAAGAAGTTACTAGCATAATACGGATGCATACGAGGATATATTGAAAAATTCTTAGCCTACTATAGAACCAAACAAAATTTCAATGTCAAAATATTTTATTACTCAACTATTCTCCTCTTAATTGGATACATTTATTACAGCGAACCTGCAACGTCTCTAGACCTTTAAAAAAAATGTTTCTTCTTGCTCTGCAAACCAGACCTCCACAGCTTCTATTACCTCCTTGTTGGAAGAAAATTTACGACTTTTAAACTTTTTTCAGTTGAGGAAAGAGGTGATAGTCGGACGGAGCCAAATCGGGTGAATAAGGGTGTTCTAGTAATTCAAACCCTAAATCACGAATTTTTGCATGGCAACATGAGATTTGTGTACAGGGCGTTGTCCTGCAAAAACAAAACACCTTTGGATAGCTTTCCGCGTCTTTTTCTCTTTAATATTTTCCGTAGAGTGGTCAGTAATGTCGAATAGTAATCTCCAGTTATTGTTCTACCCTTATCCAAAAATCAATCATGATTACTCCATGGCAATCCCAAAAACTGAAGCAAGAACTTTTCCAGCAGATTTTGGACACGAAACTTCTTAGGTCTTGGAGAACCAGAGTGTCGCCATTCCATCGATTGTTGCTTTGTTTCTGGATCGTAGAAATGTACCCAAGTCTCATCCATAGTAACAATTCGGTTTAAGAAGTCTACATCGTTTTCAAATCGAGCACAGATCGAACGCGATGCTTCTACCCTTGCACGCTTTTGGTCAACATTCAAACATTTGGGGATCCATTTTGCAGCAATTTTTCTCATGTCCAAATTGACGTGAACCATATGATGAACGCGTTCGTATGAAATATTCAGTGCTTCAGATATCCGTTTTAGCCCAATTCGACGGTCTGATAAAATCATGTCATGAACTGCATCGATATTTTCCATCTTCAATGGAAAATTTACCTCTTTTGAAGCTTGCATTCCAATTTTGACGGTCGCATACGAAGGACATTGATCACCAAGGGTATTAAGCATATCTTCGTAAATCTGCTTACCTCTTAACCTTTTAAATACAGGTACTTGATGATGGCTCGATACTCCAATTTTTCGATTTTCACAATTTCGGTGGACATCTTTTTCATTTAATTTATTGCGTGACTCTGGTTTATTTTTTGACGTCAAACTTTACACTGACACTTCTAATAAGTTATTGTTCGTTGCTATGGTAACGCAATATTTTGTTTATGCAAGGAACTGGTCTAGGCTAACTAGATATCAATACATCCTCGTAATACACAGACTGAACCAATAAAGATAGAAAGAGGAATCAGATAGAAAGATTCAATATCACCAAAACTGTTAACGTTTTGGCTATAGAAGACATATGTTCGAAGAACTAGAATGGGAAAAGTTGGAATTAACATAGTCGCCTGATAAAGGAAAACTCTTGGGAGTTAGATCAAATGTTAAAAAAGAAAGTCAGATATAGTGGCGGGCCACAGTATGAATATGAGCCACAGGAATATATTGAAACCAACACGCATACCAAATAATCAACATTAACCTAAACGGTAATAAATATAAAAGAAGAAAAAATAGATCTGGAGCAAAACATTCGAATTGACAGAGAAATGCAAACAGCAGGACTTAAATAGGAGAATCAGACCGACGTGGACAGCATTCGGTAAATTAAAAACATACACTTTTAAACAAAAAATAAAAGATTTAAAACGTACATGAAGATAAAGTACTACAATCAGTGTGTCATCCCCGTGCTAGGAGTCGAAACTTGAGCACTCACAAAAAAGACGCTCTATAAAAAAGTTGGGTAATATTATTTGGTACACATGCCTGAGAACGAAAGTTACCCAGAGAAGTTTTAGGGCAAGAAGATATAAATTCAAAACATCGTTTGTCAAATCTTTTAAATGTTGAGGAGTTAAGGAATCTAGACCACCAGAGGTGCAAACAAAGAAATAAATTTTAATATTTCAAAAGAAAGAAAAACTTTCAAAATTTTCATTAGGAGAGTCAAGAAAATCGTAATTAAGAGGTTCTGGGTGTTTTTCTCTTAGTTTTCTCAGAATTGTGTAAATCGGCTCGGCAAAGGAATCTTTTCTAAGTCTCTTTTTATGTTTCGAAGAATAACTTATTAAAATGCTGTATGGATCTAAATTTTCATTGTTCAAATTCTCTGAATTCTACTTTAGAACTGATAGCAAAGATACAAGAGGTTTCTTACTTTCATATTGTGGAATATACGAAATACGCATAGGGAAATAAAAATAATTTAACACAATTTGATGTTGTATTCTTTTAAACGATTAAATTTATAATAGTGGTAAGCTCATCAGCAACAAGATTTTGGGATCCTTTGGGGAATTATCTTTTCAGAATTCGAGAATTTTGTTTTAATTTGGATAATATGTTTACGTTGATATATCATCAGTATGTATTTTTGTCTTCATTTAAAACAGGGAGAAGATTCAGATAAATTTAAAGATACAATTCTAATGATATGCTTTAAAACTATTTAGTTCCACGAAAAAAATTTATGCAAATGTTACAATTTTCGTTGAGATTTTTAGGCCTGTCTCGTCCAAAATCTTTTTTGAACACATTTCAGTTTTGTATTGTAATCAAAGATTTTCTATTGCATAGATATTTAGAAGGTAAATATTCTTCATCTGATGAATATTCTCGCAATCTCAAGGGGGTCTGAATTTTACTGCTCGTGAATATCGAACGTTTGTTGTGTTAGTTAGCCCTGGGGCTGCTATTCTCGACCATTCGAATATTATAGATATTGCATACGATAATGACATAAAACATAATGAAAATTTAAGCACACGAATATATACGAACGATCGAGAATAGCTATGCGTACGAAGAGCTGTTCATGATGCTCATCGTCTTGATTTGAAAAATTGAGTTGACATTAGATATACTTTAAAAAGTGAAGAAAAATTTCATTAGTATTATAAGAAAACTGGTTGTATTATCAAAACGTCTTATATTTGCTTTTAAATTTTCACATATCATAAGTTTATCATCAGACTGTATATAATGTACATGCAACCAGCAATACGTAACTGG
>JALBCR010004246.1:0-22238 GCA_030710515.1 Abscondita cerata
TCGGTATGCTTCGTTCGGTTACGTATTGCTATACTAAGGTGGGTAAGGGTTGGCATGTTTAGGTTTTAGTGGTTTTCCTAAACCTTAAAGCAAATGCTTTGCCAAGACGAACCGATTCACTATTGCACACGGTTTCGTCACTACGTTATACAGGTTTTACTACTGGTCCTCTGGGGCACCATACATAACACTTACATCATAATAATAATTATTATAAATAAATAAAAAATTAATTTTGTCAAAAATATATCTGTTTTTACTGTACTAAATGAATGATTATTTTGAGAGAATGTACAATCAATTGCTGACATATTACGTGTACGTTATTGTAGTCCAATCATATCATTATTATAGTAGAAATATCCACTAGGTAGTTCTTATTATTGGAAATGATTTCGGTTGCTATAGATACCACTTGAGAAGTTCAAATTAAATAATTCGTATTTTATGAATCAAATGCTTGACAAAACCGATGTACTTCTATAATTATGTTTTCCATTTTTGTACTAATCTAAACAAGGGTGGTTCTGGGTGAGTGGTCTATTAGACGATATGGTGAAACACCAAATAAATTAAAACTAAAAATTTGCGTACAAAGCGTTTCAGAGGATACACTCACTTTATTCCCCTCGTACTTTCCTCCCCGCATACTTTCCTCTCCGCATACTTTTCTCCTTCCCGCGTACTTTAGTCCTCGCCTACTTCCCCCCCCCCGCGTACTTTCTTCCCCTGCATACCGTTCTTCCTGAAATAGTTTCCTTCTGCGTACTTTCCTCCCCGCGTACTTTCTTCCAAAACACTTTCCCTTCCCTTTACTTTCTTCACCGCTCATAATAGTAAATAACAAAAAAATAAAAAAAAGTTTGTTTTTGAAATTGTTATTACTACAGGGTGCTCAAAATAGGAGGTTAAACTTAGACAATTTTAATGTTCAATTAGTCGCTTATTTTAAAGAGTAAATGTAAGTACGTAAATCCATAAAGATAATAGTGATTCTTTGAATTTCGGAGGAAAATGACTGGTTTTATAAAGCGTAATGTTGGCACTTTAATTTTAATTTTCTTGAAGACGCTTGGTAGACATGATTTGTTTTACGAAGCACTAAAAAGCACTAACAAACGCTAACAACCGACTATGAAGTTTTCTTTAGTGCTTTCGATAAAAAGTGAATTTAAAACTCAATTTAAGGTTTATTTATTTTTTGAAAACGTTTAGGATAGATAATTTCTTTTATGAAGCACTAAGAATCACTAACAAAGCAGAAACAATCACTGTAAAATTTTGGTTACTGCTCTTAATCAAGTGTGAAGTTGGTCCGCCCAATAAAATTTAATTTTTTGAAACGCTTGGAGAAGATAATATCTTTTATAAAGCACTAATATGCACCAACCAAGCACTAACGATTAATTAATTGTTTATAAAATTTTCATTAGTGCTTTTAGAAATTTAACTTTTTTGAAAGCGGTTGTGAGAAGCAATTTATTTTATGAAGCACTAACAAAGCAGTAACTATCAATTATAAAATTTTTGTTAGTGCTTTCATAGGCGTACCAACCTAATGGGCATGTTATACAAAATTGGTTCACGCACCATAGAGATTTGCATGTTAAATTATTAATGTTCAAATATTAGCCCCTCAAATTATTTTAAAAAAAGACTGTAAATAACTTTTGTAGAAAGAAACAATACTACCGTATCATTGCTTACTTATTTTGTTACTTTATATACAAAGGTTACATTTAAAATTATTATTATTTTAGCAAAAATAGGTAGTGCCTTCTGGACCCAATATTTCACCTTCCACGCACTAATGGTTTTCACCCTGTATAGCGTCACATTTTCTTTCAATATTCCGATGGTTTTTATCCCACAGAGTTACTTTTTATATGTGTGTGTATTTTGAAAACAAAGGTTTATCTTTACTTCTTCCTTTTTTAGACTTTATAATATTGTTTGTAGTCTGTTCTGAATTTGCATCCACTCTCACGGCCAACTTTCTAGAGCAAAACTCAAGTAGTATCAGTACATGTAGGTTATGTTGGTGTAACGCGTAATAGATGTGTAATCAACGTGATTTACAAAGTTGGTAGTTATACGTAGGAAACGTAGAAGGTAAGTTATAAAAATTTAATCCCGGTCGATTTATATAAAATATTATTATCAAAATAAAATATCCTAAAATTCAGGTAGTGTGTTTGGATAGAATGGAGTAAGTATACTTTGTATCGTACAACTTTTGTGTAATCTGACTATACTGCATCAAGCTGGAATATTTCAGAAATATTTCAAAGCATCTATCACCTATACTGCTATTAACTCAGAAAATTCACATTTTTCACAGAAGACGTAATCTGGTTATTTTAATATGTGGGTCTACCCGTAGTGTATAGTAAAATGTTTATGGTTATGTTGGCGTTCATTTTTGGTTGTAGTTGGTATCTAATCCAATGAAAATAGTTTCATCTGCTCATTACTAAAATATCAGATTGGAGTGTGATATTACGATGAAATAGAAGAATACTTTGAAAACTACTCAAAACGAAAATTGTGTACTAGCTTAGTACTAATGTAGTAATTGGTACTATTAATAGTTATTGATTATGTAGTTCGTTAATTTAAGTAATGTGTGTATGTCATGTTGTAATTATTTTAGTTATTTTATGAAGAAAAGTTTATATTATACTATAAGTTTTGCGACACCTAGTGTCAACCCGTGTTAGCGATCACGTACGCAAATGGTTCGCATTAAACAACTTTGTCGACAGGTATGTAAAAGCAGTTACATAAGTCGATCCTTCAATAACTATAAGCCAACTAAGTGTTATTAAAATAAAAATCTCGAATTGCCTGCTGTAAGTTCGCAAGAGGTTATAAAATAGCAAATAAACAACCGAGAATCACTCCACAGCTGTTTCGTCTTTTTAGAACTCTTCAGGAGTGAGAGAACTCAAGTGTAAGTTTACTATTAATGGAAACACTTTTGATGAACAGTCCTTTTTGTAGACTGTAGACTGTCAATTCAATAATTTTATTTTAACACTTACTTAGTAACAAACAAATTCTATTCACTATGAATTTGCAATTAAATGAAAAGGCTATTTACAATTTGGTTTCAGAAAATTGCATCTAAATTTTATTGTGTTATTAATGTTTGATTTGAATAAACATTTGCTATAATCTTTTTATGTTAATAAATTTCGTTTCAAAATTTTTTTATTTCAAATGAAACTTTTTCAGTGCAATATACATAATCAAAAATAATTATCCTAAAATTTAAACAATGGTAATAAAATCTACAATTATCTTATTGACCACGTGATCCCTAATTTACAATTTTTTAATTAACCTAAAACACAAAAAAAATGTTTATAGCTTTACATTCGATAATTTAAATTAACTCGGTCAATGAAAGTGTAATCGATGTTGTTCGTGGCAACATAATTTGTATAAGGTAATAGTTTGGATTGTCTTGAATAACCGAATTTACGCAAACACAAAATATAAGCACAATAGTTGAAGGCAAATCCGCTTTTCGGTAAAATAATTAAGAAATATTATTCAGTTCACAATGTCTACAAAATTTACTTTAAGTTTAAGCCTTTTTATTTAATTTCGGCAAAGTTCTCGAATTTGTTTTATTTAATTAAAACGATAGACTTAGTACTATCGACCTAACAGTAATGCCGGGCTGCAGGAGGCAAGATACCAATTAAAAGTCATACGGGAATGTACGGAAACGGCCTTGACAGAAATCATTCGCAGGGATAACGGTCTCAAATTGGAAGTCGGCACACTAGCAGTCGTCAGGATAAAGCATAAACTATCTAGATAGAATTACGCGACGTTGTGCGGGAAATTCTTTAAAACCACATAAGCGAACTCAGAGTTAAATACTAAACTCACAGATACTTTGAAAACAGTATACTATTTCAGAATGAAGATTACATAAACCGCGTCTAGCGGAACAGAGTAAATACTCTTTATCTAACTTGAAACTCGAAAAATTTTATTTTTTCACCAGCACAATGTTAACTTGTTGACAACTGGACGAGGAATGGAAAATATAAACGAAAGTTTTTATAAATAAAGCATCTTGCACGTACCGCAACCGTAACTCTTTGACTGGAGAAAGCTTTTTTTAAATATTATGTCTGAATAATAATTTTAACACAATTTAATAAGCAAAAGCAAAAACTATGCGAAAGTAAACATATTGAGGCGCACCACAACAAAAATATCAACAAATGTTACATTAAATTGTAGTTATACTACACACTTAGTATAATAACAATCCGTTTTTTAACGATAAACATTAAAATTAGCAAAATTATTTTATTAGATTATGGATTGTGTTTATTTTAATTTTCTTTTTTAATTGTGAATGTGTCTAAAAACACTTGTTTACTTTGTTTAAAATTTACTAATTTATTGTTTAAATTTTTAATTTTTAAAGTTTTTTTTTAGTTCTATTTAAATCGGTAGCTGTCTATTTTGTTACATACTTGACAATTTTTACAAACAATTTTTTGTTGTCTGTTTTTAGTTATAAATAATTTTCATTCTATATTTACTCTTTATATTTATCAAACTTTGTTGATAGAATCTCGTAAACGTAAAAATCTAGTTTTAAATGCAATTTTGATACACAAAGACCTTGATTGTTCGCGAGAAAGTGGGAGACGCGAGTTATTTGTTATTTTAAAAACAAACCAATAATTCCGTTTGCTTATGTCGAATGTACCGGGTGGGCAAATAAGCGAGGTAAAGGCTGTATCTCAGAAACTAATGATCGTAGAGTTAACGTAAAAAATTTATAGGTAAAGTGGGCAAAGTAAAATGCTGGAATTATGTTTAAGTTTTCAAGATCGCCGCCAGTGGGCGTTTCCGCTATCTTGAATTACATAAAGTTACGTTTCTCGCGATTTTCCCCATGAATGTAACAAAAAAGTATTTGCGTTTTAATGTTAACTTAAAGTCGAACATTTTTGTCCAACCAATGTTTCTCTATCTTTCGAAATAAAGTGGTGGGGGTATATGAATGTTGTTTTAAATGAATGCCTGTAACTTTGAAACGGCTTAATGGATTTGAATAAATTTGATATCATTGAAAGAGCATTTCTTGGGCTTTTAGATTTCTTGTAATTATGACAGTTGTTGACCTACACGGCCGCCGATAGATTTGATATTATATCCAAAATATTATATTTTTCAAAAAATTTAAATTATTAAAAAAATACTAAACCTTGGAAAATTCATATGCACCCATTTAAAATGCATCGGTTGCTTTCGATAAGAAGGCAAGTAGTAGGCCATGGAAATAAAAGACAACTCCTCTCAAAAATATTCACGAGAAATGTCAGTTTATTTAGTGCTGTAAATTTAAGTCACGCGTAAACGTTTTAAACAAAGTTGTGGTCTTGAAAAGGACCGATTTTGAAAAAGATTAATGCCTTCTGTGTTCAAATTGCCTTCCGTCATATTCCACACATTGTTCCAGTCTTTCTTGAGTCGACAAAACCGCAGCCTCGATTTCTGCCGCTGATAGTTGACGGATTAAGTTTCGAATTCTGTTTTCCATATCCATTCGTGTTGTTGGTGGAGTTTGAAAACAATGTCTTTTAAGCGTCCCCACAAGTAGAAATCTAGACATGTCAAGTCGGGAGATCTTGTTGGCCAAGAAAATAGGCTTCCCCTTCTTATCCAGCGTTATCGAAAGGTCTCGTTAATATGGTTTCAAACATTAATTGAATAATGTGCCGGACAACCATCTAATTGCAAAAACATAGTTCTCCTAGTTTCAAGTGGCACATTTTCCAACAAAATTGGCAAGTCGTTGATCAAAAACTCTAAGAAGCGGTTACCAGTTAAAGCTTGTTAAAAAAATAAGGTCCAATAATTCTGTCTGTCACACATTTAGGCTCCAGCGTCTCTGGTGTTGCACTTCTCTTAACCAATGCGGATTTTCAGCGAATCAATAATGCATATTATGAGGGTTTACTCTACCATTACTACTAAAGGTAGCCTCGTCGGTCCAGAGAATTTCCGTTAAGAAATTTCTGTTTTCCTCAAGCATGCCTAGCGTCCATTGACAATAATTTAATCTATTATCGAAATCTTGTTCATTTAGCGCCTGGTGCAAGGCTATGTAGTAAGGATGTAGTCTAAAAGTAAAAAACAACATATGCGTAAAAATAAAATAATTAGAATAACACTGAATTGTGTGTGCATTTGAGAGTATGTACCAAGATACTTGTAATAAGATAAAATTATTTACCTATAATCTTTCAAAATATTTCTAACAGTTGTTCGTACTATTCCCAAGTCTAGAGACAATGTTCTAGTTCCTACATGTCTATCAAATTCTATGTAAGCCAAGACATTGATAATGTTTTCTTCGGTAATTCGCGTAATTGTTGTACCAAGCGCGAAAGCATTCTCCCGTAATGACGGCGATCTGGATACCGTGCCTACTGTCTTGCAGCTATAGCTGCATTTGAAAACACTCGGAATAACTCGCAATCATGTCAACGACTTCATTATTTGTGGAAGGCATTTTGATTAAATAGTACTCAAATTATACGCAATCAACAATATTAGGCTGCGTGTGACAAAATTTGACGTTACTTGGGATTATTTTGACAGGAGTTGTTTTTATTTCCATGGCCTTACTACTTGCATTCTAATCAAAAGCAACCGATGTATTTTTAAATGAATTTTCCTGGTTTAGTATTTTTTTTAATAATTTGAGTTAAGAAAAAGATATTAAGATGCGGTTTGCTCAGACTTATTGGTTGGTCATTTGTCTATTATCTGGTCTAAAAAAGTCATATCATCGCATTTAAATTTTTGAAAAAATCCAATATTTTGATTATAATATCGAATAACGCCCTCTATTGGCGGCCGTGTGAAGTCACAACTGTCATAATTACAAGAATCCCAAGAAATGCTCTTTTAATGATACCAAATTTATTCAAATCCATTAAGCCGTTTCGAAGTTACAGGCATTCATTTAAAACAACATTCAAATACCTTCCACCTCTTTATTTCAAAAGATAGAAAAACATTGGTTGGACAAAAAATGTTTGACTTTAGGTTAACATTAAAACGCAAATACTTTTTTGTTACATTCATTGGGAAAAATCGCGAGAAACGTAACTTTATGTAATTGAAGATGGCGGAAACGCCCACTGGCGGCCATCTAGAAAACTTAAACATAATTCCAGAATTTTCCCTTACCAACTTTACCTATAAAATTTTTACCGTAACTCTCTACGATCATTAGTTCTGAGATACAGTCGCTTACCTCGCTTATTTGCTCACCCTGTACATATAATTTTGAGTTTATATAACCTAAATTATATTATCTTATTCTTTACCGTTTTGATCTGTCATTTTTTTTTATTTAAATTACTTAACGAAAAAAAAAAATAAATTATTTTATAAAATAAAAATTTTTTCCCCTCGTAAATTTGGCTGGATATCAGGGTTACTTTTGATGTCTACTGGTAGTTCCATTTTGGCCCATATGGGCACAAGCAATTTTAAATATTACAATAAAAAATAATCAAAAAGTCAATTTTTCAAATGACCCCTTCTGCTTTTTACATTATTCGAGAAACAATTAGGTATGGAAAATTTTCAATTTCGTTCGAATGATGTACAAAAAGAAAAGGTACCATTTGAAAAATGATCATTATGATTCTGATATGGTACCAAATAAAACCACCGGTAGGACATTAGAATGTAAACTTGGATTTCATTCAACTGCTCCATAAATTTTATTTATATAATCTCAACTGATTTGAGAAAGAGAACCTCAAAACTATATGAACAATCGACTTATATAAAAGTTAAAAATTTTTAATGCATGCTCTACGCAGATCACCTGTATATGTTGACTCAAATATACCTGGAATTTTCATAAACTTGCGTGTGACCGTAATTAACTGTCGGTTGACAAATTTGTTTAAAATAAGGGTAATGTTATCATGCTTTTGTTAGATTTATAGTTATTTAGATGATTTTCAAATTTTTATCACCATTGCTTTGCAATCAAATTTTTGTTTAAAAATTTGTGGCGCCCATATTCTTTAGATTAAAGTTAAGATTTTCTTTGTATTTGAATTAATGTATTTTGTTTCATTAATGTAAATACTAAATATCTACTCACAAAATAATTTATTATTTGAACCACGACTCGCTTACCTTTAAACCCTTGAGTGCCGGAGCAATGCGACAATTTATAGGGCAAATAAAAGCAATTTTACTTATTTATATTTACTGTAGCGAACTTGGGAAATGTAACGTATTTATAAATTTATGAGACGCACAATCAAACTTTAATTATCTACCTAAATAAAATATGTTTACATTTTGTTAGGTCTATCACTCAACTATTGAGGAAAGTTACATTGTAAAAGTAGATAGAGATACTAATATGGCTGGCATCGAATATCCATTATCTATATTGAACAATTTCTTTTATCTAAAATTAAATGTTAATAACTTGAAGACTTTCATTTTTGTGAAAGACACGTGAACAATGACCAAAATAGTGTAAATCAATAAAGAAATTCTATGCGACGCGAGAAAAAGAAATTTGATGTGTCAAACGATTATTTTAGATAATGACCCCCAATAACTTTTTCTAGATTGACATTTTCCTATTAGTATGGTGTTCCGGGGAGGAGGTCAAAATTCGAAAACTGGATTTATATTCAGCAATTAGTGATGAAACGTTAATCTATCAATTTAACTCACTTTTGCTCTAATACAAGTAAATAAGGTTTAATAAACCAAAAAAAATTTTATTATTTATAAGCCAATCTTGTCTTTGTACTTTCTACTGAACTGTGGTAGTGATTTTTAGATTTTTAATAATTAATGCTCTAACCATTTTAAAAAATTTATTTGGTTTGTCTTTCTGTGGTAAATTGAACTTTTGGTGTTAGACCAAAAGATTAATGATGTTCAGGAGTACTATAATTTTTGTTTGAACCTCAGTCTTGAGTGCACTATAATGCATCTAAAATAGAAGCTTAAAATTCAATCTGGAAAAAGAATGTTAGCTTTTTATTTTTTAACAGTTTTAGCATTATTATCTTGTTATGAACGAGAAACTATTCCTTTTCCAAATTTAACTTTTGTTGTAAAAACAATCATATGTAATAGGGTAATATGAGACTCTCTTTATGGATTATTTTTTCCACCAATATTTTTTTATTTTATTTTTATTTATTTATTTTCTCACTATTCAACAGGAAAGACCCTATTACAGAATAGGCATACAAATATAAAATATAAAAACAATGCATATACAAAAATTCAATTAAATACCTACATTATGATAATTCTAAAATTAATTAAACAAATGATTTACTGATGGTACCTTGCAGTTGAATATATCAAAGTGTGCTGAAATTTGTTGTAAATGACACACATTCTGAACAAAGGAGAAAATTTCAGTATATATTTTTTCAGAGTTTTGAGAAAAAAAGTAATAGGATTCCATGCATAGCTTAAAGTTCAGCACAATTTATGTCTTAATTAATTATTTTACATAATAAAACGATAGCTGCACGCTTTCGTCTGTTCTCAAGTGATGGCAAAGAAAACCGTGATTGCAGTTCACTGTTAGGAAATCAATGCAAGGATAATAACCCTCAACTTTAAGAAACAGATATTTAAGAAATTGACGTTGTATTCTTCAATGCTGTCAATGTTAACCTTATGTGATGGAGACCAAATTATCGACGCATATTCAATTTTACACCTAACCAAACGGCAAAACAAGATTTTTAAAGTATTTACATTATTAAATTTACGACCGTAGCGAATTATGAATCCCAGGGTTTTTTGACAACTTAATAAAGCAATGTGATCCAAAAAACTCAATTTTTTATCATAGATAATTCCTAAGTCACGGAAATTATTAGGTGTATTGAGAAGAACAGAATTAATAGTATAATCAAAAATCAGAGGAGTTACCTTCCAGGAAAAGGGCATAACATTACATTTAACGACGTTTAAAGGTAATCTGTTTAAAACGCACCACTCATCAATAGCTGAAATATTCTGTTGAAGTAACTTGCAATAATCAAAAGTACCGATAGATTTAAAAATTTTAAGGTTGTCCGCATAGAGTAAACAATCCACATTCAGATATTCCACCACATCATTAATAAATATATTGAAAAACATGGGACCAAGCACTGGTCCCAGAGGCCTCCTGACGTTAAAAAGAATTTAACAGACTTTATGACCACTACATTCTATAAACAGTGAAACAGTGAACGATCGAGTAAATAACTTTTAAATAGCTGAATCAAATTGGTGGAGAATCCAAAAAACTAAGTTTTTTTAACAAAATACTGTGATCAAGTCTGTCGAATGCCTTCGAAAAGTCAGTATATATTACATCGACTTGATTATCATTATTTATAGATTCCGCGATAAATTGGGTAATGCAGGTTAAGTTCGAAACTGTAGAGCGACCTTTAATAAATCCATGTTGCTTATCTGTTATAAACCATTTCAAAAACTTTACTGACGTTATCAATAATAGTAACAATTCTGTAATTTTCAATATATGACCAACCCCTTTTTTAAACACCGGCACTCCTTTAGAATCTTTCCAAACTGAGGGAAAATAATTAGTGGAAAGGCAAAGATTAAAAAGAATAAATAATGGTTTTCTGAAAAATGCAGCACAGTCTTTAATTATAAAGGCTGGAACACCATCGGACCAGCAGTAAAGGTGGGCTTAATCTTTTTAAAGTCTTAAATAATATAGAATTTTTGGAAACATTTTCAATAGTTAGCAAAGGAATAATAGGAGAGTAGGACTTTGAGTAAACAAAGGCATTAGTACAGACAGGTAATTTACAGTGAGAAACAAAAGCATTTAAAATTTCAGTTGGATCATCGTTGTTTCTATAACACGTCTTATTCGGCACCCTATTATTCTTTTTTTTAGAATTGATGTAATTCCAAAACCTTTTAGGGTCAGAACTTAGGTCTATCTCCTATTTTATTCAAACAAGCTGTATGGGCATTTAAAATGTTATATTGTAATTGTTTTCTTAGTGAATTAAATTGATTACGCATATCATTATCATTGGTGTTTTTGAAATTCCTCCATAATTTTTTTTTAATTTTAAATTATTGATTATGACTTTAGAAAACCAGGATGGATATCGATTGTTACTTTTGGGTCTAGTTTTAGGAACAAATTTATCAAAATTAGAATACAACTTAGAATAAAAATTTTACAAGCAATATTTACATCTTGAAAATCGGATGAAAGTATTCCCCAATCAACGTTTAAAGACTTTCATACAATCCATTAAAATTAGCCTTTCTGAAGTTATAGTTATATTCAACGTATCTGTTTATTCTACAACAAGTCCGTACTACAGAATCAATCTCAACATTCAACGCAGGGTGTGCATATCTTCTTTTAATAACACAACAGGGGCTTTTACTACCTGACAGTCTTTAGTTGATAGGATAAGATCAAGTATTCTACTATTATTATTTGTTATTCTGTTGTTCTGAATAATACCCATAAATTGTTGGAAATTAAATAAAGGCTGCAAAGGTTCGAGTTATCTAAATAGTTAAGAATAAAATTTTAAGTTAAAGTCACCAAGAATAAGAATGTCAGAATCATAAATGTAAGTGAGTGAACAAAAAGCATCAAATAAATATTCATAGAATGTGGTGGTTTCGTTCGGAGAAATATACAAGCAAAAATATAGAATTTACCTTTATTTACAGAAACTTTGATACCAATGGTTTTTACGTCAACAATATTCGAGAACAAATCTAATTGTGTAGCTATAGAACGGACAGATATTGCTATTAATGGCACCACCTACCACCGCCTCTTACTTTGCCTGTTTTAATAAAATCTCTGTCAGTTCTAAAGACATTGTAGGTATTGTTAAACAATTCATCATTATTGATACTATTATCAAGCCAGGTTTCGGTAAAAGCGATTATATCGTAAAAAGCAAGAAGAAGCATTAACGTAACGCACCGTTTCCCGTCCTACCCCATGTATCCGGTCACTTTAATTAATTACCGATACTTTTATAATACCGTCGGAACACAGCATTTGCTTGTTAGTTACAGATCCGACATCCCCACTCTACATATTTACGCATGCGTAGTCCTAAAACAGTTAATCGTGTCATTTGAATTCGAACATTTACCACGGCATGTACGGTACGTGGCCAATTTCGGTTTGAAAAGAAGTAAATGTGGACTTATGGAATAAAGTGATTCTTTCGTAAATTAGTAAGAAACAGGTAAGTTTTTAGTTATTTTTGTAATTCTGGTTGCTTTGGGAGGTGGTACATATCGTTTTTTTACCAAAGAATCAAAATCGCCTTTTAAAACGAAAAACAATGTGGACGGAAACAGGATTATTAAAAAACAAAAGTTTCGGACACCGTCCAATTGGACGGTATTGTGTTTACATAGTTATTCAAGATTTACTCTTGTATTTTCCACCACTTTTATTTAAACCAAAGAAATAGCATTACTTGGTTTTGGTAAAAAGTACTTTTAAATACCTAAATCCCGCCTAGTCTATCTGTATTATATTTTTTATTATCTCTCAAAAACTTTAGGGATATTAGATTCTTAGCATATTTTTTTGTCTCAAATATTTAAACAAAATTTAACCTAATATGAATATTTTTGTAGTTCCTATAAAATTTTTAGTTTCTAAACCTAAAAGAGGCATAAATTTAGAAGAATATTTTTGTAATTAACGGATAAAAATATTTAATATAATTTAAATTACGCTAAAAATTACAAATGGACGGTATCAGGCACTCTATTTCTTGTATCCGGACAGTAGGTTGTGGGCAAAAAACTTAATACATTTTCATTTCATTAAAAACTATACATTGCAATTTAATAAAATCTTCCAGAGACGGTTTAAGCGATTTGGGGGAGGGGGAGAAATAGGGCATTAGAAATCGATTTCTTGCTTTTTGTCAAGAAAACCCTACTATTTTCACAAAAGTATATTAATGGCTTTGAATTTTATAAAAAGTTGTAAAAGTTTTTTTTTTCAAGTTTTTGCTTTTCAAAAACTACCACAAATTCTTTTGCGTTCTAGCAATTTCTTTTATTTTTCAGTTTGCTCATGGCGTCCATATGAATGAAATATCCCAAAGAAAATGTCCAAAAAAGCCTTAGACGCAATACATTCTGGTGATGTCAGTATTAGAAAAGCTGCGCAATTATATAGTGTCTCCCAAAAGTACTCTGATTGATAGATTACGAAATTGCTATAAAAATTGTAGACATCTAGGTGGACCAACAATGTTAACACAGGCGGAAGAAAAAATTTTAGTTTCGTAGATTATTGAAATGGGAGAAGTTGGTTTCAGTCACAAAATCTCAGCTTATCGATTCAGTTGCCAAACTTATGAAAAATTTGGGTCGCCCAAATCCTCTTAAAGACGACTGCCCTGGGAAAAAATGGTACTATGGCTTTCTTAATCGGCATCCAGAAATCTCAAAGAGAGTTCCACGATCATTATCATCATGTAGAGCAGCAGTTACTGAGGAGAATATTAGAAACTGGTTTGAAAAAGTTTTATCGTACTTTTCAGAAAAAAAATTGCTTGATGTTTTGGAGGACCCTCAAAGAATATTTAACTGTGATGAATCCGGGTTTTACTTATCTCCTCAAAAAAAGCAGGTTTTGGTTAGAAAGGGTTCAAAGAAGGTATACAACCGGATTGTAAATGACGACAAAGAATGCCTAACTGTTCTGTTTACCGTTGCTGCAAATGGAGTAGTACCCCCTCCCTTAGTTCTGTTTCCTTACAAACAATATGTACCTTCCGCTATAATAACCAATAGGCCCAAGAAGTTTGAAATTGAATATTCTGAATCTGGCTGAATGGCTGGTCAAAATTTTTTTGAATACATTACAAATTATCATCATCCTCATCCGTTTTACACAATCAAAATTCGATTACCGCTTCTGTAAATTTGCCATCAACATCAGCCAATTTAGACAATTTCACGGATGGTCAAACTCGATTGCACCATCTGTAAGCTTACCATCGACCTCACCCTTCTTGGAAAAATTGCCCAGTCAAAACTCGATTTCCACAAGTAGAACATGTAACTCCTGTAAAAAAGTCAATAAACCTTCCCCAAAAAAGACGCCGCTTGAACAAATATCAAACAACACAATGCAAAATAAATATCTTACACCATTTAAAAAAGCACTTTACTGGCCGGAAGAAACATGTAAGCGAAAAAAAGGATCTGAAAATAAAAACATATCAAAAAAATCAAAAATATATCCTACAGTAGCCATAAGTGATGAGTTTATGCAATATCAACGGAGAGTTCAAGAAGATAAAGAAAGGAAGGAACGTGAAAAAATGAAAGAATTAAAAAAATAAAGAAAGAAAGAAGAATTAAAGAAAAAGGCAGATAATAAAAACAACGAAAAGAAAAGAAAAAGAAACCGAACAAACACAGGAAACATCAATAGAAAAACACAGGAAAAATATAACAATGATGAGTTTGTTATTATTCAATACGAAGGTGAATATTTTCCTGGTGTGGTTTTGGAAGAGGTTGAGGATGGTGTGCGCATCAAAGCTATGGCTATGACCGAAACTTTTTGGAAATGGCCTCAAAAAGACGACGTTTTGGTCTATCTGTATATGGACATTATTTCGAAAATCACCAAACCTAAACAAGTGTCTCACAGAGGTATATTTATGGTCCCGGAAATAAATGATCTTAGAAAAAAATAAATTTATTTCCTTTTGTTTGTATCTAGTTTGTGTTTTTCTAAATATATTTTGTTTTAAAATTTAAATGGCATTTTTTTTTGTTTTAAACAGTAATAATACATATGGACGGATAAAAGAGCCATGGTGGACAGTATCAAGATAAATACATTTTAATGGACGGAAAACGGGGATTTACTGTTTTGGAACTTAATGCATTTTCATTTGTTATTTTGTCTAGCATAGTATAGATTTTAAGTTGAGAAAACAACCATTTTTAAGCTAAAGTAATATACTTTTAATAATATTTGTTGTCATTTTTTAAATGTATGATAACTTATCTTGTTGTCATTTTTCGCAATGCATTTTATAAGTGGTCGGTATTCGGTGCCATTACGTTATTGTACAACGAATTTAGCTTAGTATTCAATCCCCTGACATTCTTATAATAAACAGATATCCAAGGATTGCGCTGATAAGGTAGACGGGTAACAAAATTTAAATAAGTTGATTGCTATTGTGAAAGGCCGAATAAATCACGCTTAAGTTTAGTAGTAGCATTTTTTGTATGCAACACATTTATTGTGCTCCCACACAGCATGACCAATATTAACGGATTTATCTTTTAAATTATTGCAATTACAGCAACGCAAATTTGACGTACCAGCTGAACAGTCTTCAAGTTTATGATTTAACGAACAACGAGGACATACAACTTCCTCTTTTTGCATGATTTTGACGTATGGAAAAAGCCATTGCAATTGAAACAGCTCGTAACACCAATTGCATCATATACCGTGCATGCATCAAGTCCAATAAGGAGAGTACCGGCTTCAATAATTTTTTATAAGATTCTACTGACAACTGCAAGATGACCTCAGAAAAACATTTTTAATATTTTTTAAGTGGTTTGAGCTCAAAAATTTTTAAATCAGATTCTTTTAGACACAAATGATCATTTTGATTTATAATATATCTGCGAATATCTTCAGTGGAGATCTGACTAGTCAAACCAACAACTCTGAGCTTAGGTAGAAGCTGCTTCGCGTCCTTTACTTCATAATCAGGCAATTCTGTATTGGCGATGCTTTTAAACTTCAGCACATCAGCTTCCGTTTGACAGTCCAGCACAATACCACCATTTTTTATGTGCTTTACTTTACTAATATTTATTTCCGCATTAATAAGATTAATCTTCTCCAAAATATTTGTTTTAGTATTATAGTTCTTCTGTTTCGTATTTTTAGGTTTAATGGTTTAATAGTTGTAATAATAATAGTAGATAAACGAGTTATACAGAGTATTACATACAAGAAAATTAAAAAGAATAAATTTTAGTAATTAAACATTGAATTAGAATCAGGTAGTAACAAATCGATCTTCTCGGTTAAATCTTATTCGTCGAAGAGCGTCGTAGATTCAGATATGGTAAAGTGATACGGAAATTTGTCGAAATTAATTAGTAGCCAATTTATTGTTAATGAGCGCCACTGACTCCTAGCAAAAGAAGATGCCGTCGGCGGTGGTGAGTCAGAACGAACCGACAGTTTAGTACACTAATTTAATTAAAAACAATAACATGTAGCACAAAGATATTTATTAGTTAATTCTTAAACGAGTATTTATCACAATCTTCGTTATCATCATTAGGTACAAAATTTCCTTAAAACGTATGCGCGATTAAGAGACAGGTAAGCGGCGAGGTTAACGCGACGTACGACGAACTTAATTAATTTAAACGCACAGATACAACCAAAATGTCGGTACGTTTAACAGCAAGCGCACAAACCAGTAGTACGGAGCTGGCGTTATTTCGCGAACAAAAGTATTCAGGTTTAAGTATTAACTTTAAATACCTCGAGGATGATGTAGTCGACGGTGGTTTCAAAAAAATAAGGTGGGGTGTGGAGTCTGATTTTACTCGCAGCTAACATCCTGGTAAACCAATTTATGCGAATTTTCTGCTTGCTCCACTACCCAAAATTAGTCTCATACAGAAGAAAGTTTGTAAAAGAATTCCAAATTTCGTCGTAACGTAGTCACCAATTTCGTCGTAAAGCAATCCCAAAATTCGTCGTGAAGTAACCACAAAATATCGTCGTAAAGTTATTCCAGAATTTTGCCGTAAAGTTATCCCAGAATTTCGTCGTGAAGTAACCCCAAAATTTCGTGACGGTTGAAAAAGAAATTCCAAAATATCCGTCGTTTTTGCCCCAAAAGGTATACTTAATAAATGTTGCTTCGAGCAACAGTTTCTAAGATGATTGGATTTTTGCATTATCTTTGACATTTTTACAAATATTAAACATTTGAAAGTTTTATTTATGAGTATCAATTTATACATAAACAAAGGTAGTGACCATATTGAAGTTATCGCTTAACTCTTTAAAATCTTTTTTTCTTTATTCTATATCATCTTAGCCAGTTTGCTTTTACGTTATTTCTGTTGTTGACCCATTGATCTTTAAATTGACTATTGTTTTTTACCTGTTGGCTTTTAAACACGCTCAATTATTAATTTAAGCGTTGATTGAAATATTGGTAAAGATAGTCAACCTTACGGGGATTATGCGACCCCGAAATTTGTTCTAAACATCAGAGGTCGGTAGTATCGCTTTGTGCTAAGAAAATACGTCAATTGTATTGTAGAATTTACAGAACAGTATTGCCGATAAATGTGAAATAGAAAACTGTAATTTTGCTGATAGTTTATGCTAAGGCACGACATTGTTGCCAATGCATCATGCCGTTGATTGAAATATTGGTGCATTGAGTCAATGTTGACAAACAAACAAAAAACATGCGTTCTACAATATACAAGAATTTATTGATTTTTGTCGACGTACTAATTAAATGTGTGTCCTTTGTTATATATTTTTTTTCTATTGTCTGTTAATTGTTCAATGTAATAATATTTATTTGTATCTTTCTTACGTAAGGTTATAACAATGGTTATACCATCATGACAAACACATATATGTACAAAGATTGTATACATACACATGTGAATAAAGTTTATTATTATGAAAAAAAACCTGCAGATTTAAAAGTATTAATTTCGTAAAGAAATCGTTGAAAAACGTTCTCCCAAAAAAACAATTTCTTTAAATACTTTTGAAAATTCCATACTCATATATTTATTACATTAACATCGTTTATCCGTTGAAAATGTTTTAAAATCTATTAGGCTTACGCAAGTAAATTTCTAAATTTTGGTCATTGAAATTAAAATTTTTAACATAGAAACGCTATCCCTTTTTATGTTGGAACGAATGTTGAATTTTCTTATATTACAATCTAACGTACTCAACTGTTTGCATCTAAACAATATTATAACAAGCCTACTCATTTACTAAAGGTGTTGCTAAAAGTATGCAATTGTAGAATTTCTGACTAAGCCGATAAGGAATGTGACTCATAAACGATAATCCGGAAGACTCCTCGTAATACATTGGTTTCAATATCAACTTTAGGTGTACTTATATTTTAAGTAATAATTTTTTGTTCAGCAATGACAATTTGCTAAACTTATTGGTAGCGGTCTGGTAGGTACCCAGTGGTGAGAAGTATCTTAACGTTCTCAAAACTCAATTTTTTACATAACACTTTTAACCACTTTCATGTCTTCAATCTTCTCACCACTACTGGTATCGCAAAGTACAAATTACAAAATCAATTTCAAGAAATACTTTCATTTTTTATTAAAAATTTTGCCAATACATAAATAAAAGTTCTTTTATAAAAAGCCCAAATTTCAAGAAATACAATTATTTGCTTTGATTGCAGATGAACCTAAACAGGATACATCGAAGTCTTTGCGATTAGAAAGAAATCCTACTCAGAAATCACCAGAAGTTCTGACAGTTTATAAATCTGATAATGTGCGAACTTATGAAAATATATTTTCTAGCGGAAAGTATTTGGCAACGTAATTACAACTATTTTCTGTCAGCCAATAAGAAAAAATTGAGAACAACGCCGATTCAGTTAGTGATGCCTCCTTTGTGAATGTTCTTCAAAGTGCAACAATCAGTGCAAGTATAAGTTCTGATAAACCTATACAGACAACCGTCTCTTTTAAAATTAAAAAGTTTAAAAAATAAATTGAATAGTCAAAAGTGTGAAATATTTAGATTGAAGCGCAAACTTCAAAACAGCACAATTTCGGGTCTTTTAAAAAACAAAAAACCGGCTTTGAAGACATTTATTAATATGCAATGTTTTCATCGAACACGAACTCCATGGAAGGATTCAGAAAAACAACTGGCATTATCATTGTATTATAAATCGCCTACCGCTTACAAATTTATGTTGAACCATTTAGGATTTGTTTTGCCAGCAATTTCAACAATCAAGTCGTGGTTGAAAATTGTTAATTTAAGATCGGGGACAAATAATGTTCTTATACAAAAATTAAAAAAAAGTTGAAGGAATGACAGACAAAGAAAAGCAGTGCGTGGTAATGTGTGACGAAATTACTTTAAAACGAAATTTAAATTATAACCAATATTGGGACTACGTCGAAGGATATCAAGATTTAGGGGGAATTAGGACGTAAACCGTTTTAAGTAACCATGGATTGGTTTTTTATTTGAGAGGAATATTGTATAATTGGAAAATTCCAATTTTGTTATTTTCTCAGTAGTGGTTCAGTTAAAAGCGAAATATTATGTACTCTTATAAAGCAAGTGATGCATAAGTTGTTTCAAATTGGATTGAAACCTCGAGCGTTAGTTTGCGACCAATGATCTAATAACAGAAGTGCTCTATCTTGTCTAGGCGCCACAAAAGAAAATCCAACAATTCAAATCGACAATAACAAAATATATGTAGCGTATGATCCTCCTCATTTACTAAAAAGCTTAAGGAACAATGTCATGAACAGCAAACTGGAAATAGTCGTCAACAATAAAAAAATTCAGTGGACCGATTTTGTCAACACTTTTATATTGATCAGTGTAGCAGTGTAGCAAGATCCATGTTAAAAATTACGGACAAACATATTAACCCATCAAATTTTCAAAAGATGCGTGTTAAATACGCCGCTCAGGTATTTAGCAATTCTGTATCTGCAGCAATTAGCAGTGCTGTGATGACGGGTCAATTAACAAGTAATACGGCGTTAGATACTGCATCTTTTTTAAAACAATTAACAACATTTTTGACTGTTTAAATAGTTTTTCAGTAAATGATCCGAATCCCTACAAGCGTGGTCTTTCAGTTTTTAAAGACATGCCATGCGAAACGTTGAAACGTTCTGTACAATACTTCAATTCCATCAAGTTTTATGAGAACGGTGTAGAAAGAAAAAATATATACTGTATCGCAGGTTTCCAATGGACTATAAATTCAATTTTAAGTCTGTGGGAGGACTTAAAGGGAGAAGGAACTTTTGTACTTTTTTAACGTCACGAATAAATCAAGATCCTCTAGAAAATGCTTTTTCAATGATTCATGGTAGAGGAGGTTATAATGCCCTAACCGTCTGCCCGCGAATTTAGGCTTGCATTACAACATAACATGCACATTCGCTTGCAAATACCAATAGAACAAGGGAATTGTGGAAAAAAGATAACGACGAGATACTATATGGTATAGATGAACAATTTAACACTAACTATGAGGAAGAGGATAACAAAATTGGGACAAATGAAAGTGTAGAAAATAATGAAACAAAGAGATCGTCTAGAACCTGTCTGGAGAACAAAATCAATGAAGACAATGTCATAATTAATAGTTCTTTAGAATCTTGTTCAGTGTCAGTATGTTGCGGGTTATTTAAGTCACTACATATATAAAAAGTACATTGTAATACGTGTAAGGAAATGCTAACAGTTAACGACTCAAGTGTTTTCAATGTGAACGAATCATTAATTCTATATAAAGATTACAGCAAATCTGATGGAATTAAATACTTACCAGACCATCACCCGAATTCTCAAAATTTGTGTTTTTTATTGAAACTTTTAATAAAGAATTTCATCTTTTAAAACAGATTAAGGTTTATTGGAAAAATTAAACTCCGTATAGGAAAATGTCTCAACAGCAGTGTGGGAATCTAAGTGGTTCAGAGAATGCGACACTCATAAAACTGTTAATTATCGATCAGTTGGTTAAAATAAAACTATATCGAACCTTAAAGTGGGAGGCTAATAAACATATTTCTAATAGCTATAATTACGATGCTGTGAGAAACCCACACCGTAAAATAAGAATATTATCTGCATAAATAAGTGTAAATGTCTTTGTATGTTTTATGTATAGCATTGTATTAGGTAACGTTATTATTTGTGTGTAAATTGTTTGTAAATTATTACTATTATTTTTAGATCAGTTGGAATCTGTAATTTTGAAACAATGTTTATAATTAATGGAGCTATTTTTACTTTAATTAAACTATTTTAATCTCGAAACCATCATATTTTGATACAGTTTCAAAGAGTAAAATCCTAACCTTTTATCTCTAATAAACAGATAAACAAAGTGTCACTTTTTGTAAATTATTTTTTCCTCGGGATAAGTGAGTACTATTTTTGGGGTTACACCAAATTTCCCTCAATAATTTTCTAATTCTATTGTAATATGATTTTTCAATATTAAATCGTCATTTATTTCGTCATCAGAAAAAGAATAGTGTATATACACGTATTATCCGCACCGTCGGGAGACAACACACCTCAAGCTAAAATCTAGTACTTTTATTTTTAGAAGTAATAGGAATAGGTTTTATTACCAAGTGAATTTAAATTTGAAGGTCTAGTGAAACCCACTTTCCCTAAAAAACACGGTAACTTGTTGCCTTTTGAATTGAAAAATTTGAAAACCAATTTTTATTTAAAATCCTTTTCAACTGGAACACGTAAAATCAAGTAGATACAAAAACTTGGCTAATTTTGCGTTTCTGAACTCCTAGTGGTATTTCTCCCAGTATGTTCTACTTTATTCCTAACGAAGTTATTAAATGACAAACAAATTAATGTCAACATTATTATTTTGCAAGTTAAAAATAAAGTGCAAGCATAATTTGTAAAGCCACTGTTTCTTGTTTATTCTAACACCGACCAAACCAAACTGTTTTAACAAATAACGCTTCGCATGTATTTTAGTAAATTATTAAAAAAACATTGGCCATTAAAAACCACGATATGTACTCATCAATGGTATTATCTCATAAATGAAAAATCTCGTCACTTTTAATTACTAGTTAATACGTTTACTAAATATTTGGAAACAAGGTAACATTGTATTGACAAAAGTAAATTTTACGGATTGTATGTTGCGCCATTTTTACAACGGTGGAATAAATTGAACTATTCTATTTCAAGAATCGTACACATTATAACTTAGCGCTTCAGTACAGGTGAAAAAGTAAACAAAACGCAACCCAACATGCATATGTGAATTGCATCCGTGATACAAGCAAATACAAGCGGTTGACTATCTTTACCAATATTTCAATCAACC
>JALBCR010004247.1:0-16050 GCA_030710515.1 Abscondita cerata
GGTTACGTATTGCTGTCATTTAGGCTCCAGCGTCCTGGTGTTGCACTTCTTGGCCAATGCGGTTTTCAGCGAATCAATAATGCATATTATGAGGGTTTACTCTACCATTACTACAAAGCGTAGCCTCGTCGGTCCAGAATTTCCGTTAAGAAATTTCTGTTTTCCTCAAGCATGTCAGCGTCCATTGACAATAATTTAATCTATTATCGAAATCTTGTTCATTTAGCGCCTGGTGCAAGGCTATGTAGTAAGGATGTAGTCTAAAAGTAAAAACAACATATGCGTAAAAATAAAATAATTAGAATAACACTGAATTGTGTGTGCATTTGAGTATGTACCAAGATACTTGTAATAAGATAAAATTATTTACCTATAATCTTTCAAAATATTTCTAACAGTTGTTCGTACTATTCCCAAGTCTAGAGACAATGTTCTAGTTCCTACATGTCTATCAAATTCTATAAGCCAAGACATTGATAATGTTTCTTCGGTAATTCGCGTAATTGTTGTACCAAGCGCGAAAACATTCTCCCGTAATGACGGCGATCTGGATACCGTGCCGCATACTGTCTTGCAGCTATAGCTGCATTTTGAAAACACTCGGAATAACTCACCAATCATGTCAACGACTTCATTATTTGTGGAAGGCATTTTGATTAAATAGTACTCAAATTATACGCAATCAACAATATTAGGCTGCGTGTGACAAAAATTTGACGTTACTTAGGATTATTTTGACAGGAGTTGTTTTTATTTCCATGGCCTTACTACTTGCATTCTAATCAAAGCAACCGATGTATTTTTAAATGAATTTTCCTGGTTTAGTATTTTTTAATAATTTGAGTTAAGAAAAAGATATTAAGATGCGGTTTGCTCAGACTTATTGGTTGGTCATTTGTCTATTATCTGGTCTAAAAAGTCATATCATCGCATTTAAATTTTTGAAAAAATCCAATATTTTGATTATAATATCGAATAACGCCCTATTGGCGGCCGTAGCTCACAACTGTCATAATTACAAGAATCCCAAGAAATGCTCTTTAATGATACCAAATTTATTCAAATCCATTAAGCCGTTTCGAAGTTACAGGCATTCATTTAAAACAACATTCAAATACCTTCCACCTCTTTATTTCAAAAGATAGAAAAACATTGGTTGGACAAAAATGTTTGACTTAGGTTAACATTAAAACGCAAATACTTTTTGTTACATTCATTGGGAAAAATCGCGAGAAACGTAACTTATGTAATTGAAGATGGCGGAAACGCCCACTGGCGGCCATCTAGAAAACTTAAACATAATTCCAGAATTTTCCTTACCATTTTACCTATAAAATTTTTACCGTAACTCTCTACGATCATTAGTTCTGTACAGTGCTTACCTCGCTTATTTGTTTCACCCTGTACATATAATTTTGAGTTTATATAACCTAAATTATATTATCTTATTTCTTACCGTTTTTGATCTGTCATTTTTTTTTTTTAATTACTTAACGAAAAAAATAAATTATTTTATAAAATAAAATTTTTTCCCTCGTAAATTTGGCTGGATATCCAGGGTTACTTTTGATGTCCACTGGTAGTTCCATTTTGGCCCATATGGGCACAAGCAATTTTAAATATTACAATAAAAATAATCAAAAACATTTTTCAAATGACCCCTTCTGCTTTTTACATTATTCGAGAGCAATTAGGCATGGAAATTTTCAATTTTCGTTCGAATGATGTACAAAAAGAAAAGGTGCCATTTGAAAAATGATCATTTTTGATTCTGATATGGTACCAAATAAAACCACCGGTAGGACATTAGAAGTAAACTTGGATTTCCATTCAACTGCTCCATAAATTTTATTTTATAATCTCAACTGATTTGAGAGAAAGAGAACTCAAAACTATATGAACAATCGACTTATATAAAAGTTAAAAATTTTTAATGCGTTTCACGCAGATCACCTGTATATGTTGACCAAATATGCACCTGGAATTTTTCATAAACTTGCGTGTGACCGTAATTAACTGTCGGTTGACAAATTTGTTTAAAATAAGGGTAATGTTATCATGCTTTTTGTTAGATTTATAGTTATTTAGATGATTTTCAAATTTTTATCACCATTAGCTTTGCAATCAAATTTTTGTTTAAAAATTTGTGGCGCCCATATTCTTTAGATTAAAGTTAAGATTTTCTTTGTATTTGAATTAATGTATTTTGTTTCATTAATGTAAATACTAAATATCTACTCACAAAATAATTTATTATTGAACCACGACTCGCTTACCTTAAACCCTGAGTGCCGGAGCAATGCGACAATTTATAGGGCAAATAAAAGCAATTTTACTTATTTATATTTACTGTAAGGAACTTGGGAAATGTAACGTATTTATAAATTTATGAGACGCACAATCAAACTTTAATTATCTACCTAAATAAAATATGTTTACATTTTGTTAGGTCTATCACTCAACTATTGAGGAAAGTTACATTGTAAAAGTAGATAGAGATACTAATATGGCTGGCATCGAATATCCATTATCTATATTGAACAATTTCTTTATCTAAAATTAAATGTTAATAACTTGAAGACTTTCATTTTGTGAAAAGACACGTGAACAATGACCAAAATAGTGTAAATCAATAAAGAAATTCTATGCGACGCGAGAAAAGAAATTTGATGTGTCAAACGATTATTTTAGATAATGACCCCAATAACTTAGATTGACATTTTCCTATTAGTATGGTGTTCCGGGGAGGAGGTCAAAATTCGAAAACTGAGAGATTTATTCAGCAATTAGTGATGAAACGTTAATCTATCAATTTAACTCACTTTTGCTCTAATACAAGTAAATAAGGTTTTAATAAACCAAAAAAAATTTTATTATTTATAAGCAATCTTGTCTTTGTACTTTTACTGAACTGTGGTAGTGATTTTTATTTTTAATAATTAATGCTCTAACCATTTTAAAAATTTATTTGGTTTGTCTTTCTGTGGTAAATTGAACTTTGGTGTTAGACCAAAAGATTAATGATGTTCAGGAGTACTATAATTTTTGTTTGAACCTCAGTCTTGAGTGCACTATAATGCATCTAAAATAGAAGCTTAAAATTCAATCTGGAAAAAGAATGTTAGCTTTTTATTTTTTAATAGTTTTAGCATTATTATCTTGTTATGAACGAGAACTATTCCTTCTCCAAATTTAACTTTTTGTTAAAAACAATCATATGTAATAGGGTAATATGAGACTCTCTTTTGCGGATTATTTTTTTCCACCAATATTTTTTATTTTATTTTATTTATTTATTTTCACTATTCAACAGGAAAGACCCTATTACAGAATAGGCATACAAATATAAAAATATAAAAACAATGCATATACAAAATTCACTAAATACCTACATTATGATAATTCTAAAATTAATTAAACAAATGATTACTGATGGTACCTTGCAGTTGAATATATCAGAAGTGTGCTGAAATTTGTTGTAAATGACACACATTCTGAACAAAGGAGAAAATTTCAGTATATATTTTTCAGAGTTTTGAGAAAAAAAGTAATAGGATTCCATGCATAGCTTAAGCAGTTCAGCACAATTTATGTCCTTAATTAATTATTTTACACAAAACGATAGCGCACGCTTTCGTCTGTTCTCGCGATGGCAAAGAAAACCGTGATTGCAGTTCACTGTTAGGGAAATCCAATCCAAGGATAATAACCCCTGAACTTTAAGAAACAGATATTTAAGAAATTGACGTTGTATTCTTCAATGCTGTCAATGTTAACCTTATGTGATGGAGACCAGTTTGTCGACGCATATTCAATTTTGCACTAACCAAACGGCAAAACAAGATTTTTAAAGTATTTATTGTTAAATTTACGACCGTAGCGAAATGAATCCCAGGGTTTTTGACAACTTAATAAAGCAATGTGATCCAAAACTCAATTTTTATCATAGATAATTCCTAAGTCACGGAAATTATTAGGTGTATTGAGAAGAACAGAATTAATAGTATAATCAAAAATCAGAGTGAGTTACCTTCCAGGAAAAGGGCATAACATTCATTTAACGACGTTTAGGTAATCTGTTTAAAACGCACCACTCATCAATAGCTGAAATATTCTGTTGAAGTAACTTGCAATAACTCAAAAGTACCGATAGATTTAAAAATTTTAGGTTGTCCGCATAGAGTAAACAATCCACATTCAGATATTCCACCACATCATTAATAAATATATTGAAAACATGGGACCAAGCACTGGTCCCAGAGGCACTCCTGACGTTAAAAAGAATTTACAGACTTTTATGACCACTACATTCTATAAACAGTGAAGCAGTGAACGATCGAGTAAATAACTTTAAATAGCTGAATCAAATGGTGGAGAATCCAAAAACTAAGTTTTTTTTTAACAAAATACTGTGATCAAGTCTGTCGAATGCCTTCGAAAAGTCAGTATATATTACATCGACTTCGATTATCCTTATTTATAGATTCCCGCGGTAAATTGGGTAATGCAGGTTAAGTTCGAAACTGTAGAGCGACCTTTAATAAATCCATGTTGCTTATCTGTTATAAACCATTTCAAAACTTTACTGACGTTATCAATAATAGTAACAATTCTGTAATTTTCAATATATGACCAACCCTTTTTTAAACATCGGCACTCCTTTAGAATCTTTCCAAACTGAGGGAAAATAATTAGTGGAAAGGCAAAGATTAAAAGAATAAATAATGGTTTTCTGAAAAATGCAGCACAGTCTTTAATTATAAAGGCTGGAACACCATCCGGACCAGCAGTAAAGGTGGGCTTAATCTATTTTAAAAGTCTTAAATATAGAATTTTTGGAAACATTTTCAATAGTTAGCAAAGGAATAATAGGAGAGTAGGACTTGAGTAAACAAAGGCATTAGTACAGACAGGTAATTTACAGTGAGAAACAAAAGCATTTAAAATTTCAGTTGGATCATCGTTGTTTCTATAACACGTCTTATTCGGCACCCTATTATTCTTTTTTTTTAGAATTGATGTAATTCCAAAACCTTTTAGGGTCAGAACTTGTCTATCCCTATTTTATTCAAACAAGCTGTATGGGCATTTAAAATGTTATATTGTAATTGTTTTCTTAGTGAATTAAATTGATTACGCATATCATTATTTCATTGGTGCTTGAAATTCCTCCATAATTTTTTTTTTAATTTTAAATTATTGATTATGACTTTAGAAAACCAGGATGGATATCGATTGTTACTTTTGGGTCTAGTTTGGGAACAAATTTATCAAAATTAGAATACAACTTAGAATAAAAATTTTTACTAAAGCAATATTTACATCTTGAAAATCTATGCTATTCCCAATCAACGTTTAAAAGACTTTCATACAATCCATTAAAATTAGCCTTTCTGAAGTTATAGTTATTCAACGTATTGTTTATTCTACAACAAGTCCGTACTACAGAATCAATCTCAACATTCAACGCAGGTGTGCATATCCTCTTTAATAACACAACAGGGCTTTTACTACCTGACAGTTCTTTAGTTGATAGGATAAGATCAAGTATTCTACTATTATTATTTGTTATTCTGTTGTTCTGAATAATACCCATAAATTGTTGGAAATTAAATAAAGGCTGCAAAGGTTCGGTTATCTAAATAGTTAGAATAAAATTTTTAAGTTAAAGTCACCAAGAATAAGAATGTCAGAATCATAAATGTAAGTGAGTGAACAAAAAGCATCAAATAAATATTCATAGAATGTGGTGGTTTCATTCGGAGAAATATACAAGCAAAATATATAAGAATTCTACCTTTATTTACAGAAACTTTGATACCAATGGTTTTTACGTCAACAATATTCGAGAACAAATCTAATTGTGTAGCTATAGAACGGACAGATATTGCTATTAATGTACCACCACCGCCTCTTACTTTGCCTGTTTTAATAAAATCTCTGTCAGTTCCAAGACATTGTAGGTATTGTTAAACAACCATCATTATTGATACTATTATCGCCAGTGCTTGCAAAGCGATTATATCGTAAAAGCAAGAAGAAGCTAACGTAACGGCACCGTTTCGTCCTACCCCTTACGTACCGGTCACTTTAATTAATTACCGATACTTTTTATATCACCGTCGGAACACAGCATTGCTTGTTAGTTACAGATCCGACATCCCCACCCCTCTACATATTTACGCATGCAGTCCTAAAACAGTTAATCGTGTCATTTGAATTAAACATTTACCACGGCATTTACGGTACGTGGCCAATTTCGGTTTGAAAAGAAGTAATGTGGACTTATGGAATAAAGTGATTCTTTCTGTAAATTAAAAGAAACAGGTAAGTTTTTAGTTATTTTTTGTAATTCTGGTTGCTTTGGGATATGGTACACAAGTTTTTTTTATTAAAGAATCTAAAATCGCCTTTTAAAACGAAAACAATGTGGACGGAAACAGGATTATTAAAACAAAGCTTTTTCGGACAATCGTCCAATTGGACGGTATTGTGTTTTACATAGTTATTCAAGATTTACTCTTGTATTTTCCACCACTTATTTAAACCAAAGAAATAGCATTACTTGTTTTGAAAAGTACTTTTAAATACCCAAATCCGCCTAGTCTATCTGTATTATATTTTATTATCTTCAAAACCTTTAGGATAGAATTTAGCATATTTTTTTTGTCTCAAATATTTAAAACAAAATTTAACCTAATATGAATATTTTGTGTTCCTATAAAATTTTTAGTTTCTAAACCTAAAAGAGGCATAAATTTAGAAGAATATTTTAATTAACGGATAAAAATGCATTTAAATTACGCTGTACCACAAATGGACGGTATCAGGCAATCCCCTAATTTCTTGTATCCTGGACAGTAGGTTGTGGGCAAAAAAAACTTAATACATTTTTCATTTCATTAAAAACTATACATTGCAATTTAATAAAATCTTCCAGAGACGGTTTAAGGATTTGGGAGGGGAGAAATAGGGCATTAGAAATCGATTTCTGTTTTTGTCAAGAAAAACCCTACTATTTTCACAAAGTATATTAATGGCTTTGAATTTTATAAAAGTTGTAAAGTTTTTTTTTAAGTTTTTGCCAAAAAACTACCACAAATTTGCTCTAGCAATTCTTTTTATTTTTCAGTTTGCTCATGGCGTCCATACGAATGAAATATCCCAAAGAAAATGTCCAAAGCCTTAGACGCAGACATTCTGGTGCTGCGCAATTATATAGTGTTCCCAAAAGTACTCTGATTGATAGATTACGAAATTGCTATAAAATTGTAGACATTTAGGTGGACCAAACAATGTTAACAACAGGCGGAAGAAAAAATTTTAGTTTCAGATTATTGAAATGGTGGATTTCCAGTCAACAAAATCTCAGCTTATCGATTCAGTTGTTAAACTTATGAAAAAATTTAGTCCAATCCTTCTTAAAGACGACTGCCCTGGGAAAAAATGGTACTATGGCTTTCTTAATCGGCATCCAGAAATCTCAAAGAGAGTTCCAACGTCATTATCATCATGTAGAGCAGCAGTTACTGAGGAGAATATTAGAAACTGGTTTGAAAAAGTTTTATCGTACTTTTCAGAAAAAATTGCTTATTTTGGAGGACCCTCAAAGAATAGTTTTAACTGTGATGAATCCGGTTTTACTTCTATCTCAAAAAAGCAGGTTTTGGTTAGAAAGGGTTCAAAGAAGGTATACAACCGGATTGTAAATGACGACAAAGAATGCCTAACTGTCTTGTTTACCGTTGCTGCAAATGGAGTAGTACCCTCCCCTTAGTTCTGTTTCCTTACAAACAATATGTGTACCTTCCGCTATGGGTCAACCAATAGCCCAAGAAGTTGAAATTGAATATTCTGAATTGGTTGAATGGTCAAAATTTTTTGAATACATTACAGCTCATCATCATCCTCATCCGTTTTACACAATCAAAATGATTACCGCTTCTGTAAATTTGCCATCAACATCAGCCAATTTAGACAATTTCACGGATGGTCAAACTCGATTGCACCAATTCCGTAGCTTACCATCGACTCACCCCTTCTTGGAAAAAAATTGCCCAGTCAAAACTCGATTTCATTAAGAACATGTAACTCCTGTAAAAGTCAATAAACCTTCCCCAAAAAGACGCCGTTGAACAAATATCAAACAACACATGCAAAAATAAATATCTACACCATTTAAAAAGTACTACTGGCCGGAAGAAACATGTAAGCGTAAAAAAGGATCTTCGGAAAATAAAAACATATCAAAAAAAATCAAAAATATATTCATAGCCATAAGTGATGAGTTTATGCAATATCAACTGGAGAGTTCAAGAAGATAAAGAAAAAAAAGTCATGTAAAATGAAAGAATTAAAAAAATAAAGAAAGAAAAAGAAGAATTAAAGAAAAGGCAGATAATAAAAACAACGAAATGAAAAGAAAAGAAACCGAAACAAACAAGACAGGAAACATCAATAGTAAAACACAGGTAAAATGGATAACAATGATGAGTTTGCCATTATTCAATACGAAGGTAATATTTTCCTGGTGTGGTTTTGGAAGAGTGTTGAGGATGGTGTGCGCATCAAAAGCTATGGCTATGACCGAAACTTTTTTGAAATGGCTCAAAAGACGAAGTTTTGGTCTATCTGTATATGACATTATTTCGAAAATCACCAAACCTAAAACAAGTGTCTCACAGAGGTATATTTATGGTCCCGAAATAAATGATCTTAGAAAAAATAAATTTATTTCCTTTTGTTTGTATCTTTTTTTAGTTTGTGTTTTTCTAAATATATTTTGTTTAAAATTTAAATATATTTTTTTTTTTGTTTTAAACAGTAATAATACATATGGACGGGATAAAAGAGCCATGGTGGACAGTATCAAGATAAATACATTTTAATGGATTGAAAACGGGGATTTACTGTTTTGGAACTTAATGCATTTTCATTTGTTATTTTGTCTAGTATAGTATAGATTTTAAGTTGAGAAACAACCATTTTTAAGCTAAAGTAATATACTTTTAATAATATTTGTTGTCATTTTTTAAATTTATGATAACTTATCTTGTTGTCATTTTCGCAATGCATTTTATAAATGGTCGGTATTCGTTGTGGCCACTACGTTATTGTACAACGAATTTAGCTTAGTATTCAATCCCCTGACATTTTATAATAAACAGATATCCGAGCGATTGCGCTGATAAGGTAGACGGGTACCAAAATTTAAATAAGTTGATTGCTATTGTGAAAGGCCGAATAGCAAATCACACTTAAGTTTAGTAGTAGCATTTTTTGTATGCAACACATTTATTGTGCTCCCAACATCAGCATGACCAATATTAACGGATTTATTTTTTAAATTATTGCAATTACAGCAACGCAAATTTGACGTACCAGCTGAACAGTCTTCAAGTTTATGATTTAACGAACAACGAGGACATACAACTTCCTCTTTTTTGCATGATTTTGACGTATGGAAAAAGCCATTGCAACTGAAACAGCTCGTAACACCAATTGCATCATATACCGTGCATGCACCAAGTCCAATAAGGAGAGTACCGGCTTCAATAATTTTTTATAAGATTCTACTGACAACTGCAAGATGACCTGAAAAACATTTTTTAATATTTTTAAGTGGTTTGAGCTCAAAATTTGCAATCAGATCTTTTTTAGACACAAATGATCATTTTGATTTATAATATATCTAAGCGAATTATCTTCAGTGGAAGCATCTGACTAGTCAAACCAACAACTCTGGAGCTTAGGTAGAAGCTGCTTCGCGTCCTTTACTTCATAATCAAAGGATTCTGTATTATGATGCTTTTTAAACTTCAGCACATCAGCTTCCGTTTGACAGACCAGCACAATACCACCATTTTTTATGTGTTTACTTACTAATATTTATTTCCGCATTAATAAGATTCACCTTTCTCCAAAATATTTGTTTTAGTATTATAGTTCTTCTGTTTCGTATTTAGGCTTAATGTATTTAATAGTTGTAATAATAATAGTAGTTAAACCAGTTATACAGAGTATTACATACAAGAAAATTAAAAGAATAAATTTTAGTAATTAAACATTGAATTAGAATCAGGTAGTAACAAATCGATCTTTCTCGGTTAAATCTTATTCAGTCGAAGAGCGTCGTAGATCCAGATATGGTAACGGATACGGAAATTTGTCGAAATTAATTTTAGTAGCCAATTTATTGTTAACGAGCGCCACTGATTCTCTAGCAAAAGAAGATGCCGTCGGCGGTGGTGAGTCAGGAACTAACCGACAGTTTAGTACACTAATTTAATTAAAAAACAATAACATGTAGCACAAAAGATATTTATTAGTTAATTTCTTAAACGAGTATTTATCAAACCTTTCGTTATCATCATTATGTACAAAATTTAATAAAACGTATGCGATTAAGAGACAGGTAAGCGGCGAGGTTAACGTTACGTACGACGAATTAATTAATTTAAACGCACAGATACAACCAAAATGGTACGTTTAACGGCAAGCGCACAAACCAGTAGTACGGAGCTGGCGTTATTTCGCGAACAAAGTATTCAGGTTTAAGATTAACTTTTAAATACCTCGAGGATGATGCAGGGCTTCAAAATAAGGTGGGTGTGGAGTCTGATTTTACTCGCAGCTAACATCCTGGTAAACCAATTTATGAATTTTCTGCTTGCTCCACTACCCAAATTAGTCTCATACAGAAGAAAGTTTGTAAAGAATTCCAAATTTCGTCGTAACGTAGTCACCAATTTCGTCGTAGCATCCCAAAATTGTCGTGAAGTAACCACAAAATACGTTATTCCAGAATTTTGCCAGAATTCGTCTTTAAGTAAACCCTGTACTGTGACGGTTGAAAAAGAAATTCAAAATATCCGTCGTTTTTGCCCCAAAAGGTATAATTAATAAATGCTTCGAGCAATGCTTCTAAGATGATTGATTTGCATTATCTGACATTTTTACAAATATTAAACATTTAAGTTTTATTTATGAGTATCAATTTATACATAAAACAAAGGTAGTGACCATATTGAAGTTATCGCTAACTCTTTTAAAATCTTTTTTTTTCTTTATTCTATATCATCTAACTTAGTTTGCTTTTACGTTATTTCTGTTGTTGACCCATTGATCTTTTAAATTAATATTACATTAGCTTTTAAACACGCTCAATTATGACTGGGCGTTGATTGAAATATTGGTAAAGATAGTCAACCTCAGGATTATGCGACCTGAAATTTGTTCTAAACATCAGAGGTCAGTTCCTTCGCTTTGTGCTAAGAAAATACGTCAATTGTATTGTAGAATTTACAGAACAGTATTGCCGATAAATGTGAAATAGAAAACTGTAATTTTGCTGATAGTTTATGCTAAGGCACGACATTGTTGCCAATGCATCATGCCGTTGATTGAAATATTGGTGCATTGAGTCAATGTTGACAAACAAACAAAAACATGCGTTCTACAATATACAAGAATTTATTGATTTTTGTCGACGTACTAATTAAATGTGTGTCCTTTGTTATATATTTTTTTCTATTGTCTGTTAATTGTTCAATGTAATAATATTTATTTGTATCTTTCTTACGTAAGGTTATAACAATGGTTATACCATCATGACAAACACATATATGTACAAAGATTGTATACATACACATGTGAATAAAGTTTATTATTATGAAAAACCTGCAGATTTAAAAGTATTAATTTCGTAAAGAAATCGTTGTAAAACGTTCTCCAAAAAAAACAATTTCTTTAAATACTTTTGAAAATTCCATACTCATATATTTATTACATTAACATCGTTTATCCGTTGAAAATGTTTTTAAAATCTATTAGGCTTACGCAAGTAAATTTCTAAATTTTGGTCATTGAAATTAAAATTTTTAACATAGAAAATCTATCCCTTTTTATGTTGGAACGAATGTTGAATTTTCTTATATTACAATCTAACGTACTCAACTGTTTGCATCTAAACAATATTATAACAAGCCTACTCATTTACTAAAGGTGTTGCTAAAAGTATGCAATTGTAGAATTTCTGACTAAGCCGATAGGAATGTGACTCATAAACGATAATCCGGAAGAATCTCGTAATACATTTGTTTCAATATCAACTTTAGGTGTACTTATGTTTTGGTAATAATTTTTGTTCAGCAATGACAATTTGCTAATACTTATTGGTAGCGGTCTGGTAGGTACCCAGTGGTGAGAAGTATCTTAACGTTCTCAAAACTCATTTTTTACATAACACTTTTAACCACTTTCATGTCTTCAATCTTCTCACCACTACTGGTATCGCAGTACAAATTACAAAATCAATTTCAAGAAATACTTTCATTTTTTATTAAAAATTTTGCCAATACATAAATAAAGTTCTTTTTAAAAGCCCAAATTTCAAGAAATACAATTATTTGCTTTGATTGCAGATGAACCTAAACAGGATACATCGAAGTCTTTGCGATTAGAAAGAAATCCTACTCAGAAATCACCAGAAGTTCTGACAGTTTATAAATCTGATAATGTGCGAACTTATGAAAATATATTTTCTAGCGGAAAGTATTTGCAACGTAATTACAACTATTTTCTGTCAGCCAATAAGAAAAAAAATTGAGAACAACGCCGATTCAGTTAGTGATGCCTCCTTTGTGAATGTTCTTCAAAGTGCAACAATCAGTGCAAGTATAAGTTCTGATAAACCTATACAGACAACCGTTTCTTTTAAAATTAAAAAGTTTAAAAATAAATTGAATAGTCAAAAGTGTGAAATATTTAGATTGAAGAGGGCAAACTTCAAAACAGCACAATTTCGGGTCTTTTAAAAACAAAAACCGGCTTTGAAGACATTTATTAATATGCAATGTTTTCATCGAAACACGAACTCCATGGGAAGGATTCAGAAAAACAACTGGCATTATCATTGTATTATAAATCGCCTACCGCTTACAAATTTATGTTGAACCATTTAGGATTTGTTTTGCCAGCAATTTCAACAATCAAGTCGTGGTTGAAAATTGTTAATTTAAGATCGGGGACAAATAATGTTCTTATACAAAAATTAAAAAAAAGTTGAAGGAATGACAGACAAAGAAAAGCAGTGCGTGGTAATGTGTGACGAAATTACTTTAAAACGAAATTTAAATTATAACCAATATTGGGACTACGTCGAAGGATATCAAGATTTAGGGAATTAGGACGTAAACCGTTTTTAAGTAACCATGGATTGGTTTTATTTGAGAGGAATATTGTATAATTGGAAAATTCCATTTTGTTATTTTCTCAGTAGTGGTTCAGTTAAAAGCGAAATATTATGTACTCTTATAAAGCAAAGTGATGCATAAGTTGTTTCAAATTGGATTGAAACCTCGAGCGTTAGTTTGCGACCAAGGATCTAATAACAGAAGTGCTCTATCTTGTCTAGGCGCCACAAAAGAAAATCCAACAATTCAAATCGACAATAACAAAAATATATGTAGCGTATGATCCTCCTCATTTACTAAAAAGCTTAAGGAACAATGTCATGAACAGCAAACTGGAAATAGTCGTCAACAATAAAAAATTCAGTGGACCGATTTTGTCAACACTTTTTATATTGCTCAGTGTAGCAAGATCCATGGTTTAAAATTACGGACAAACATATTAACCCATCAAATTTTCAAAAGATGCGAGTTAAATACGCCGCTCAGGTATTTAGCAATTCTGTATCTGCAGCAATTAGCAGTGCTGTGATGACCGGTCAATTAAACAAGTAATACGGCGTTAGATACTGCATCTTTTTTAAAACAATTAACAACATTTTTGACTGTTTAAATAGTTTTTCAGTAAATGATCCGAATCCCTACAAGCGTGGTCTTTCAGTTTTAAAGACATGCCATGCGAAACGTTGAAACCGTTCTGTACAATACTTCAATTCCATCAAGTTTTATGAGAACGGTGTAGAAAGAAAAATATATACTGTATCGCAGGTTTCCATTTGGACTATAAATTCAATTTTAAGTCTGTGGGAGGACTTAAAGGAGAAGGAACTTTGTACTTTTTTAACGTCACGAATAAATCAAGATCCTCTAGAAAATGCTTTTCAATGATTCGTGCTAGAGGAGGTTATAATGCCCAACCGTCTGCCCATGAATTTAGGTTTGCGATTACAACATAACATGCACATTCGCTTGCAAATACCAATAGAACAAGGGAATTGTGAAAAAGATAACGACGAGATACTATAGGCATAGATGAACAATTTAACACTAACTATGAGGAAGAGGATAACAAAATTGGGACAAATGAAAGTGTAGAAAATAATGAAACAAAGAGATCGTCTAGAACCTGTCTGGAGAACAAAATCAATGAAGACAATGTCGTAATTAATAGTTCTTTAGAATCTTGTTCAGTGTCGTATGTTGCGGGTTATTTAAGTCACTACATATATAAAAAGTACATTGTAATACGTGTAAGGAAATGCTAACAGTTAACGACTCAAGTGTTTTCAATGTGAACGAATCATTAATTCTATATAAAGATTACAGCAAATCTGATGGAATTAAATACTTACACAGACCATCACCCGAATTCTCAAAATTTGTGTTTTTTTATTGAAACTTTTTACTGAAGAATTTCATCTTTTTAAAACAGATTATGGTTTATTGGAAAAATTAAACTCCGTATAAAAAATGTCTCAACAGCAGTGTGAATTCATGGTTCAGAGAATGTGACACTCATAAACTGTTAATTATCGATCAGTTGGTTAAAATAAAACTATATCGACACCTAAAGTGGGAGGCTAATAAACATATTTCTAATAGCTATAATTACAGTGATGTCACAAAACCACACCGTAAAATAAGAATATTATCTGCATAAATAAGTGTAAATGTTTGGATATGTTTTATGTATAGCATTGTATTAGGTACGTTATTATTTATGTGTAAATTGTTTGTAAATTATTACTATTATTTTAGATCAGTTGGAATTGTAATTTTGAAACAATGTTTATAATTAATGAGCTATTTTTACTTTAATTAAACTATTTTAATTCGAAACCATGATATTTTGATACAGTTTCAAAGAGTAAAATCCTAACTTTTATCTCTACTAACAGATAACAAAGTGTCACTTTTCGTAAATTATTTTTTCCCTCGGGAAAAAAAAAAGTACTATTTTTAACACCAAATTTCCCTCAATAATTTTCTAATTCTATTGTAATATGATTTTTCAATATTAAATCGTCATTTATTTCGTCACAGAAAAGAATAGTGTATTATCCGCACCGCGTCGGGAGACAACACACCTCAAGCTAAAATCTAGTACTTTTATTTTTAGAAGTAATAGGAATAGGTTTTATTACCAAGTGAATTTAAATTTGAAGGTCTAGTGGAACCCACTTTCCTAAAAACACGGTAACTTGTTGCCTTTTGAATTGAAAAATTTGAAAACCTATTTTTATTTAAAATCCTTTTCAACTGAACACGTAAAAACAAGTAGATACAAAACCAATAATTTTGCGTTTCTGAACTCTAGTGGTATTTCTCCCAGTATGTTCTACTTTATTCCTAACGAAGTTATTAAATGACAAACAAATGTCAACATTATTATTTGCAAGTTAAAAAATAAAGTGCAAGCATAATTTGTAAAATAATTGTTTCTTATTTATCTAACACCGACCAAACCAAACTGTTTTAACAAATAACGCTTCGCATGTATTTTAGTAAATTATTAAAAAAACATTGTCATTAAAATCCAAGATATGTATCATCAATGGTATTATTCATAAATGAAAAATTCGTCACTTTTAATTACTAGTTAATACGTTTACTAAATATTTGAAAACGTTGCAACATTGTATTGACAAAAGTAAATTTTACGGATTGTATGTTGCGCCATTTTTACAACGGTGGAATAAATTGAACTATTCTATTTCAAGAATCGTACACATTATAACTTAGCGCTTCAGTACAAAAAAAAAAGTAAACAAAAACGCAACCCAACATGCATATGTGAATTGCATCCGTGATACAAGCAAATACAAGCGGTTGACTATCTTTACCAATATTTCAATCAACG